>JADMLL010000002.1:15802222-16321665 GCA_016920875.1 Columbicola columbae
TAGCTTTACAGCCCCTCCGTTCCTCCATCATAATGTAAATCTATGGTTTGTTTTGATGGAGGATGCCTTCACGGAGCATCGAATCCGTTCCTCGAGAAGGAAATTTAACGCGGTAGTCAATGCACTACCTACCGCTACATTAGATCAAGTTGCTGATCTCGTCCTACAGCGGCCGGCTCGAAATCAATACGAAAGTCTAAAGCAACGCATTCTGGAAATTTACGACCAACCGTTGCACTTCCGACTAAACCGACTATGGGCGGATTGTGAACTCGGTGATCAACGTCCTTCGGTTCTACTACGCAAAATGAGGAGCCTCGCTCAAGGCCATTTGGACGACCAAGCGCTAGCTTCACTTTTTTTACAAAAACTTCCACAACGCATGCAAGAGGTGCTTGTAGTTTTCTGCGACCAGACAGACCTGGACAATCTAGCTCGACAGGCAGATCGGATGTGGGAATGTGGGAAACCACAAACGTGCTCCGCTGTACCCAGCAAGTCAACGCCGACATCCTCTCCGAGCTTTACCGTCGCTGGCACGCCTTCACATACACCTCTCTTGGACTCCGTCGAAGCCGTCAATTACAAATCAGCCACTTCTCGGAACCCCACCGAATTGGAAGCGCTCACGCAGCAGTTCATCCGCCTACAGAAAAGTTTCAACCTGGTTCTGCGGAAACTCGATGCGCACTCGCAACAGCAAACCAACGGGCAACAAACGCCGCGGCCGCAATTCCTTACCCTCTCCTCGGGCTACGGGATATTGCTACTATCATCGCCGCTTCGGGACAAACGCTCAGAAGTGTACAGAACCCTGTACACACTCGGCTTCACGAAAACTAAATGCCCGTCGCTGTCGGCGACCAGCGACGGAGGTAACACGAAACGTCGTCTGTTCATTTCCGACAAACGAACGGCTATCCGTTTTCTGATCGACACGGGTTCCGACGTCTCAATCCTGCCACGCAGCAAGAAAACTAGACGACATCCGGCTGATCGCATCGTGTACGCCGCCAATGGCCAACCAATTAAAACTTATGGTCAACGGAAACTAACACTCGACCTGGGACTTCATCGAGACTTCGGCTGGACTTTCACTGTAGCAGACGTCTCAAACGCCATTCTAGGTGCGGATTTTCTGTCATTTTTTAACCTCCTACCGGACCTACGGCACGGCTCTCTCATCGACGGTTCTTGCTACCGACCAAGTTTGACCAGCACTCAGTCTTCGGAACCAACAAACATATGTTCGGTCACGTCTCCTGAATTTGGCAAACCTCTTCAAGAATTCCCAGGACACACTGATCTCACCGACGCTTCGTCTCCTTCCGTTGTGCACCACACTACGCGCTCCACTATTACAACTGGCTCTCCAGTCCTGCGAAAGCGCGACGTTTAACTCGAAGAAACAGGTCGCCGCCAAAGAATACTTCCTTCCTCGTCAACGGACCAAAGCCACCCGGCACACAAAATCACCTCCAGGACACTTTCAGCAGTCTCCTCGTTTCCACAACGATGCTCCAGTCACGGACTCAAACGAACTTCAAGATCTTCAACAGCGCACTCGCCTGGCTATTCCTTCGCATAGGCTACACGGATTTCCACGGCATATGTGCCTCGCTCTCTCTCCAGCTGCACACATGAAGAAGATGGCCCTCGCTGGCCACGAGAGGATGGCCCTACCAGCTCACTGACACCTCCATATACCGGCCCTCATCCTGTCCTCCAGCGCTCCTCAAAAACCATCTCCATCTCTCTTCATGACAAACCCGTAACGGTATCCATCGACCGTGTCAAACCTGCCTTCCTTCTTCCCGAGTGTGACCCTTCCTCGCCTTTAACCCCCCTTCCTTCCCCACCCGCTCCCGCTCCTGGGCAACTACAGTCTCACCACCAGTTTCGCTCCGCCGTTCTCAACGTCTTCAGACTCGTGTACGACCTCGCTCGGGGGGGAGTCCTGTAGCGTCCTAAGCCGCTCAATATCATCATCATCAAAACAAAGACAAAATGTAAACAAAAGAAATGCGTGCAGGCAGCGACAGGACAGAAAGGAAGAACTTAGACGAGTCTCGAAGCGTTCGAAACTACGAGAACTTTCTCTCATGTAAAGCTTATGGGAGAGAAGCTTCCATACAAGTCGAGAAAGTTCGAGTACTAGTTTCCGGAAGCTTCGAGACTATTCTTAGCTTATCCGTAGATATATAAAAGAGGTCGCATTGCCGGGTGGTCATTAAGTCGTCATTCAGTCGTTCATTCAGTCGGTCATTCAATCAGTCGGTCAGTCAGTGAATCAGTGAGTCATTTGTGAATGAAAAGTGTCATGTAAACAATAACTTATTTATCAATAAATGTGAGTAAAATGGTATTTTCGTTTTTACAATGACATTAACAGCGTCAAAGACAAACAATCCAAGTAGGTGTTGTCTCTTTCAACGGTGAACAAACCTCCCAGCAAACAACAAGTGCAAGAGATGAAGTGACAGGGCAGTAATGGCCGGTAAATGTGATAAATACTTACTATTATGTCACATTTACCAAACTTTTCTTCGTGATCATAAATAATTGACGGGAATGATATGTATTCGCTTGATTTAAATCACATTCCGATTCACATAGGAAACAGATGAGTCAGTGTGCATTATTTATGAAATGAATTCTATCGAAAAGTGTGCAGTACTTATGATAATGTAAACATTAGCTTTAGGATCGTTGAATTTGTCAAAAAAAGTGTCAGAAGCCAAGCATCCGAGGCAACTTTTATCAAATTTTCCTTACGAGCTGAATAATTTTATAAAATAGCCGGTAAATGTGATAAACACTCACATTCACCAAGTTTAGTTAGTGATTATGAACAACAGGTGGGACTTATGGATATTTGTCTGATTTATCACTTTTACCGTAACATATATGTGTATAGTGAAACGCATAGAACCGACAGTATTTTCTGATTCACGCCACAGACTTCTTGGCGTTGCCTTCCTTTCTATTTATGTTAATTAAAACCTTTGTTACTTCCCACCCTAAGAAGACAGTTATTATCATTGCTACAAAGTATGAAATTAATTCATTTTAGAATTTTAATAAAATTTCAATGATACGACATATTATTACTCCATCGCGTTTTAATTTTTTTTATGTACAATTAGAAAATGAAAATTACAAATTACAATTTGGATTAAGACATCTTAGCAGTGATCCTCGTCTAAAGTTAAGTTGAGTCGAAATGGTTTTTATGCGTTTTGAGTTACGCTGTTACAATTACACAGAGGCACCATATCGTCTCTTGCCTCTATGTAAATTTAGTTTTCAAATTTGTAGTTTGAGAAACGTTCTTGTAGTTTCCAATTTAAGAGAGTTATCTCCAAGCATTAATTAGATTTAACTAGTTAATTATCTAAGACTTTTGGATTAGACAATAGACATGATTAGACAGAACTGGATGGAGACCTGCTGAACGTTGCCATTCAGCCAATTTTCTTATTACTTAACTCAGTAATCCGAAATTTTTAAAAGTCACGATTAGAAAACACAAGCAAAAACGATTAACCGGATGTAGTTAAAGATCCAAATTACGAGGCAGACTAATAGGCTAATTAAGCGGATTAAAATTAGGAATTTCACGTTTAAGAAAAAGAAGGAAAAACGTAACACTCATCACCAAATTACCAAGGTTCAAGCTTTCGAAAATTTGATAATTTGGTTTCGTCAACTTTCCACATTCTCCCTGTCCCCCTTCCCTTACTATCCTGTTCTTGACCTAAATTAGTTTTTAGTGACCCTCGGGAAAAATTATCCAGACTGGTAACCGTTTATGTTTAATGAAGGAATGGTTGGCAAGGTCGAATCTTTGGTTCTTCCAGACTGTCTCACATCACGACGACATCGTTATCACATGTTCTCCTTACGTCTTTGGTATTAAGTCACGTGTTGAAGGTGTTAGTAACAGAATTCTTGTTACCTTGACTTGTGGAGGTGTCTATTGTATGCTTTCGTTATTTCCGGTTTGTCTTGGAGCTCTTTTCGACCAAACTGTGATGTATTGGCTTCAATTAGGAACATGAACTGTCTTTACTTTAGTGGTACCAACCTAACTAAATGTTAAAAGTACAGACACACAGTATGTGACTCAAACTTTGTCTATTTCCGGTTGATAATTTCATTCTTAAAATATCCACAACCCTAAATTCCCATCGTTGACTTCTCCCCATACCCTCATATTCATTTCATAAATGTTACAAATTTTCAAAACAAAATATTTTCCATAAGTAATGCACACATACATTGAGAATATCGGTCATAAATGACGTATGCTTTCATGAATATTCCATGTGACAATGCAAACTTCTTTATTAGTACCTATTAACAAATTTCTGGCATTGTTCCACTGATTAATACCTTTGTTAGCCCTAGAAGAAGACACCCATACTTGATTATTTTAACTCATAAAACTATATCATCTTAGAATAACTTAAAGTGTCAGAAGTGTGACCTAGATCCCGTTTAGTCGGAGGACGGAAATATGACCTAAAACACTCCAAAAAGTATGTAACAGCGAGCACAACCTTAGGATTACCCAGAGACACGAAGATCCGTCCAAGAAACCGGAAGGAGAGTTAACATGAGTGATGATAAAGCAACAGCAAGAATTCAAAAGACCCTCTAACTCATTGGTACTCAAACAGTGGCCCAATGGAAACCGATTCAGTAAAAATTTGTGAAAAGTCGATTGAGCCTAAATTCTGGAACATAATACCTGACCAGGACGAAAATGTTTGGGCCTGTGCTCAGAAACTGCAAACATTTTTTCCCTCAACATATCGAAAAATATAGAAACGAGCTGTATTATTAGTTATTAAAAGAAAGGTTGGAGAGGGTGATTTCATAAATATTGCACACTTTCATGCAAAAATAAATAAAATGAATCATCCACACTTTGGGGATGAATCCAATTTTTATGACTAGTGCACTTTTGAAGACTTGAACAAGTGATGCACACTACTTTGACGATCTCATTTCATAAATATTGCACAGTCATTGATGTTACTACCACAAATGGGAATTATATATATAACAGTTCGAGCTAGAAACCGAAGGTCAGTTTCTTGCTTGAACCGTTATAAATATAATTCTGTAGTAACATCAATGACTGTGCATTATTTATGAAACGAGATCATCACAGAAATGTGCATCACTTGTGAATTCAAGTCTTCTCAAAAGCGCACACTAGTTACAAAAAAATGGAATTCATCCTTAAAGTGTGGATGATTCATTTTATTTATTTTTGACGAGACGGATGTACAAGCAGATGATGTCTTGAGGGTGGACTGTATCCGTCGAAAGCCGGACTTGTAAAAGCTTTTTTGTTGGGTAAGTTGTGTGACCCATTCGCAATGGTCACAATGGAAATTCAGCTTATCAAAACGGAGCTTTTTCCATTCCTCTAGAACTTCTTCACACTGTTCGACCATCCGCCATTTCGAAACATAAATATAAACGGTCGTAATCACGTAACACCTCACTGACTAAACCACGCTGTCATTTACGTCCATAAATTCGTTTTAAACATAACTCCAATCACGACGATGATAATAATAATAAGAAAAAATCTACATAATATTCGGTTAGCGGATTTATGTTTGGCTATTTCGACATTTTGTTTAATATATCATAACGATCATATTTAAATCCAACAAAATTAGTATTATTTACTTTCCTCCATTTTTTTTTTACTTAATCATTTACGTTTTTTAGCGAGATTGAGAGAATCTTCCAAATTATAACCCACATTCGCTCATTTAGGTGTGTGTGTGTTCGCGAATGAAATTTCGGCTCCAAATGAGGTAGTCTACAATTAGACTGAAGCTCAAATTATTCCAAGTCACTTATGCCACGCAACCTTTGTCCGTTATACGCGTGAGTACGTTTATGAGTCCAAAAGCCCGTCCTTCATGACTCAAAGGTTGGCGTAGGTTCGTTTCCTATGTGAACCTGAATCTGTGTCACAAACCCACCGAATCATCATTTTTGGGTTTATGTTAAATAAGACTCTCTCTCTCTCTCCATGGGTGTCTAGAATACCGTGAGAAGGAGAACGAGGGGTGTGCATCTAGTTCAAGAATCGGTTTCTCGTCCTTGAGGGTTAAACAATCTGATTCTAACGAGCAGTTAAACCTTCTAGCCCTTCTCTAACACTCCTCTTTCATTCTCTTGATTTTGCCAAATTATTATTTTTACATCAAACCGGTGGTACGAGGATATTTATATAACCGATATCGATACTTTTGCTGTTATTAACGCCACATAATTTCGTATCACTCTGTTCGTGGTGAACATAAAACAACCATTTTGTAAATTGTAAAAGAGGAAATTTGTTAAGATGTTGCCAAAGAACCACCTGCAACGAGATCAGACCAAATTATGTATCGCTAATAAAAAACAACATAACTGTTGATGAGAGACATTCTCGGTGGGTGAATTATGAGTTTCGCAATAGCACTTAATGCGTGTATGCAAATATTGCTCGTTATCGATTCATACGTTTTACAGTTAACTTTGAAGATAATCTATTTAGTCTAACACACCTTGGTTGTAACTTTTATCTATAAGCTAAGATGTGAGGAAAAATAAAATTTAAATAGAAACGAAGGGAAAAGGACACGAAAGAAGAGATATTACGAAAAACAGGACGATAGGGAACTGAAAGACTAAAACTAAAATAATTAAGCGAAGAAGGAATAGGAATATTACCAAAAAAGAAAAGGATATAAATAAGGAGTTGAATATTTTATAAACTAGCCGGTAAATATGATAAATACTCAGTAATTTGGGTCTCGTTATACGCATTCGTAAGAATACATTCAAGACGAAGTACTATTCCATAATCATTTTTTAAAAGCCTTATCCCACGTTTCTTATTACGGGAATTACAGCAGTTTTTTGCCAAATAATATTCTATCCCATTTAAATACAACGATAAGAATCATCTTCTTACAGCTAATAACAGAATTAACCCATCACAAGGCGACAAGTTTTTGGCTAAACCATCACGAAAGAGTAAGCGATAACTTACAAAATTTCACAACAGACAATTCTCGGGTTAAAAAGACAAATGGTCTTAAAGTCATACGAGACAAGTCGCATAAAAATCCCCGAAAACGATTAAGAAATAGAACAAAATTAAGAAACTACTTAAAGTTAAAGAAAACACAGAAAATGAAGAGGAAATCATCAAAGAAGCAGAAGAAACAGAAAAACCAGTTTCAAATAAAATATGAACAAAAGCAAAGCGTAAAAAGAAAATAAAGAGCCTAAAAACAAAACGGTAATAAAAGGAAAAACAAGAATAAAAGAAGAAGGAAGAGTAAAAAGAGGGAGATAGAGGAAGGTGATAAGAAACAAAATAAGCAAACCTATTAAGTAAGAAGCAAATGAAGAATAGCAGAAGAAGAAAAAACAAAACAAAAAATAGAAAAGAAGAAGAAGAAAGACTTCAAAACAGAAAAGAAGAACAAGTCCAACAAAAACAAATAAAAAGAGTTCAATGTAAGGATTGACAAAGAAGAAGAACAGATAGAAGCAAATGAAGAATAAAGGAAGAAGAAGGAGAAGTTAAGACGAAGACTAAGATCCAAAATCCTACCTTAAGCTCTCCAACCCACAGTCACACAAAATGGCGGACGCAGCTTTCCATCCCAAAATTTCAACGACACTTCCCAACATCCCAAACACAACCAAGACGAGGTGATTCACGAAGCGTGCCTGACACTCGCCTTTTCGCTTCCCTGGTCACCACCGCCATATGTTTGCGTGTTTTTCCATTCGCTTCATCCACCCTCGTCACAGTCCATCAACCCCCTCAACTACCCTAGGTTCCGAATCCCAACAAACAAACAAACAAAATCACTATCAAACGGTTACGAGTTTCTTTAACGGTTTACTGTTTATCCTGGATTCATTTGGGGTCATCTTCAATTAGGCGCCCCCTTCCTTCCCCTGGGCCCCCCGGCCCACCCCTCTAATAACACGTTTTATCCGTTTTCTAAGGTACTTTTGGAAATGTTACAAGGACCTAATCACGGTGCGATCCATTCAACATGTCTGTAATTAACTCTGAATCGGTGATTTTCTTTTTCTTCATTCTCTTTTTCTATGTGAAAACAAATCGCCACGTAATACTGAGTTGCGTTTGTCGCGAAGTCAGTCTGTTCAACCGTTTCGAGTTCTCCAGGTCAGAGTCTTGGAGGAGTATCATCACACTCCACCCCCACACCCCCTCTCACCTCCATGCACCATCATCATCATCACCATAATGCTCGCGTTCTCTTAATTTATTATTCCGACAATGGTCTCGACATGTTGTATGCTCGGCGTAGGCCTATCGCACACACACTTCCACGGTTTATAGTTCAAGTTTTCCATTAAAAATCATAGCTAGCAGGCGTGGAGTCATATTTAATGAAGTGACGACTTCTTTCTTAGTAACAATCGCGTCAATCGTGGGTCGGCCGTCAAAGGAAGCCGCAAAAGAGTCCAACTTGAATCCCCGCTGACTCGGAATATTCGTCTGTGAAGTGCGACCCACGGTGGAAGGAGATAACAGGTCCTTCCTCGATTGCCAACTTTTTTCTTAAACTTTCCTTCCGACTTTAAATTAACCGAATTTTAATTTAACGGAAACTGCGAAACCTGATACTAAGCAAAATACAAGAGCCTTCCCCAAAGAGAACGAGTAACAAGTACCAGAAGAAAAGGAAGTAAGAGGAAAATGTTATAGATTCCAAAATAGGAAGAAAGTAAGAAGAAAGCTCGGTGAAAGCCAAACATAATTGAATATAACAGGTCCGCGGAACGAGATCTCTCCATGAGGCAAACAAGCACCCGAAATCGAAACTTAAAACCTCTAATCATTCAATATTACAGCGATGGCTAATAATTTCGTGGCCAATAATGGACAGTTACGCCGAAAAAAACAGACTCACAAAACATTAATTAAAAAGTAACCAATCAAAAAGACGGGAGGAAGAGAAAAATTGGCGGGAAAAATACGAGGAACTAATGATTCAAACATTCCAAGGTTGAGGCAATGACGAAACTCTCGAAAATTCCCTGAAATCGACTAAAACCATTATTCTGGACAATTTTATTGTGATGACCAAAACGAAAATCTCAAATCGCACTCGGGTCTCGTTTTATGCGTATTGTTTTGTGTGTACTTGGAATATTAGCTATTTAAATCTTTTTTGGTGAAATTTAAGAAGATTAATCTCTTTACCGGCATGCCTCAATAAAACAAACCATCTTTGGTTAATTGTGGAAAGAATATAAAAAGATGTGTTCTTGCGTTTAAATAACATTGGAATATGCATCATCTTAATCAATTTGTTAAAGATTTGTTTTAAGAGAGCTTTTGCACAATATAAAAAGCAGTGGAATAATCTTAGCAAAGTATAATTAGTGATTACATAAAAGATGACTAATTAGTAGGTGATGGAGATTTTAATAAGTCACAATAATGATAAATAAGTGAAGAACTAAATAATAATAATAAATAAATAAAATGAATTAAAGTTTGTGTCAAAGATAAATGACCGTTAATTAGAAGATAAAAGTGAGGTTTACGTAACGTCTTAGAAGAAACTGTCCAAAACATAAAAGTATTAGTCAAAGACAACCATCTACTTCACTCGAATCATCGAATAACCAATTCAAGACTCACCAAAGCTGTTACATCACTTCCGGAAAATCTCATCAAACTACCGACACACAAACAAAACTCATCTCGTAGCTACCTGATATAGAGCAGTAGGTGTCCCCACGTTCAAGGACAAGGTTCCATCCGCACCCAACTACTACGACACACACAGTCTTCCATCACCGAAAATCTATTTACATAAATAATTATTTAAAAGTTAAGTGAAGGTGAAACGCGGAGATACCACACGCACCTGAGATGAATTACGATTTCTAACAAAACTTGAGTCACTTTCATGAATCATGTTCAAAGCAGAAAAATTCTAGAATTAAAAATGGCCTCAGGGGTGAATCATTCAATCAAACTCGACATCACGAAAAAAGAAGAAGAAACAAAGAATCGGTGACAAAACCGTTAAACGAATCGTCTTACAGACGCCAACTAAGTGTTGCCAACTTAATTACAAAGACAATTGTTTAATGGAGGGGTTGAGTTTGTCTCACCACCGCCTTCTAATCCCATCCGTAAGAACGATCATTTTTGTTTTCTGCCCTTGAGGCAACCTAAATTAAAATCATTCTCACCTTAGAAGGCTATCGATTGGTTATCGATATTTCTTGTCCTTCAAAAAAGGAAAAACGAATTTGGAATTTCGAAAATCCAGTTTTCTCTTTCTTATTTTTTGTTAATTAGCTTTTTTTTATTAATTAAGTTTTTCTTAAAATACAAATTACGTCTTTTCTAACTCTTTGGTACGTCTTCTGGTTGGTTTAACGCGAAGTCTGTTACTTTTGTTTACACGATTAATCTTTTCATTTCGTTTACTTTCATCTTTTGTTTCTTTTATTTTTTAAACTTTTGTTTCGAACCTAACATTCGAATTCATTCATCTTTCGGCCATCTTCTTTCTTTTTTCTGGATCTATTGATATTCAAATTTCTCTCATTTTGATGACTGTTACACTTTCCTCTGTCTTGAGGTTTTTGATATTTTCTCTTCTCCCGATGTAGTCAAAAGATTTTTGGTTGTTTATTTCGAAAGATGTTTGAAAAGAGCTTGTTCGAGTTAGAAATTGTGAGCTTTGAGGGTTTTCTTAAATTTTTCGACTACTGCCGTCATTTTTGGGTTGAGTGTCACATGGATCTTCATTTTCATTGAATTTTGATTTTCCCTTTCCTGTCTGTTTGTACTAACTTTTGGGTTCCCTGAAGGCTACTACTAGTCCTTGGCGCTACGACTAGAGAACAGCTTTGGCCTTTCTAACAATTTCTCGCCACTTGGCTCTCTCTGGAGTCCCTAACCCCTAGTTTTTCGAGGTCTGCTCCACGCCAATGAGCCTTGGGGCGCTCGGCTGTCCTTCTGCCTCCCGGATGGCCAAATACACCCTCTTGCGATTGACTTTGCCGGCATTCTTTCCAACTGGAAGGTTTGGGGTGCGAAACTGGTTTCACCACAGTTAGGATGTGTTAGTGGTATGAGAAGGATCCACATCAAAGGAAAAAAGAGGAGAGTAAGAACAACAGTGAAAGAGAAAGAAAATAATAAAAGGAAAAGACAGAAAGTAAGAAACAGTGAGTGAGAGACGGGAGGAGGAAAGAGGAAGACAACTTAGCAAGTCAGGGAAATAAAACCAGATCAAACTACAAGTAATTCACGATGAAATATAACGGCAATCATCTCCACTGACATGAAGAAAAGTCGAGGATAGTACTCCTCAGGATGAAATACTCGATCAGACATCATGAGACCGGTAAAAATTCCCAGGTGGCAGAAAACTGACATTTCATCTTTCATGGTAACGCAGGTTGTAGCAAACGGTTCGAACCAAAAATCAAAGGAAGAAAAAAAGCTTTTTAATGAAAATGTGATGTCCCCCATCCCCACCGCCATGCCTCCTTTCAAACGGTTGCCACAAAAGCTTTCCTTTTAAATAACAAGAAGAAGAAATAAACGGTTCATTCCATTATGTCACTCACGCGTGTGATTGGTCCAAAAAAAAACCTTTTTTCCTCATCTACCAATCCCCTGAATCACATCCAATCAAAAATTGGCAACTTTGAAACGTCTTTAAGAGAAAAATTTTTATTGATTTCTGATAAATGTTTCTCTTTGCCTTCATTTCCAACAAGTCTTTACGTTTGATAACCTATACCTGAAAACTTTAACAGCCATTTCCTCCAGAGAGGGGGAGGGAAGGAGGGAAATATGCACCGAGTTTAATAGTACATGCTTGAAGTCGTTGACCTCTTTTTAAACTTTTTAACATGAGATGAATTCTCAGTTAGACAAGACAAAACAAAAGTTTAAGTCGAATCAAATCAAATTGCTACATTACGGCCGTGATTAATTCAACTCTCATGTCTCCGCCCGTTAGGGTTTCATCACTTTATGTAACGTTTTTATTAATTTGTTCTTCGTCTTCGTCTTCTCTCTCTCTCGAGGCTACGTTAAATTTAAGTGGTCGTGGGCGTTTCACGTGTTATTAATAAATTTATTATTAAATACGAAAATAGAGACAATGAAAGAATTTAGTGGCTTGTAGTTTTCTTTGAAAATGGGATTAAGTGTTAATAGAGGCGAAAAACCTTGGTACGAGTCGGTGAATTGCATCAGGGAAATAGCTACATAAAATTTTATGGATTAATAAAATAAAAATTTTGGGCTTGTCTTCATATCAAAGAGAGAGAGTAATTAAGAGTCTGATAATTTTTTGTTTTGGTGTAAAAAATTTTCAATTAGCTATCCGTTTTAGTGATTTCATTCTTTCGGCTATTACACCACTCAGATCTAATTTTTGGATGAATTAGAGATTGGACTTTCATCTCGAACAGATACTGAAAGCGTTTTCAGTGGTAGAATTTGGACTGGAGGGCATTTCATAAATATTGCACGCTTTCATGGAGGGATTCATTTTATAAATACATTTATAGACCCCCACTGTGGTCTTTACCTCTCATACAACTCTCAATTCTTAATACCTCTGATGTCACTTAGACTTCAACCCTATACTGAGTGTATAAGACTCAGACTAGTAGTACTGTCTGCCTGAAAGACTGTAGAATGACACTCACAAGAAGTTATTTTGTTGTTTATCATAAAACGCTACTAATCCTTGACTAGTTTCTCAGGTCTTTTCATATTAGATATTTCTTTAATAAACAACTCATTTCATAAGTAATGCACACGTATGTAGTGAATTTATTTCAAAATTTGTGCTCACTCTCATACCAAATCCATGTCATGAATAATGCATGCATGTTGTTAAAGATTATTTTCATAAAAATGTACACTTTGACGAATAGCTCATTTCATAAGTAATGCACACTGCTATGAAGCGGTCATTTCATAAATAATGCACACTTTTGTGATGAAAACTTTAACCCTAAAAGTACACATTTCTTGTTTTAATTAAAACGTCTTCCGACTTTAATCAAGATGATGTCATTTGGTCTGGAGTTAAGCTAGCACAAACAAACATCTGCACACACATGTAGATAAACAATAAAAAGCCTTCCTGTCCTCTTAAATTTATTACATAAAAGCCTAAACACGTTCTGAGAAACGCACAACAAGGTGAATCATCAGACATAATGAAAATGACAAAAGAAGTCTTAATATCCAGACAAGGACACTCAAATCGTTTGAAAATTCACAAAAAGAATTGTTGTAGAGTGTAGTAACATGAACGGACCCCATTATAGTGCTCGAGTTAGTCAAAATAACACACACACGAATAAAATTCCCATAAATGCATCAAGCACCAGTTTGGCTTTCTCAAAACGTTACCCCAAAAGAAGCTGATTAATTGTAAACATGACTAACCTTGAAAACCACACTCAATCTCTGTTTTGAACTAAATATTAGTTGAAAATAGAGAGAGAGAGAGAGAAATTGAGGGTATTAGATTTGAAAATTCAAAAAGCACGAACGATCTCATCGATTTTGGGGCTTTTTTTATACGCGCACTCGGAATATTAAGTGAGCTTCAAACTAAAAAGCAAGAATTCCTCGTGAATGGAAACGCCTCCAAACCTGTCATGCATTTGTATTAATTTTTTTTTTTTTCTTACTATTAAATAAATACCATAATTGACAATTTCATTTTTATAAAGCAATAAATCAAAATATTCGTGAGTGTTTTTTTGTTAGGTGTCGACAAAAAAAAACATTTTTTATTATTTAAGTGTGACGGCTTAAATTGAAATAAATAAAAAAAGAGAGATGAACGATTTACCTTTCTGTTTTTTAAAGTTACATTATTGATTATTTAATTTAAGTATTAATACCTCAAACTACGAAAAACTTCCGAAATCACTTCCATCCGCCATTGATTTTTGAAACAGTGAAAAAACCGTTGGCGTCGTAAACAACAAACGCCGTGGAGGGAGACAAAAATTTCCCCGCGAAAAATATTTATTTACTCTATGATCAATTCCAATGAGATTTCGATTTTTATTTTCGCATTACACTTTCACCAGATATACATTCAAGTCGGTTTTCGTTTTCTTTTCTGTTTTTTTTTCTTTTCCTTCATTCATTTGTGGTTTTTAGAATATGATCGACAACATTTGTCTATTGTGAATGTGGTATAAGTCTATTTCTCGTCATTAAGTAAAAATTAAAGGCTTGGAAATGAGTCGAGCGAATAATTTACATAAATTACATCGAGTCGGGTAATGTTTTTTATTATTTTATCAATCACTGATTTAGACATATTTTGGGAGCCCCAAACGGACTTAGCCCCAAACGACTCATATCAAGACCTAATAAGAGTAGAATTGTTTATTTTGAAATTATTTGTAAATCTGAAATTATGGCTGTTAAGCTTATCATAGGGTATTGCTATTATTATGTGTGTCCTTTATATAGCATGATGAGCCCTTTCACAAGGGATTTATTTCATAAGTATTGCACAATTTTAACAAGGATTTATTTTACAAAGTAATCAACATTTTGGCTTTGAATTCATTTCATAAATACTGCACGGTTTTAGGAAGAATTCATTTCATACGTAATCCACATTTGTAGAGAAATTATTTCATAAGAAATGCACATTTAAGAGAAACAAATTTTACAGAAGTTTTGTGAAATTTTTGGCAATTTCATGTGGGACAGGTAATAACTGGTCCAATCCCAAATTTTAGTCATAATAGGTCTGGTGACTCATCACACAAAGGTACCAGAACAATTCTCACAAATTTTTTGGATGTCTTCTCCAAGATGTAAGTTATAAACCAAGGATCTTAATAAACATTGATGTTCTGTATACGATTGTAGATGGAAAACATCATACAACAAATGTTGAGCATATTAACCTCTGGTTACTCAATACTTTTCTCCTGCCACGTTTTTAAATTGTCTTATATAAATTCGCTTAATTTATTTGGATTAAAAATTAATTCGCAACTTAGTCTACGTTATCTTATAATACAATAACAACCATATGTATGAGAAGTCGTTCATGTCCTCACTCTACCACATAAAACAGGTAAGAATGGAGTTAAACCACTTTAATAATTAATCACTTCCAAATTCCCTGAATTGATCAGTTTGAAACTGTGCAGAATTTGAAAAAAATAAATATTAGCTAATTATAAATAAAAAGTTTATTATCAAATATAATAATATGTTAAAAACTGGACTTATACCATTTTCATAATCAACGGTTTTCATGATACAATTTTTCAATTATTTTTCAGTTAATTACAACCATTAGTCAAAGTTTCAATTTTTTTTCACAGGTTCAGCTATGAAAAATCGAGATTCGAATCGCAAATGAGAACAGCGGTACTTTTTATTTATTTATTAATATCCATCGCATGTCTTTGTTTGGTTGTCGTGCCAAACTTTTCGAGAATAAAAAATCCGTGAACTTTATTAAAGACCAGGTATCAAGTGTTTTACTAGATGATAAAGGCGAGAGGTTCTCCTCACAGTTCACGAAATCCTTCAAGGGAACACTCTAACGGTTACTGGATTGATGTTTGACGTTTTCAGCCGTAATGAAGAAAACGAAAATGTTTTTTTGGGTTCATAACAATGGATGTCGTTTATAAACGACAGAGGAAATGAGTAGCAATGTGAATTTAGTAAAACCGGCCAAATGGAAAATGTCTTCATCCTTCACAAACCGCTCATTAAATCTCTTTCTGGGATTAACCCTAATCACCTTTAATTTATGGATTAGTGCAAGGAAAAGTGATTGTCCTTCATGAAAATATTTTGTTTTCGAGTTGTGATGTTGGAATTTGGTGACATAAACACTTCTGACGGCTCAAAAATAATTATTCACGTTTTGGTAGTCAGTAAAGATATTTGGGGTTGTAAGCAACACATAAAGACATAAACTGCAAAGTAGGGAAGGATGAGCTTAGTGAACAGCTACACAGCATTTATACCGACTAACCGCTTCCTGAGTTGAAGTAGATAGTGTGTATGTGGTGGTGGTGGCACAAGACTTTTCAATGATACCTGAACCACAAATCATTTTACATCAAAGATACCTGGTTCCAAAGAGTGAGAATTTGTGAAGTTGTTCAAAGAATTTAAAGAAAGTTTTGTGTCGATAGGAAATAAATAAATAAACTGAAGGAATTCAATGAAGATGTAAAAGTTGAAAGGAAATGAAAGAGTGAAAATCGAATTCATACATCAACAACTATTCTTCTCCATTTTGCCAGATTTCTGTTTACATGAACGCAAGTAAGTTATTCCTTTCATCTTTCTTGGCTATTCACTTCAGAAGAAATGGACACTTTAATGACGGATTCATTTCTCAATGATGAAAATCTTGGGGTATATTTCGTTTCACAAATAATGCACACTGTTGAGGAAACTTTGATTTATAGATACTGCACAGTTCCATAAAAACTCATCTCATGTACGGTATATTGCTGAAAGAATTTATTTTAAAAATAAGGAATACCTGTAGGAAGCATTCATCCCAAAAATTTTTATCCCTTGTTCCACCTCTCTACAGGTAGGAGACGCGATGTGGTGTGTCGGTCTTGTTATGAGGAGGTTTTGAATAAAGGAAGAGACCAACATCTTAACCCCAGGAGAGACTGAGAAGCCAAAGATGAGATTAAAAGTTGGAAATTGGAAAGAGGGTGGAAGCTGGATAAAGTAATGAGAGATAATAGGGCTACAAAGGGGGATTTCAAAATGATGCAGTTTCCATGTTAGTTCGTTTCATAAATATTGCACACTTTTATAATTGTCATCAAATTACCATTAAAAGGTCATTTGTTCGAAAAACAAGCAATTTAGTATTAAGTTACGTGGAACTAGAACAGAGCCGTTCCTAGGCTTTTGGGGGTCCTAGGTACGAAACGTAAATGGGAGCCCTCCCGGAGCGGAGAGCAAGAGTGAACCGTAAACTTGCAAAGTGAGTGGACCTCAGACGAGAGATTTAGTGTCACCGTCACTGTTTCATCTTTTGCTCTAGCCATTATATTTATAATTCTGCACCACAGAAAATTTGTGATTGTACTGCTCAAATATGTGGGCATATAATAAGTTGCCGGCTACCTTAAACAAAAAAAGAACTCGGCGAAGGTCCCCACGTCAGTCGGGGCCAGCGGTGGCTTTGCCCGGCTCTGACCAGAACGTGTCAAATCGTTTCACCGAAGCACCGACAGGAACAAGTGGTATTCAATCAAGATCACACGGTAAGCGGTTACTGTCGAGCTTTTTGAAGTGTTACGTTTATCAGCACCTATTTTGTAATCTCATACAACATTTTGAAGACAATCAATTTCATAAATAACGCACATTTTGAGGGGTAATCCATTTCATAACTAATGCACACTTTCATGAAGGATTTATTTCAAAATTAATTCACACGCGCACACGAAACTTAATCAAAACTACAGCTCAATACACTATTAACAGCAATCAGTTCCAAAATTACAACAACAATTCATCTGAACACCTTTATCCGAATTTCATTTAATCACAAACAGAAAATTTTTTTGCCGCACATTTTTTAGTAGTTACGTAAAAATTAATTAATTATACACCTATGTCGGTGATTAACAAAACTCGCATTCCGTTATTTTTTAATAAATAAAATAAATTGACCTCGGTTTAATTGTCTTTCATTTCATATCAGGAATATAAAAAAAAATTGGATATCAAGACAGAGGAAGGGAAGGGAGTTGGGAGCTAAGGGACAAAAACAAATTATTACTGCGTTAACCACCGTTTAAATCGATGGCGAAACCAAAGATATTGACTATTTAAATTGATGTAACACCTACAATAACTTTTTTCCTTCCTTTCATTTTTTTTTTACGAAGAGGAACTGAATAACATCAAAACCGTTACCTATTTCATCCATTAAAAACCGAACTAATAGTGTGGAATGATTATTTTTCCTTTTAACAAAACATGTAAGCTGCGTTACGGTCGACATCCGATTGTCTATTGTGTCAAAGATTCGAAAGATTCGACCTCATCATTCTGTAAACTTGAATTCAACATTAAAAAAAACAAATTTACGAAAAAACTCGTCCACGTGAACCTCCATCAATCTGACATTGTGTATTTGATCACGTGATTTTGTTTTTTTGTTCCGTTTCAGTTGCATAATATTGCACGCTGAGAGAAAATCGCTGTGAGAGTGAAGATTTTTCGGTTGTTTTGATTTTTCAATTTCTCAAATTAGATGACGTTAAATCGTTTTTTATCATTTTACGAGTTGTGGGACGCTGAGTCCAGAATATTAATACTAACATATAACTCCTCCTCGAGTGTTATTTTTCAAAAGAGCGAATTACACTAATCATTTAATTGTTTTAAGACCGTAAATAAAAAATTTCGCGGTGGAGCTCCTTCCTCCCGCTAATTTATAACAACAGTGTCGCCATCTGGATTCACGTTGACGAGTTTCGAAGGGTTGTTTCCGCTTTCTCGATAGTCATAGAGATGAAAAACCGTTTTTCTCCCAAAACATGACCGCCATTTGTCTTCTTCTTTTATAAAACTTACATCGCCTTTTTATTAATTTGTATTTATTTTAATGAAATTAATAAGTTTGACAAGTGTCAGAACACCATTTCAAAGAGCCCCAAAGCGATTCAAGACTTTTTAACCTTAACTACTAACACATCAATTATTTCTTTGACTAAAAAAAATGTTGTAACCGAACGTCCAAAGTTTTCACTGACATAATACTTCTTACAAGTGTACAAAACCTGGTTTTCTATGCAAATTAAAAAATTTCAAAAATTCTAATTGTGGTTTTAAGAGAGAGAGAGGGAGAATAAATTTTTTTTGTACTGTTTAGAAGTTATAAAATTTCGCAGCCTTGGATTTGATAAATTTTTGTTATAAATGAGTCAAGTGCAAGGAATGTTAGTTGCTGAATTCCTTCAAATCCCTGTTTTCTATCTGTTTGACGGAGGGGTTTTGCTTTTCTCTCTCGAAGGAAGTGAGATTTTAGCGGGTTATCGATTTGATTGATTATTCATGAATTCATTAATTGAAATCCGATTTGATGTCTTAAAAAGGACGAGGTAAGATACCAGATGAAATAAATTTCGTATGGCACACACACCGAGACAGAGGAAGAAACTAGTCAATGATCTCTTCATCATGATTTATCCTCAACTCTCCTTCTGGTGTCCGTTTTCGTTCGTTACTCTGAACCGTGGAAAAATGGTGGGTGTTGTGATTTATCGTACCTTATTGGGAAATGACGGGAATCGATTAGAGCCGACAACAAATCCGAATGACGTCAAGCGAAAATTGTGAAAAGGAAAAAAAAAAAAAGTTGGAGAAAATGTTAAATAATGAGAAACGTTGGAGTTTGATTGATGATATTAAATGGAGGATTTAAAGTAAAATTATTTTAATTCAGATTCTGCGGTGAGGATACAAAAAAAAAGGAAATCGTGACCGGCCGGATATCAATCTTGCCAAATATCCGGAAACCTTGACTTTGGTTTTGTTTTCTCTTCTCTCTTCCTCCTCTTTCTTTTGACTGTGCGAACGCGGTCATCTTTTCCTTCAAACCGATCCCACCTGATTCTTATCAATTGTCTTGTTACCACAAAAATCAGCCACAATGGTTTTTTAGTTTCGAAAATGCCGGACGTGAATTCAATAATTGACGAAATCATTATGTCAATTATATATCGAATATAAAAACAAATTTTAAACAAATTATTTTCATTGTTGATTTCCTGATTGTTGAGCAATACGACTGTTTCTAGTTTGTCTGATTTATTTGCCTTTTCTTCCGCTTACGTTATCCATTGTTTTCCTTAAGAAGTGGAGGAAAAATGGTTTGTGGAATCTAAGGTAAATAGCAAGCCTTTCAAGAAGACATTTGTTGTTCAAGGACGTGCCAGAAAAATTGCCAAAAGGGAAAGACTAAACATAAACTCAACAAAATCCACCGAATTTCAACAATAATGATTCAAAAACGGGACTGTATACAGCGACGAACTTATGTTCAGCACTGTGCTGAGTTTATAGCTTCAATAAATGATTAATAATTGTGACAGTTAACTATAAAGCTAAACTATAAAACAGTTCAGAACACTATTCTAAAGAATGGTGGGTGCTGTACTAAACATATACCAAATAAAAATTGACGCAGTGATTATAGCACATTCTCCCCATAGACAGTCACCTTAAAATGGCGGGGTCTTAGACTTTAATAGGGTACAGGTCAAAGGATAGAAGCCAGATAAAGCACAGTCAACTGCAGTTCAGGTTGGTGGTTGAGCGTAGGGGTAACAACCCTATTTTGTGAAAAAATTGTAGCAAAGTCTCAAGGGAAGGCCAAAGACCTACAATGATATGATAATGATTATAAAGAACAGACCAGTGTTGTAGGTTAAAACAGGAGAAGAGTAGGATTCGGTTGGAAGAAGAGGATTTAGTAAAGGGTGGCGGTTTTCGCCTTTTTTTGGTATAACAGGATGCGGGAGGAAGATCTGAACTCACGATCATAACGTGAAGTCAAACCACTACACTTCCCACAGGATATAGTAAAGGAAAGAAGTACAAATAGAGAAGAGAGTCATGATTAGAAGGAAAAGAAAGTGTAAGAGAAAGAGAGAAGTAGGAAAGGGGAATAGTAGATGAGCATAGAGAAAACAAAAGAGAATTCTGTAGTGACGGATGCTCATGAATTATATCACAGACTTCTGCTTAAACGATGTGGTACTCAACCATTTTTTTGGTCATTTCAATTTTTCACTAGTCGAATGTCTGTGCGTTACTTATGAAATGATTCTTCTCAACAGTGTGCATTACTTTTGAAACGTATCCCCTGGGAATATTGTGCCGTTCTTATGAGATATTCGGAAATAAATTCTTTATGTAAGTGAGCATTATTTATGGGTTGAAATACTCTTATGTGTGCAGTATTTATGAAATAGATTCTTCCCAAGAGTGTGCATCATTTTTGAAACCAGTATACCCCAAGAATCTGTATTATAAGATGTATCGGTCTTAACAGTGAGTATAATAATGACATAAGTTTGTCACACCGCTGTGGTTTCAGGACTATAATGGCCACTAAAGAGATGTTCACAAGATGGGACTGTGTCTGTATATAAGACAGAAAACTTTTACTCACCAAATTTATTTATTCCCTTCTGTTCATTTAGTGAAGTCCTTTAGCCTGTCTTTTCCAACTCCTAAAAAAAGAGATAAAAAACTTAAATTTAACAGAAATTTGATGTCTTTTAAACTTTCAACTATTTCGCAATAAAATTTATTAAACTTTTCACAAAATATGAAAACAATATTTCCTTCATGCATCCACCCATCAAAACCAGTTTCCCTCAACTAGTGCATGTAAGAACAGGTTTAAAGGGAACATGGGCTCACAAGGAGCCTCCCATTGCGAAATATTCGCACTTCACCCTCAGGCTACCCTCAAACCCTTGCTACCAAGACCACTCTTGAACAAAACCCAACCAGACAATTGCACTTAGTCCTGGCTGAAAGAAAAAGTAATCGGAGGACACAAAACAGTTCTATTGTGGTAAAAACGCGTAAAAGAAAACCCGAGTTCAAGGTAATTTTAACTCAAAACCTGAATAAACAAAATGTTTTTGTTTTCATAATAGTTTGTGTGTAAAGAAAAATTTTCTAAAAAAGAAATTATTAACAGAAAATATTTTTGTATGAAACCCGAATCGGATGGGAGTCCATTTTTGATAAGTTGAGAATAATTTCGAGAGACTAAGTACGGCGGAAACAGGAACCTGTAATTAACAAAATTTTTTTTGAAAATCTTTTAATTTCTGCCACTTCAATATCATAGCCAGCATCAGAACATCAAAACTCAAAAAACCAGTTTAGAAAAAATTTTCGTTTCCTCTTCCTTTCGAATGTTTGTTTGTGACCGTTACAGAAAATTAATCTTTGAACAAGTCCAATTCATTTAGAAGAGGAACAAAACACAATTAAACACTTTTAAGCCGCAATAACATTTTTCTTCAAATTCAATTATTTGTTCCTTTATACCTGCCATGAATCGAGAAAGTGTCGAGTCGTTAATAACTTCCGATATTTACTAGATAATTCCGTCGAGGTTAATTTGGTTAAAAGAGAGATGGTACTAATGAACACTTTCACGGATGATCGTAGTTACCATTATCCTCGCAAACTTTAATAGGTGTTCATTTCATATATAATGCACACTTTTAGTCAACAAAATGTTTATCTTAAATCAATCAGAATTTTATAATAAATAAGCGTCCACTGCATGTTGTCATTCTTGAATATAATTCCTGTCTTCCTCCACCGCCTTCTATTCTACCTTACAGAACGAACCAACCAACAATTATTCACAAAA
Organism: Columbicola columbae; assembly: GCA_016920875.1. Taxonomy (NCBI): domain Eukaryota; kingdom Metazoa; phylum Arthropoda; class Insecta; order Psocodea; family Philopteridae; genus Columbicola; species Columbicola columbae. Next base: position 15,824,734 of record JADMLL010000002.1, read on the forward strand.
CTTGAAACCAACATTCTTTTAACGGTTAAACGTTCAAATATATTATTTTATATTATTATTTTATTTATATAATTGAAGTCATGGGAAATGTTCCGTTATGCACAATTTCGAAAGTGGGTTCGTCGCTCAAGTGTGCATTATTTATGAAATGGTTGATAGTCTGTTTGAGGAAGGTAGTTTGGTTGTAAGAAGAATTTTCACCAGTCGAGAGATGAAGCTTTCGTATATAGCGAAGACTTTCATGGAAGATCTTAGCCTCCACATGCTAATGACGCACACTTTAGTAGGAGTTCATTTCATATATATTGCACACTTTTAGGTGACAAGTAGTTTCTCACACCATTTTAAACTATATAATATAATAAACCAGAGTCAATTGTATATGAAATGAGATATATCTCTCGATTGTGCATCATTTTTGAAATGACCTGTTAACCACTGTGTCGAGTACTTGAAGATTAATTCTCTCTCAAGTGTGCATTACTTATGAAACGGTTCCTTCAAGAGTACGTTTAATAGAAAATCGGATACAGAAATGGAGGTTCAAGTTCGATTTCCTGTCAGGATTACGATTCTCACGACTCATTCACGGTCACCACCCTCTGAACCATGATCCAGACAGCAGGGGACTTTTGGATGGTGGGTTTCGGGGTTAAGCATCAAGGTCTCTCTCATCCTCAGGTTCAAAACTTAATCCAAATCCTACGCGTACAATTCATTAGACTTCTAACCAGACAACGTCTTGTTTTTGTTGTAATAAAACGCTTTTCATCGAGTTCGCCAAGAGAAAAACCTTTTTTTGTCTTCAAAACCTATTTTTATATTCAAGAACGAACATGAATTATGGAGGTTTTCAGGTTTCCTCGTCGTTATAACCTGACAGAGGAAAAATGGTAAATTTATAACGAGTTCAGAAGGAATTCAAAAGAGGGAGAGACAATGAGACAAGAGCTCTCTGTCTGAAATCGCGCCTTAAAAAAGTGATCTCATACCTTCTCGGAATGCGACTACTAATCTCGTTTATAATTATTTATTACTTTTTCCGAGGACCCAACGCCCAAAATGATGACTTATTAATTCCCACCATTTAAGCCAAAATTGGTAAAGAAGTCTCTTGAGAGGGAGTGAACTCGAAGAATGTCTTCACTAACAATAGAAGCACTAATTAACTTTTTTTCGAAGTTAGCTTAGTTTAATTTAATTTTAATAATAAATCTCAGCTTAGGTGGATCAAAGAGGAATCCAGTTTCATTTTTGGTAAGATGGATTTGATGATATATACCTCGTGATGTACTGTCTCCATTGATTCATGTGCATATTCGTTAGGTTTTGAAATATTTCAAGGCGTCCCTTCTTAAGGGGTTAAAATTAATGAATTTGTATGTTCTGAAGGTGGAAATAACCCAAATTTGAAATTTTTCCCGTGTCAACTGCCATCTGTCCCCAAGCAAGACATTTTGTAGCTGGTTTGACTTAAAGGGGCCTTGTATCAGGAGCAGACCTGTGTCTCAAGCTCAGGGATAGAATAAAAGGATGCGACTGGAAGAGCAGTCTAAAGGATGTGATAAGAGAAGGAATGAAAAAATATAGTAGTAAGAAGAAGAAATAATGAGAAGTAGAATAGAATGGAATGAGTGAGAGGAGAGGGAAAGGAAAGAAGAAGAACAATGATGATAAGATGGAAGAAAGAAGTAGAAACAAAGTAATAGATACAGTAAGAAAGGAATAAAGTAAAAGATGATAGAAGAAGAGGAAGTAAAGAAGAAAGATGGAAGGCAGTAGAGGGGTGACGCTATGGGTAGCATATTGTGGAGGCTAGGGGTGTGTGCCTCTTAAGCCGTCGTTGGTCGTATGGTTCGCCAAGACGGTATGAGGCTGTGGGATTGGGATGCACCGCCAGTCGGGAAGAGTATTTAAGGATGAATCTGGCGATTTCCTTCTTTACAGAGGGAATCGCCAGATCTTTGCGGATGATGGAGTCGGGAACGAACCATGGAGCATTCACGATCATTCGCAAGGTTTTGGATTAGACATCTCCAGAACTTCCAGATTGGAATTGGAGGATGAACCTCATAACTGAATCCCGTAGGTCCAGGTGGGTTTTAGAAAATTTGGAATTAAACAAGAGAAAGTAAATTTCATTCTGACTACCCTTAAATCGATTTTTCTTTTTCACAGAATGAAAAAAATAAAATTTTGTTCTTCTTCTCTCTTTCTTTTCATCGTCTTCTTTTACTTCTCCTCCTCTTCTCTTCTCACATTTTAATCAGATTCGAATCAAAAACGTGATTTTTTTTATTCCCACCAAAAAAAAGTCAAAAACCAAATAAAACTAGCCTCGAGCTAAAGAACGTACGAGTTTACAAGGCTGTGTGTGCGTTGTGCTTATGGCTATCCATCCTCCGTGTTTATTTATTTATTTATTATAAATCATCGGTTATTTTACATAATTCAATTAAAATCGAAACGTGACAATGTGATCCGCTCAAAAAACCGAAAATGTTTGCATTCGACCCGGGTCAAGGCCTTTCCTAGATTTTTCAAAATGTAAACAGGTGAGTATGCTTACCAATATGGCGTCTCCCCGTCCCAGAAAACCAAAACAAATGAATCGAGGAGGAAGCATTTAAAAACGATCGACTCCTGAGGAATGATTATATTGCAAAAACAAAGTAGACATTTATACAGCTTCTTCCTCGTTTATAAGTAGATGGATTAGCCATATTGATTCAAAGACAAACAGACGACTTCCATTACCGAACACACCTTTTAAATGATTTACGCAAATGAAAGAGAAAAAATGATTTTTGTGTGTCGCGCGTTTTTTACTTTTTATTATCAATATTATTATGTACATATTTATTTAAATAAAAACGGATTACGTAAAATTTAGCAACTCGTTATTGAAATCCTCTTAAATCAAATGAGAGTCTAGGATTAAACAAAATATTAAAAAATGACATCGACCTAAAAACTTTTAAAATCAAATTTTGAAAAAAATAAAACAAATCAAGATGGCGACCGCGTTCTTCATTTGATTCATGCATCACAAAATTCGACATCTTTTTTTAATAAATGTACATTACTCACGAAACGAATTATTTACGATAGCGTTCACTATTTATAATTTCTCATAAAAAGTGTGCATTTTTTATGAAACGATTTATGTATGGTGTTACTGAAGAAGTTATTCATAATTAAGGTCTCATTTAACACGTTCATTACTTTGACGTGTGCATCACTTTTGAAATGGTAGTGTCCATTAGTCACGAAATTATGAATCGTAGGATTATCTCGAGGATTCGGATTAAGTTTTGAACCTGAGGATGAGAGAGACCTTGATGCTTAACCCCGAAACCCACCATCCAAAAGTCCCCTGCTGTCTGGATCATGGTTCAGAGGGTGGTGACCGTGAATGAGTCGTGAGAATCGTAATCCTGACAGGAAATCGAACTTGAACCTTCCATTTCTGTATCCGATTTTCTATTAAACGTACTCTTGAAGGAACCGTTTCATAAGTAATGCACACTTGAGAGAGAGAATTAATCTTCAAGTATTCGACACAGTGGTTAACAGGTCATTTCAAAAATGATGCACAATCGAGATATATCTCATTTCATACAACGGACTCTGGTTTATTATATTATATAGTTTAAAATGGTGTGAAAGAAACTACTTGTCACCTAAAAGTGTGCAATATATATGAAATGAACTCCTACTAAAGTGTGCGTCATTAGCGTGTGATGGCTAAGATCTTCCATGAAGTCTATATACGAAAGCTTCATCTCTCGACTGGTGAAAATTCTTCTTACAATCAAACTACCTTCCTCAAACAGACTATCAACCATTTCATATATAATGCACACTTGAGCGACGAACCCACTTTCGAAATTGTGCATAACGGAACATTTCCCATGACTTCAATTATATAAATAAAATAATAATATAAAATAATATGATTAAAAAGAAGTATTTGAACGTTTAACCGTTAAAAGAATGTTGGTTTCAAGTTTTTGTGAATAATTGTTGGTTGGTTCGTTCTGTAAGGTGAATAGAAGGCGGTGGAGGAAGACAGGAATTATATTCAAGAATCACAATATGCTGTGAAATTTACTGACAAGTCAACATTTTTTGAATTCGTGTTTTTGTTATTATTGTGGTTGAGTTTTAGTCACAGCGGGACTACAACAAGAAATGCAACGACTACACTTGTTCAACTTGAAATCAAAATGTGTTCACTGTAAACAAATTAAAAAGAAAAGGAGAAAGAAAAAGAAAGAAAGATAGAAAGAAGAAGGAGGAAGAGTGAGGAGAAAGGTGGGTGTCTCATATTCAGATCTGGAAGTCGTTTAAATTAATTAAACGCAAATAAGAAACAAAATCTCACAATTGTTAATCGTATTAGATTTAAAAAGACGTGGCAGAAGAACAACAACGCCGTAATTTATTTTTCGGTTGTGAATTACTCGAAATGAATTTAATAACAAAAATTTTTTTTTTTTATATTTCTCAAGGGCGTTCATTTAATTAACATCTTATTAGACATCTGCACTCAAAAACCAGTTTAGAGACTTTTTTGTTTCCTCTTCCTTTCGAATGTTTGTTTGTGACCGTTACAGATAATTAATGTTTGAAGGAGTTATTAATGGAGAAAAACTGAACACAGAGACTAAAGCTGAAATAATTTTTTTCACAAAACCACGACCAAAACATGTCGGCTCGAGTTGTTCGTCACTTCCTCGATCTATTAGCTAATTTTGACCGAGACGTTAGGAATCGTTTCATAAATAATGCACGCTCAGATTTATGTATCTCTCAGCTATTTTTTTATTATTTAAAGTATTGATTGTACATAACTTATGAAATGGGTTACCCTCAAGGCTGTGTGATGTTATTGGTGTGAATTCTTCATGAAAGTGTGCAATATTTATGAAATGGATACTCCAAAAAGGTGTGCAATATTTATGGCATGAATCGTCATGAAAGTGTGCAATATTTATGAAAATCACTCGTTATGAAGGTGCGCGTAACTCAAGAAATGAATTTCCCGAAAGAAATAGGACCGTGAACCATGACCCACCTAAAGACTAAGAGGTTGACCAACTAGAGGTTCTACTTCAGCACAAAGAAAACAATTCAAAGAAGTGGAGGAAAAAAGCTCAGAGAAGAAGATCTTAGAAACCGAAGAGAAGTGAGAAAGAAAATAATGAATTACGCCTATAAATTTGGAGACAAAGAAAAGTGAAAACAGGCGAAAAAGTAGACAGCATACAGAAGAGAGAAACGCAGATGAAAATTGAAGGAATATTGGACAAAGAAGAAGGCGCGGAAGGTAGAAAAAGGGCTGCTGAAATAATCATAACCCAAGATAAGCTAAAACAAAAATACCAAACGAACCGTGCATTACTTATGAAACGAGTCTTTCCCTAAACATAACATTCCCCAACAAATCCTTAAAAAGTGTTTGTGATGATGGACATTACTGAGGAAAATGGGAATTAGTATCAACAACAATGGATGGATGTGGGCATGTAATTGCGAGGATGAGTGGCCAAATCAACAGAAACTGACAGGCAGGTTAATAAATAAGTCGAATGAATCAAATTTTTATTATTATTGTTTGCCCTCAGGTTGCAATGTCCTCCTCACAAATTTATTTTACGAATCCCTTACTCATAACTTAAAATAATAGAACTTAAACAAACGTTTATAAAATTATAACTGTTGTCAAAACAATCTGATGTGATTAACTTGCTGTCGTAATCTTTTTATACAAATTAATATTTTACCACGAAGTGTTGTGCATTATTATTGAAACGAGCCCTCCATAAGTGTATTACTTATAAAATGCACTCTTGATGAAAGTGTGTAGTAATTATGAAATGAACTTCATTTAAACGTTTGAAATAGACTGCGATCAAAGTGTGCAATAATAATGAAATGAGCTCTACATAAAAATGTGCATTATTTTTGAACTCGATTCTTGGCAAAAGTGTGCAATATTTATGAAAAACATTTACCGTGGGAGTGTGCCTTTTTGTAAAACAGACTTCGTGTGAAAGTGTGCATTATTTTTGAAATAGATCCCTGAGTAAAGTGTGCAATAATTATGAAATGAACTTTACATAAAACTGTGCATTATGTAGAGTTTGAAATGAATTCCACTCTAAAGTGTGCAATATTTATGAAAAACATTCACCATGGGAGTGTGTCGTATTTAGGAAACGGACGTCGTGTGAAAGTGTGCATTATTTTTGAAATAGATTCCCGACTATAATGTGCAATAATTATGAAATGGACTCCATATAAAAGTGTGCGTTATTTTTGAAACAAACTCCGGCCAAAATGTGCAATATTTATGAAAAGACTTTAGTAAGGAAGCGTGCCGTATTTACGAAAGTAATTTCATACGAAAGTGTGCAATATTTATGAAATGAACTCTACATAACTCCGCATTAAATTTGAAATTGATTCCTAGCCAAAGTGTGCAATCAAATAATTCTTCTACCGCCACTTTCAAGCTCTCAAAATGCCAAAACATGAAGTTCAGTTCGTGGCTGCAGACTAATTCTTGACAAGAATATCATATCTCCATTAAGAGCGATATAAAATTATAATATAATATCATAAAACTTATTCATAAGATTATACAAAGAAAAATCTCAGGAAACTAGCGAAGACAAAGGAGCCAGAATCCGCCACTCAAATTCACGTACCAAACCAACTACGTGGTGACTGAGAGTCACCTCTCGAGTGCAAAAGGTTTTCATTTTCAGTTTCAGGATCAAAAATTCAACCAGCCAACTCCAGTTTTTATAGAAAAGTGTTAAAATCTGGAAAAGGGTAGGGAGGCCCCAGACTTTCCAAAATCGGTCAAAATCATAAAGAGAAACCTGTTTAACAGCCAGCATAACCTCGAACCTCAACACCGTTTTCTTTTACGCGGTGATTTACACCAAAAGTCCATCAAGGTAATTAATTAATAATCCGAGTTACACTATCCAAACTTAAACTGGGCCCCACTTTGATAATTAAAGGGGGCTTATTTCGTTAAAACCGGCCATATTTATTTATTTATTTATTTTTATTAACTCTTACAAATATCTCACGCCGAATGTTAAAAACAAAATAATAATGATAACAGTCCGAGAAGTGTGTAAACAACGTCGTTTAGAGCAACAAGTAGCAAGTGTGTTACCTCTTTCGTCGTCGTGAAAATGCTTCCAGCCACCATTTTATTATCATCATCATTATTATTTGTTGTTGTAGTAATTTTCTTTTATTAGGTGATTTCCCCGAGAGATAATCTTTTCTCGTAGTTGTCAAAGATGGGCGCATCATCATCCGGTAATTAAATAATTTTTCTTCTTCCACGTCTTTTAGTGTGTTGTTACCTTTGGTTTATGTGACTCCTCTGGTGATGTGGAGTCGACATGAGATCGGAAGAGTGTGGGTGGATGTGAGGACTATGTGTTTATAGTAGAGACGTTGTAGTTAATTGTTTGTTGTGATGTTATCGCATGTCTTAAATGGGTTTTGGAGGTTGTTCTTATCTTAATCAATGGCTGCCGTTTAATGAATGTTATTAAGTTATTGCTTTTTGTTGGGTTGGTCTGGTTTTCTGTCTTTTGTTAAGTGTATCTTCTGAGTTGGTTTCATCGCATTGAGCTGGTCGGAAACTAATTTGAAATACATATCGTCTGGTGATGTGTAAGAAGTTCTGGTTAGATCTGGTAGAAGTAAATTAAAAAACCGAAACTGTTGGCCGGCAAAGTGCTGCTCTTTTTACGCTCTGGCTGTGGCTCTACCACAGAGGTTCCCAAACTTTTGTGTCGTAGACCCGTTGCCATGTTTTTCAGTTTTGTGTAGACCCCCCTAATTACCTGATTTTGGTAAATTTCTCACTGTAGTCAAGTAAATTTTATACTTCATAGGTACTTTTATAAATATTGTATATGTCTCTTTATTCTAAGATAGTATAATATAAGTAAATAGGTACTATCAGTGTATATTGAGATCCACTATCGTGGTCCCCCATTTTCATTTCATGGACCCCTAAATTATGTTTTCGCTGACTTAGACCACTTGCAGGTTGTCATAGACCCCTGGGGGTCGATATAGAGCACTTTAGGAATTTATGCTCTACCACAAAATGTGTAGTGAAGGCCCAGAGTACTATTTGTTAACTAAATACTATCTTTATGTATACGTATGATACCCATTTCTATTTAATATATTAAAACGAAATTCAAGGACACACAGCCATTAATGTTATAAGTCGATGAGCAACATTAATGAGATTTAATTGTTCATGACAGTGTGCAATATTTATGAAATTAATTCTACTTTTATATCGTATACTTATTGTAGATACTGAAATTGTACATTATTTATGAAAATTTTTTCGTCGCAAAGTGCCTGTGTTATGCTTACTACGGCGTGTAATTCATTTCACTTTATAAATACTTTAAGCCAGCGTTGTCCAACTTATCGTAGCCCGCGAGCCATATTTTCTTCGGAGACCAGCCATCATCAGACGTTAAACGGATTGCTGCTGTATTCAGCCAGGTTAGGTGAAGTTACTCATACTAAATACAAAAGTATTTACTTTAATTTGAATTTTCACATAAAACAATAATTTTAATATTATTAATAATAATTTGGTTACTAAAATTTTTTTCATACTAAAATTTACTCGCGGGCCGCCAGTTGGACAGCCCTGCTTTTAGCCAAGATAGAGTTTAGCAAAGACAAGCTCGAGACTGTGCTTAAACCAATGATTCCCAAAGTGGTTCATATCGATCCCCAGGGCTCTATGATAACCTGCAAGAGGTCGACGTCAGCGAAAACAAAATTTAGGGGTCCATGATAGTGAATCTCAATATACACTGATAGTACCTATTTACTTACATTATACTATCTTTATAATATAAAGACATACACACTATTTATAAAAGTACCTATAAGGCAAAAATTTACTTCACTACAGTGAGAAATTTACAAAAATAAATATCAGGTATGTAGGGGGTCTACCCAAAACCGAAAAACATGGCAACGGGTCTACAACACAAAAAGTTTGGGAACCTCTGACCTAAACACTAATTATTTTGACAAAAATGACTCAGGAAAAATTGTTTCTACAGCAGAGCTTTAAAAATGGCTCTTTGGACAAATTTTAAACTTGCTTCGTTTATATTTCGCTCTTTTGGATGACGAATTAGCCAACTGCTGACCTAGGGTACCACTTTAGCCTTGGTCCACCACTGACACTTACAATATATCATATCATCATATTTAAAGATGTATTTCGATTTTAAAAATGCTCAAACAATTCACTAAACTCAATACACCACAAAATTCTCTCAATAAAGAAATTCAAGAATTTGAAGTTCAACCCTGAAACACAGCCATCAAACAGAAAAAAAGTTTTAATTTCCCTACGACCAATTAATTATTAATAATCACTAATTAAAAAATAAAATGGGCGACGAATAAAACGGCCACACCGAGTGTATGTTTTCGAGACTGTGGACACGTGCAAATTTTTTTCTTTAAAACGATTTCAGCGGTTTTTTACGATATCACATTAAGAGAGAGAGAGAGAGAGAGAATGGCTGAGGTTTCTGAAATAGTTTCGACGGGACAAACTTCCCAATAAATAAGAAGACCGAGGTCTAATCTGACAGACGGATCTGAGAAAGCCGTTTCAAAGCCGAATTTTCATTTCATCGGACGACCTTCTTGACCAAATCGGTCTCGTTAAAATACTTATCAACGAGATTTCGATTACGAAAAATTTTTCTTTCGAATATGTCTCAAATTTACGTCATTTAAATTTTTTTCTTTATGGAATTAAAATTAAAAATATTTAAAAATTAATGTAAGCAGACTTAATTTGAGTTTACATGGATTCTGCATTAATAAATTTAACCAGTTTTCGTGTTTTAATTCCCAACCCGACTTTTTATTTTTATGTGTCAACTGGTTGGAAGAAAAAGGTTCAGTCAAGGGGAAGAATGTCGCCGAAGGAGAACTTTGTCGTCCCTTTTGTGGTCGTAGTTGTGGCGACAAATTATTGGAAGGATTGTGTCGTGGCGGAGTCGGTTTGTTGTTGGCTCGTGGGTTGCTTTCCCAATCCGAGCAGAGTTTTGACTAAACCGAGACTGGTTTTGTCCTGATCGGAGTTTATAAAGTTGTGAAACCGCCGCTTTCCTTCTATTCTTTAAATCATTATTTATTTAATTTATTATTCCTCAGTTCACTGTCACCTGTCTTCAAATTTTGGTTTTAATCCCGTTTTTCAACCTTAAATTTTGGGTACAACAGGATGCGGGAGGAGGATTCGAACCCACAACCATTTGCGTCCAAGTCAGGAACTTAACCACTACACTACTCCTCCCCCTCCTGTCTCCAAATTCGAGACAGTCCTGGATTGCTGCTTTCTTCTTTCAATGTTGTGCAATACTTTTGAAATGAAGTCTTATCAGTTGTGCAGTATTTATGAAATGAAACATCAGTGAATGTTATAATTACAAATAAGCTATATGCTACTTTTAACTTTACAACTCCACACTTTTACCAAAGAAGCTACACAGAAGTTATCACTTTCCGGAAATAGGGCCCTAAAGTATATCTATAAATTGAAACTAGTGGTAAATGAAAAAACTTAGAAAATGGCAGTTAGAAGAAGAGTAGAAGACTATAAAAGGAGAAGGAAGAATTTTGTTGGCTCTAGGATGGGTTGATAGAAGAATTTATATGGAATCTAGTTGGGAGGAGAGAATGGAGTGAATGAGAGAAGTAGATAGAGAAATAGACAAAGAGTAATAATAGATAAAAGCGAATAGTTAGTTAATTAGCTTGAGTTTTAATCCCGTTTTCCACCGTTGGGTATAACAGGATGTGGGAGAAGGTTCAAGTGACAACCATAACTTCCATAGTTAAGTGCTTTGACCACTACATCACGGCTCTCAGCGAATATGGTAGAAAGAAAAGGACAAAAACCATGTCCCAAAATCTCTTCGAAATTTCTTCACACTTCAACAGGCGGCTGACACCGCTAAAGTAACATAACAATATAGGACGGAAAGGTATAAAGGAATCGTTCGCTCCGCTTTCAGGAAGACGAGCTATCCGACTCAATTCTAGGAACACAGGCGGCCAGACATAAAGCTTCTGTCGAAGAAGGCTCACTGGCCGCCTAGGCAGAGCTTCAAACACTTTAGCTTATCTAAAGTTAGTTTTTGTAACATTTCCGTCAAGATGGTTGGCGGCATTCTTTGTCTATTACTACTTTTCGTTTTTTGCATAAGTCTGTGTTTTTTGTCAATTTTCGTTACTCCAATTTCTTTGTTGTAAAGTCAGTCGTTGTTCAGGTTCCGAATCCACGGAGTGTTGATTCTTTCACTATTTGAATCGATCGCTAGAGTAATTTGGCGGATTTCGCTTCACGTCGCATTCGCGTGGTAATAAAGGTAAAGAAGAACGAACCTAAGAGACAACAGGGAATTAGTAGGTCTAACACCAAGGAGTTGAATCTCGAAATCAGAGCAGCCTATTAGTACCTCACATATATGACAAAAGGCAAACAACCCAAACACTGCACTCACCAGTAACAGCGAACGAGCCTCCCAACAAGCAACAGCAAATACATTAGAAGTGACTGGCATCGGGAGGTAATATCGTACATATGTTACGGTAAAATTGATAAATTGGGAGAATATGAATATAATTCCCGGCGATTATTCATAATCACCAACTCAAATTGTAAATGTGACTAGTTACTGACTATTTATCACATTTACTAGTGATATGAGTAAGCTTTGATTGAATTTTCATTCTGAGTTAAATATTTCACAAAATATCCGGTAAATGTGATAAATATTAACGTATTAGTCACATTTACCAATCTGAGTTGGTAATAATGAATAAAATCCGGGAATTATGTACATATTCTCCCAATTTATCGTTTTACCTTAACATACATTTGGTGTAACGCACAGAACCGACATTATTTCCCGGTCCACCTACTATTTCACTTTATACGCAGTTTATTTCTTGTTTTATACTATTTATTAACTAATTATAAATAAAAAAGTTAGCACTAAATTAATCAAAAGTACATATCTCAGTTTCCAACTTTCAAGATAAACTCGATATCAGGGAATAATCAAGACGTCGCGTGGGTTTATACAAACGCAACGATTTAGGCGGAGGTTTAGCAATCAGCAACAATGGAAAACAAAATTCCAAAACGGCCAAATGGTTCATTCAAAACCTTAAAAACCAAAAAAAAAGTGTTTCAGCTTTAATGCCACTCATTAAAAAATCATTTCGAGTTTTAAAAGTTTATTGCCACGGCCAAAGATGACACCCACACTGAGCACCCTCATTCGTGTCCCGGGTGTTACAACAATACAAATATTCCGTTAATGTCTTTGTACGGTCTGTTGCGAGTGGGCGGGAGCCTAAGACATGGCAACCTGTGCGACGCGAGGCCAAAAATTTGGGTCCCGGTACTAGTGCATTGTCATGGATTCGATTATTCATGTGTTAGCTGGTCAGACACCCGCCTTCCCTTGTGTTACACCCGTCGCAGCTGCTTCTTCTTTAACAAATGTGTCTTTGTAACTGACGGCCAACTTCTTTTGATTCCCTTTCGACAATGGATTTCATTCATCATCACCTTCTTCATTTGATTATCTGAATCAATTTGAATGATTTCATCTTCTGTATCATAATTAATTTTCATTTCCCTAATTAAAATTTTTTATTTGCCCATCTCGACGGCGATAAAGGTGTGAATCGCCATTTTTGGCTCGCTTTTAAGTTGCGAAAGTTGTTTGATTCAAATAAAAATTTAGTTGCGCGACAGAAATGTCAGAAAAACGAGGAAGAGAAGCAATTATTTACTCTCGGGTTAAAATTTAAATTTCAAAAAGGGAAGACTGAAAATTTTCCTTCCTAAATTTCGCAATGAATGAGAGACTGGCGCCATGGCAGCCAACCGTTTCTGCATCTTTCTTTGAGCACAACAACCGTTTGCGCAACTCGGTGTCCTTCCATATAAATAAAAACAAAAAATTGTTACAAGCCTAGTCGTGAAGATATATTGCCCACCTGGGCGAACACGAAAGAGGAAAACAAGGTAAAACAGGTGTTAAACGAGAAAGGAGGAGGAAGTAAGAATTTGAAACTGAACCTCGAAGAGGGATGAATGGCTTATAATTTGCCAGAAGAAAAATTATTTTCTCAGAGAGAGAGAGAGGAAAAGGAAGTAGAAACTCGAAATCGGATTACTTATTGTTACTAATTATTTTATTATCAATTATTAATTAGTTACTAATTTGCATCATTATACCTTATTTGTAACAAAAAATTAAGAATTACTTGCTTCCAGAAAGTGAGAGGAGAGAGAGCAGTAGAAGAAATGAAGGTGAGAAGGCGACAAAAGAAAGGAATCAGAAAACCAGGGGGAAAAAATAGAAAGCAAAAAGCAGGAAGAGAGAGTAAGAGGAAATAAGAAAGAGAGGAGATAAAGAAAGAGAAAAACAAAAGAAAAGAGGAAAAAGTCGTAAAAAGGAGAAACCATAGAAAGACTAGGAAAAAGAAAAAGAGAGGAGGGGAGAAAAGCAACGAAAAAGAAAAGAGAGAAAACAAAAAAGAAAAGAAAAAATAAAATGAATGAAAAGAAACAGAGGAAGAGATGGATGAAAAAAGTGAGATTGGAAGGAAAGAAAAAAATCAAAACAAAAAGAGAGAAACCATGAGGAAGCGAAAGGAAGAAAAAGAGAGAGACAGAAAAAAGGGGAAAGAGTAGACGAGAGAAAAAAGCAAATAGAGAGTATAGATGAGGGAGTAAGAGGAAAAAAGGGAAGGAAAAGAAAACAGAAAGAAAGAAGAAGAAACCAAAAAAGAAAAGAATGGAAAGAGGAGATGAAGAGAAAAAGATAAATCAAGAGAGAAGGAGGAAAAATAGAAGAAAAGAAAAGAAAGACAGAAAAGAAGACAGAGAAAAAAAGCATGGAGAGGAGAAGAGAAGAAAAGAGGAAGGAAAGAGAGAGAACACAGAAAGAAAGAAGAAGAAACAAAGGAAATGGAAGAGAAGAAACGGAAATCAAGAGAGAGAATCAAGTATACACTCGAAGTCAGGATTATTCGAGAAGGAACCACGAACCAAAACCCAACTCTGACAAAAAAGGACTCGACTGCTGTGTGTTTAGACTTCACGAACGAAGCCCAATCTACAAGGCTGAAACGAACTCTCACCCGCAGACATGAGATGACACGGGATCATTACAAAACGAACCAAATGTTACAAATCCAACCAACACCAACCTGATTGTCAGGTTCAACCTTTCTAAAAGTGCTCATCACCGAAAACCAATCCGTGACCTCAAAGCTAACAAAAACCAATTTTACCTTCGGCACTCAGCATCCGAAAAGGTCAAGACACGAAAGCATATTACATGTATGACGTCACGACCAAAATCATCGACGAACACGCCATGTAAACAACGCAAGGCATCCGGGATTTGAATTTATGCAACAGACAAACACAAAACAAAATTTGTTCGCGTGCATCAAGGTGATTTCAGGTGATTTATCGTCATTCCTGAAATGAGAGACACAATCGCGGTCGCCATTTTCCTTCCGATGTGAAAAACTCAAACGAGAATCCGAAACCAGTTGATACCAAGAACCAAAACCAAAAAAAAAAGTTGAATCTCATGTCTTCTTTCCTCCTCTTCTTCTTCTTGGGAACCAGTTTCGGGAGATCGTGATAACAATCATTATAATTATATAATATTGACTGAGTCGTATTGTTCTCTAAACTTATTTATTTATCTTTCGGGGGAGGTTTGCCCGGTTGTCCATGGACGTCCATCTTTGATTTTCTTCTCTTGATAAAAAGGAAGAATTTAGGTTTTTGGTTGTTCTCCGGTTCGCCCGTTCTCATCGACTCCCAGAAAACTTGAAAATGGTTTTAGTGCTTTGAATGAGTGTATGAATGAATCTTCACTTCCATCGTGGGTGGATAAGCAGACGGATCTTCATCTTTGCTGGGAATTTGTTGTCTGTCTACTGAGAAACCAGTTTTCCAATTTTCTCTATGCCACTCACTCTCTTCAAATTTCGGAAATGAGGACCTCCCTCATTTCTCGCATAATCTCTTCATCATTTCCCAGCCTCTCCCTTCCATTCTGTTTCACTATGAAAGGAAATTCATTTCAAAAGTGATGCACACTTCCATGGATTGTTAATTTCATAAATAACGCACACTTAATAAATATTATAATTCATTTTTTTAAGTAATGTAACCTTTCAAGAAGAATGCCTTGTTTAAGTATTACACATTTTCAACAAAATATTTCATAAATACTGCACACACTGGTGGTGTTTTTCATAATTATACTGCCTTATAAATAATTATATTAATAATTATATATATATATATATATATCAATAACAAAATAATGTCACATGATAATATAAATAATAACGCTAATATGTATTTATCAATAATGTACTAATTTTATAATTAAACTGCTTATATTTTATTTATAATAATGACTTTTATGGTTAGGTTATCTTATTATTATTATTATTAATTTATATTTGATTTTATATATTATTATTACAGGATATTCAAAACTAATAAAGTTAAAGAAAGAAGCTAAACTAACAAACTATACATAGGCCTACTTGTGCGTTATATATATTATATACAGTAGACTTTTATGTAAAAATATATAAGTATGATGGAAATGTATATAACAAAGACTGATATTATATAATATATGTAATACATGTCCGTCACAAAAAACACTTATGAAAATTATATATATTTAATATGTACAAATTATAATATATATTTTATTATATATAATTTTTTAATTTCCTACTGCGACGGAGTATTCGTTACTTAAATATTGCACACGATCGTGAAGAATCCATTTCATAAGTGATGCACATGAGGTAACTATTTCAGCTCAAATACAAACAAACACGTGTGCGAAATGTTCATTTCATAAATATTGCACGCTGATCACATAATACATTCCTAACCCAACTCATCCGTGGAGTGTTTATTTCATAAATATTGCACACACTCATGTAGATTTCGGTATCGAAACTGATCAACTCACTTGTCTTGCACAACTCCACAGAGTGAGTTTAGTTGTCATTTCATAAGAGTTTGAAGAATGTATGTCTTCGCCAAGGCTTTATCACTAAGAATAATTCAGTCATTTAGGAACAGCTTCTCTCAAAAGTATTGCACAAAGTGTGTGGTAATTCATTTCAAAAATAATGCACACTTTGCCTAAGATCTCACTTTCTAAATAATTTACACTCTCGGGTGACATATTCTTTCAATAGTATTGCACACTTTTGAGAATTATCTATTCAGAAATTCTGCACAATTTTACAAGTAGCTTCTCTCAAAAGTAATGCACACTATATATATGCTTTTGCCAAGGATCTATGAATAATTAACTTATTGAGGAACAGCTTCTCTCAAAAGTATTGCATGATATGTGCGATAAGTCATTTCAAAAATAATGCGCACTTTCGGGCGACATTTTCTTTCAAAAGTATTGCACACTTTGTGCATTAATCCATTTCAAAAATACTCACTTTATACGAAAAATCTATTTATTACGGCCGTGAGGTTGATAAAACCTTTTTCAAAGATGGCGCTGAGAAAATCTGTTTATACATAAAGCATATTCGTCCTTCGACAGGCTCGCCAATCACAACTTCCGCCGGAAGACATAAATACAAATCGACTACCAGCCAAATCTCCTCATTTCCGTTCGGGTGATCGTTAAACAATTTCGAAAATTGAAATATTAATATATATTAGGATCTCGTCCGGGTTTTGGTTCCTTCCAAAAATTCAAATTGACTCCGAACCTGTTCACGAAGGGAAATTAACATTTCTCTCGACAAGAATTATTATCTTTGTTTTAGAGTCTCCTCCTCCTCCTCCTTATCCTCCTACTCGTCTTAATCCGGTCTAATGACATTAAATGAATATTATTAAAATTATAATTAAACTGTCTGTTAGTAGTTAGTTATGGTGCGCCGAAAACTGTTTTCTGTTTTCCTTTTCCACGTACTCAACATAGAATTAGTGAGGTCAAGGTTGAACCTGAATTCTCAGGTCCTCGAGGAGTCATCCTCCATCCTTCAACCGGTCGAGTGTTAATGGGGTTGTGCAAGCCTAACTCGAACACATGAGAAAATCCTTCGGCTAATTTAAGTCTCGCGTGACGTCATTTCCTCTCCATCGGATCAAGGTTTTCGTTCGTATCATCACAATCCTTGGTGCGACTTTGACTTTTCCTTTTTAGATAGTCACCGGACCGGTTGAAAGCTTTTTTCGAAATTTACGTTTTTGAATTTATTGGCTGTAATTATTGATTATTATAGTCTAGAACATCGTTTTGTTCCTTTTTCGGTTTTTCTTCTTCTCCTTTTGGTAGGTTCATCAAATCACCCAAGTAACCTTGGGGGTTGGAGTACCGTTTTGTGGTCGCTATATTTCTACTAACCCTTTACTGCCCGGAAGATGTTTAATTATAGTACTCTTCAGAGCACTTTTCAGTATATATCTCTAGTTTGTGGGTGCACGTGTAGCAAGAAATTTTTTTCCATCCTCCCAGCCCCCTGGAAATAATGTAGAGTATAGTTGTTGCAAAACTTCCTCGAGGTTTCCCAACATATGAAAGACATATACTAACTCATCAACCGATTGCCTTATAAAATATATAACACGGAACTGCATTTTCATTCTTTTCTTAGCGAACAATTTTATATAACATATACGAATTAGTAGCGCATATTTCAAAGTCCCAGAAGCAGACACAAAAGCACAGAAAGGTCGTATTACAAAAATTACTATTAAATATAATATTATAACAATAATATATATCACGCCTCTGGGTCTTTAAGGGAAGCCATTTTAAATTACAAGTGACTAGTTACAAATTAAAATTAACAAATCAGAAATTATACACCACAATCACTACAACAACGACTAATAATATACAAACAACCTCACATATAATATATACACATTCCCAATATCGCAGCCAGTTATCAAGAACCCTGGGACGCTGTGCTGTCAAAACTTCAATCAACCATCAGGAAACCTAATTTTCGGGCTGCTTACTACAAAATGGTAGATATTCGTCTGTTAGAAGACAACATGGCGGAAGTAAGTATAACAATGAGAGTTATAAATAGAATAAAATGGGTTTTGTCGTCAGATACTTAACATTGGACTTAGAAGCAAAACTATATACTGGTCCCTTAGGGGGTTGAAATTCTTTTCTTATTGTTAGGAAAGCATTCAGTCCTTCGGTTCAGTACTCAACCTAAAATCGTTATTTTGGAGACTAGTGCGGCACTAACATGTTGTACTATTGTAGGGGACTGGGAAACTTGAATAAGATGGCTGGGTTAACTTCTCACGACTCAAAAGAATTAAAATCCGCCATCACCTTCAATGAAATTTCAGTCCAAAGTTCAAATCACCATCGAAGTACGAAGGAGACAAAAAAAAAAAAATTATTTCGAACGCGAAAAATTTCCTTCATTCCTGCAGGTATCCATCTTGGAAACGTGTTCAAACGCGAAAAACCTCCTCTCGGCTAGTTCAACGACCAAAACTTTTCCATTTCTACGCCTTTAAACACGATTGTCAGGTACGTGTGAAACTAATGTGTAAAAGAAAACTCAAAAATTGAATACCGAGATCCCATTATCCCGGTGTAAGATTTCATCCCCTCGAACGGAGCCCAGACAACAACAACAACAAAAAAATCCTCGGAGTCATTACCCATGAAAGTCTTCTCCTCTCCATCTCCACCGCCTTCTTCTATTCCTCTTTCTGCACGTTCCGTCATTCCTCTCTTTCCAAATGAAAAGGTAAAAAAATGTTGTAGCAGCGTCGACTTAAGGAAGACAACGCAATTAATTGCCTGTTATTTATACCTGAACGGTGCGTTTGGTACATTTTAAAATAATGTTTGATCGTGAAACGGGGAAGGAGAGAAGGCGGTGGAGGAGGAAATTGTAGGAAACGAAGATTCGATCGTGATTCCGGATATTTATTACAGAGAAGAGAAAACAAAAGTGAAGTTCCCACAAAGAAATGGAAAGAGAGCGAGGACTCACATTCAAAAGGTAACAATCACGAGACTGACTGACTGACTGACTGTGGCTGACTAATTAAACCAACCTCCTGAGTTATTTATTTATTTATGGGTTACTTTAAAGAATTATTTCTTTTTTATTCTTTTTGGCCGACATTTTTTGTTTTATTCTTCGAAGATGCGTAAAACATTCGTATGTCTACATAATTATATGTATTTCAGCTGTCACGATTTTGAAATTTTTTTGTTTTATTTATTTATTTATTGTGGCAGTTATGGATGAGGTTGAAATGTCGTGGGTTTGAACCCCGATACTGTTGGTGAGTCTTGAACCTCACCTTGACTCCCGCCTGAAGGTGATTTTCGATGATGATGTCAGCTTTCATGACTGCTGAACGGATTTTATCACGATTTTCCAGCGACAGGGTTTCGAATTAACTTTATTTATAGAGCAGTCGAACCTCCTTCTTTGGTCTTTTTGTTTCCTTAACTTCTCAAATAGCTGACATTTTGAAATTTTTAAATGAAACCAAAATCAAGTCGTTTGATAAGGCTCAACAAGCTTTACCAAAAACTGACGAAAAGTCTTTAACCCTTGTAAGAAGACGTAAAAAGCGATAGATTGTCTATAAAATCATTCTTCCAAGTGTGCAATATTTATGAAATGAACACTTCATACGAGTGTGCAAGACTTTGGAAAAAACAACACAAGAATTGGGTCAAAACTAAGGACATCAATCTCTTTAGAAGAGGAAAATCCACAACGACAATCTACTACAATCCACTACAAAAATGAAAAAGTCGAAGCAGCTTACCCCTCAGCATCTTTTTAACTTCTTACAAGAAGCATTGAGACAACCAACCCAGAAAGTAGTTTCCGCTGGTGCAAAAACCAGAAATAAATCACAGCCCTCCATATCAACTCAAAAATTTCTACCCAGAGCTTCTCCTCGGAGAATAGTTTACGAAGATCCAGACGATAACAACCAGCATCAAAACCCCAAGTCAAGGTCAAAGTCAGTGAACACGTTCAAAGAAACGCAAACTCTCGTCTCGTACAACCGACACCCTACTCTCCTTAACACCTATTTCAGCAAATATTTCCTAAACCCGTATACAATTTGACACTTTTCAAAAAGAAATCATGGAATCCGTGAAAAGAATTGCTGATCAAGCAGAAGGAAATGATTCCCTGATTCGACTAAGACATTTCCTTTCGTCTCAAAAACATAAATCAAAGATATTAAAGAAAATGGAAGAAAAAAATTCTTTCATTCGATGCAAAAAACCATAAAAATTTTACTGGCTTTTTACGCCTCATTATTATTATTATTATTATTTTGAATTTGCGGTTCGGTTGTTCCGGTTGAGCCAGGAAACCTGACCTTAGTTTGGCGAATCAGATAATTTCCCGAGAGAGAGAAGAAGGGAGGGAAAGAAATTTCATCGGCACTTATACTGACCGCCATTACACACCGAAAATTAATTAAATCGTGGAAGAAGAAATGGAAAATCGGTTGGCAAGCCTGCGGTTCAAATAATAACGAACGATTTTAAAGGCGGTTTCACACCTCGGTCACGTACGCCCTGATCGAAACGTACTTTTTGGTAAACCATGAACCCAAGGAATTTGCCCCAAAGGAAAAATTTCACGTGACAAATGATTTTTTTGATATGAAGACTGAAATGAAAAAACTGAAAAAGACTCGAAACAAAAAGGTTTTTCCGCTTTGAATTTTTGGTTCTGTTTTTTATTGTTGTTGTCCGATGTAACGGAATTGACGGTTTTTTCTTTCTATTTTTTTGGGGGTGGAGGTGGTCATGAAAATGGCTTCCAAAGACGATTCCATGGCTTGTTGAAAAATTATTTTTCACTTAAGTACTTTTAACGTTTTTAGTTTAGAAGTTAGTTGTGTGATTCCTATGTTTGTCTTATCTATTAGAACGTTTTGATACGTTTTTGGCTTTCCCGTTCCTCCCTCATTCACATAAGCTTTTGTGTAATCTGTCTGACTCATTTCTTGTCAGCAGTTGCAGGTCAACTGTTGAAATACTCAGTCAGGTTTTATTACCACCATTCCTTGTGTTGTGTAATATCATAAAATTAAAGCATTTATCTCTTCGTAACTGTTTACTTTCTGTTTTTTGTTATTTCTTTTAATTTTTCAGCTATGTAGTTGTGCGAAATCGTCTGTTACATCCTACCAAAGTGGAAGGAACGAAATTGAAAGGTTGGTAAGACTTTTTGGGTACATTTATTCGTCACACAACTGTGTGCATTACTTATGAAATGAGATTTTGCTGAAAGTGTGCATTACTTTTGAAATAAGTTGTAGTAAAAGCGTGAAAGATGATGCACTCTATTTTGAACAATTCATTTCATATACATCCTTTTGAAAAGAATTTATTTCATAAATACTTCACAGTTTGGTGAAGTGTTTGTTTCATAAATATTGCACACAATCATAATGAATCCTTTTCATACGTAAAGCACACTTTCGTGGAAAACTCAGTTCATAAATACACATGACAGTCTGTGGTTCCACCAACCACTGCTTCTCCTTCTTTGAAGGGCTTACAATACAGTTTCACCAAACTGTACAGCCGAAGGTTCATCAGAAATCCCGTGAACAGGAACCTGCAACGAGGGCCAATACATATACATAAATGTCACGATTTATGATCTTCAAAACATAAAAATCTTCTGCTACTTCAAAGTGATACGCACTTGTATCTCACTGCCCTTCCTCCTGGTGCCTCCATCTCGTTCAGGTATTAATCTGTCTGCATGACCACCTCCGGAATCATCAACCCACTTCAAAAAATAAATAAAAAAATTCTCGTTTGGGTGTCAATCAGTTGAAATGTTTGACAATTTTCCTCTTAATTAAATAATGCAACTTTTAAATTAATTAAAATGGCGGACATCACTAATGACCAAGTAAAGATGAATCGGGGACAAGGATTTAACAGTTAAGGTGCCATCAGAGAAGACAACCGTAGCTTACATGTTACGCTTGTGTAGATATGTTCTCGGGCCAATGGGCAATGGCCATTCCTCAATTTTGGGGGAACTGTGACGTAAGCGAGACGACTCAAAACGACCGTTAATGTGTGAGATCATCCAAGCTGAACGTGATTATGCCATCCGTGCCATCAATGAAAGTTTCTTGATCGTCATCATGTCGGCCTGACCGAAGTAGCCGACTTTTTGACTTGTCGTTCGCTGTCAGTGAATCTTCTAAACTCCCACTTCCTCCTGCTGCTCCTTACCCTCATCTCTACCTCCAATCCAAATTTATTTATCCCGATTCCAGTTGTTACTGTATCAAATCGATGTATACACAAACTGTCTCTAATGTAACGGCTTCTGATTGGTTAAAAAAAGGAATTTACGAGAGCGTAAAGAAGAAACACAAAAAAAATTTTTTTTTGGCAAAAATGTGTGATTTTGAAATGAACGGTGGGAGCGGAAGTCAGGCGCAAAATGGAGGCAATGCATGCTCATGATTAACGTTTTTTTCTTTTTCACGTTTGTCGTCTGGCGGTTCTCTTGTGGTCGAATTTAGGTTAGATAACGTCCCTTTCGATTTTCGAACAGTTAACAGTTCTTGGAAAGCCTGATAAACATGACGCCTACAAACACTTCTAATTGTTACGAAATCCCTCCTTCTTCATCTACGACCATATTTATTATATTAAAAAATAATTCGCACTTTCAGGACACATCTTCCTTCAAAAGTATTGCACACTTTGTTCGACAATTCATTATAAAATTAATACACTGCTGCACAACAAAAAATTTCGTTTCAAAAGTGATGCGAAGAATGCACTCTATACATAATGGTAACTTTGAGGGCATAATTCTTTCAAAATTAGTGCACACTCTGAATAAGATCTCACTTTTTAAACAATTCACACTCTCTGGCGACATCTCCTTTTCAAAAGTATTGCACAATATGTGCAGTAACTTATTTTAAAAAAAATACCCACTTTCGGACGACATCCTCTTTCAGAAGTATTGCACACTTTTGAGAGAAATCTGTTCGAAAATTCTTCACAATTTTAGACACAGCTTCTCTCAAAGTACTGCACAAAAGTACGGCAATCCATTTCAAAAATAATGCACACTTCGAGTAAGATCTTCCTTCTTAAACAATTCACACTCTCGGGAAACGTTTTCTTTCAAAAGTACTGCACACTCTGAGCAAGACTCCTTTCAAAAGTATTGCACACTTTTGAGGGAAATCTACTAAAAATTTTCGGCAATTTTTAAAAACAGCTCCTCTCAGAATTATTGCACACTTTTAGCAACAATTCATTCCAAAAATAATGCACAATTTGAAAAAGATCTCATTTTATAAATAACTCAGACTTTCAAGACAAATCCTCTTTCAAAAGTAATGCACAATTTGTTTAACCATTCCTTTCCAAAGTAACATATGCTTTTGCCAAAAATCTATCACTAAGGAACGGCTTCTCTCAAAAATATTGCAATAACTCATTTCAAAAATAATGCATAGGGCGACATCTTCTTTCAAAAGTATTGCACACTTTGTGTAATAATCCATTTCAAAAATACTCACTTTATACAAAAATATTTTCAAAAGTAACGCATACTTTTATACTTTTGAGGACACCTGGTCAGTGTGGGATACATCGTTTGAGGACAACTGGTTTCAAAATTATTGCACACTTTGGACAGGATCTCAGTTAACAGTCCCCCCGAACGCTTAAAAATATGTCTCTCGTGAAATCTCAGAATGTTACAAAATTTCCTTTTACCCACCTTTACTTTTGTTATCTAGGATCTGTCTAATTCGTCTTCATCTTAACAAAAGGGTTTGACTTTTAAACTTTATCTTTTGCTCACCATTTGTCCAATTCCGTCTTTTGTCCTTCTTCCATCGAACAATGGTCTCTTATGAAAGTCAAGAGCTTTACATTTACATTCACTTTTTTTTGTTGTCCCTAAAACTCCATTACGACTTAGAAGTGTGAGCATACCTTAAAAGGAGCCTTTGTCTTAAATCTTACATCACAACCTTTATCTACTGCGAATTCTCGTCTTCTTTCTCTCTCGGAAGATGAAAGATAACAGGAGCAAAGTCTAAATTCTTGTGGTGGCTTGACCTGATCAAAATCCAACCTGATCGAACCTAACTTGTGTTGACTTTGTGAAATTTATTTCTCCCTTTGGCCAGAATTCCTCCTGCTGCTTACTTTGTGACGTCATTTTGTATAACCTTGCTCTCAATTTCAAATCTTCGCGCCGACTTATTGAGTCATCCGGTCTACAGCCTCGGAGGGAATCTCGATGTTGGCTTAAAGACCTAATCAATTCCTAGCACCGAAGATGACTTCATTCAGGTTTCAAGAACCGGAAAGTAACAAGGGCCGAACAACCATAAGGTCAAACATTCAGACAACAACAACAACAACAAAAGTGTCAGATTAATTACAGTGGAATGAGTCACTGTCTCGAAATAATTTTTTACCCGCGACATTTTCAAAACACCTTTTAGAATTTTTTTTTCTAAATTTGATTAAATGATTTAAATGCGGAAACTTAAACGAGGCGCATTGTGGCGCCATTTTGTACAAGAAAAAACAGCCGTGCGATATTTGAAACCGTTTCCCATAACCTGTAAATTAACCATCGACGAGAACACAAACAATTTCCCAAAACAATATCAATAAACATGGCGTTCGTCTCACCTTCTTTTTGTTTTTTATTTTATTTCCTAACGCGTCGTTAAACTCTATTTCATAAGTCTGATCACGTGACCAAATCCTAAAATGGTCTTTTATCGCGGGTGAATGGATACCAGAAATAAAATCTTTTCCGCGCCCTGCAATTCGGAATTGTTTGTGTGCAAAACCACCCAGGCACTCAACTGTCAGGCTAACTCTTGGAGTAGTTTGTACTGACTTGACCAACGCCCTCTTACGGTTGAGACTGTGCATCATTTTTGAAATGGATGCTCAGTGTCTATTAATTGTGTAAGGAAAAATTGACATTAATGTGCAATACCTTTGAAATGAGTCCGCTGAATTAGTGTGATCCATCTGATCAATGTGCAATTTTTGAAACTATGCAATACTTTTGAAATAAATCCGCAGTGCACTTTTGAAACAGATCCACTGTGAAAGTGTGCAATATTTTTGAAATGGGTTTGCTGAGATACTTTTGAAATGAATCCACTGCATTAGTGTGCAGTGCTAATGGTTTTGCTGAGGTAGCATGCAATACTTTTGAAATGAATCCTCTGTGAAAGTGTGCAATACTTTTGAAACGAATCCATCTCATCAATGTGCAATGTTTTTGAAACGGTTTTGCTGAGATATTGTTCAATACTTTTGAAATGGATATCCTGAGATAGTGTGCAATACTTTTGAAATGACTGTATTGGTGTGCAGTGCTAATGGTTTTGCTGAGGTAGCGTGCAATACTTTTGAAATGAACCCTCTGTGAAAGTGTGCAATACTTTTGAAACGAATCCATCTCATCAATGTGCAATGTTTTTGAAACGGTTTTGCTGAGATAACGTGCAATACTTCTGAAATGTATCCAATGCGTTAATGTGCAACACTTGAAATTTATTCCTATGATGATTCCTATGGTGTGCAATACTTCTGAAAAGAGTGTACTTTGACAGTGTGCGATACTTTTGAAACGAATCCTTTGTCGCATTATTCCTGCTTTATTATAAGATTAATTTTTGATTAAAATTTCTGCTTTGATGAAAAAAATGAAAAACTCAAATCATTTCGGCTGTTTTGGAGACAAACATTCGAACGTTTTTGACCGTTAATTTCAAATTTGTTTGAGGGAGGTTATTAGAAAGGCGTCTTTTATAAGCAGCCATTTCCAGCGATTTTTTGTTTTTGTTTTCTATTTTTAATTTAACAAAACCTTCAAAGACCGAGGATCTAAGTGAAAAAATTATATATTAATATAGTATAATTCATAATTTTACGCTCACATATCCCTTCTTTGACTTTGGCTTTTCATTCTTTGTTGTTGAGCCAAATCAAGGCTGGTAAACAAGGAAAAAGGCCATTCATTTCAAATCCGTTCACGCGTCCGAATTATGAAAAACTAATTTATTTATTAATATTTATTTATTTATTTATTTTTAATATCTTGCTCGATCGAACTTCTCGAATTAGATGTCAGTTGTTGGCTTTGTAAAAATTTATTTGGATAATGAAAAGATGGTGAGAAGTGTGCACTGGTCTTTATCTACCTTTCAGACCTGTGGGCTTGCTAACTCCAGTTCGATAAATGTTTCCCATCACTTGAATGGTTCTTCAGGTTCCTATTAGACACAGATTGGCAGATTCTTGTTCAAGTACCCCTGTCTGGTTGTACAAATTATGCTGTTGTCTTCCTTCTTGATGAAGGTCATGCCTAAAAGTGACTAAAACGACACAAACTTCTTGATTGTGGAATAGGATACGGTGTCATGTCTAGCTTCATCTACTGTCCTTTCTATTCTTTTCCTTCTTCCCTGTCTTCTACTTCTCCTCTTCTTACTTTCTTTTCTTCCTTTTTCCATTTCTCGGTTTCTTCTGTCGTTCCTATTTCATTTCGTTTCTACATTTTCTAAATTTCTCTTATTCTCCTTCGTCTTCCTCGTTATCTCATTAATCTCTTTTCTTTGTTTTCTGCTTTCTTTAACTCATCTTTTTTCTATTTTGTTTTTTATTATTCTTCTCTCTCTGCTTCTTCTCTATCTTCTATCCCACTTCTTTTCCTCCCTTCTCCTCTTGTCCTTTTCCCATTTTTCTTTTTATTCTTTTTTTTCTTCTCTCTTTTCCTCCATTTCTGTTTTCATCTTCGTTTCCGTTCATCTTCTTTTCCATTTCTCTCATTCTCTTTCTTCCTTTTCTCTCCGGTTTCCATTCTTCTGTTTTGACTTCCTATTTTACAACTTTTCTCTTTTTCTCGTTTCTTTATCTTCCTCTTTTGATTTCTCTGGCTTTTCTCCTTATTCTCTTCTTTCTATTTTCTTTTTCTTCTTCTTCTCTAATTCTCATCTCGTTTCATTCTCTTTTATTCTATTTTCTCGTTCCATTCTCTTCTTCTTTTCTCTTTTCTTTTCTATTTTTTTTATCCTTTTCTCTTTCCTCCTTTTCTTCTCTTTTATCCTTTTTATCTTCTTTTCTTCTTTTTCTCCTCTATTTTAGATCTTCTTTTCTCTCATTTCTTTGCTTTTCCTCTTTTTTTACCCAGTTTCTCTTATTCTTCTCTAGTTTCTTCTTCATTTCACTCCTTCTCTCTTATTTCTGCCGTTTTTTGTTTCTTCTCCTTTCCCTTCTTTTCTCTTTCTTTTCCTTTCTTTTGTTTTCTCCTTTTCCATCCATCTCTAACGTTATGACCTATGCCTGTAACTCAGATAAAACTCCTCCAACTCGACATAAAACGATCTGATATCTGAATATAAAGATGGAACGACAGTAAATTCAGGATAAAAAGAAATAAAACAATTTCAATTTCTGGGCGTTTTCCTCCATACGAAAACAATTTCTGACTTGATCATCTTTGAGATGAAATCAAAGAAAAGTAAATCAGGGCAGAACCAATCGATGTGGAGAAGAAGAAGAAGAAGAAGTTGAGGTTTTTGTTCGAGAACCACGATAAAAATCTATAAGAATTGGAAAACGACGCCTCTCGAAACTTTTTTCATTTTATTTTATTTTTTAAATTCCGATTTGGTCGAGTTCGAATTTACGAACTGGACTCCAGTGGCGGTCTGTTTGTTCAACTTGAAGGAAAAACATTCATTCAATGACCTTTGGACCTCATAGCTCTCGAGAACCAGAAGTCAGATACCAGAAGGCCTTCTGAAAGGCCTGTTTCTCTTTCCCGGTGGTCGTTAGTGAGAACAAAAATCGAAAGTGCATCGTTTGAGTTAATTTACCGTAATGAACTTCCGCTCTGACCGGAAATGAGGAAGATCAATCTCTGTCTCTTTCTTTTTTTTAAAGAAGTTGTTTTACGAAACAGGTGTTGGAAGGAGAGGAATGTGAAAAAAAAACCGAAAACTCGCACAATTTCACACATTTCACGGGTCGTTACAACAGGAAATCCTCCATCTTACTGTTATGTCAGATTTGTTTTCTCTTTTCAAATCCGATTCGAAAAACAGAACCAATTAAAAAACAAACTATTAACTATTTCGTGTAATTAGCGACTAAGAAAACAGGATGTGACGGATTCAAAAGCGCCGCAGCACGAACACTCTAAACTATTCAAAATGGCGCTCTCGTATTCTGGAAAAGAATTTTGTTATTCTGTCGAGGAATTAACGTGCCAAACCACACCTATGAGCCAACTCTAAGCCTGATGTTATTAACGGTTGTAAACTTTTAACGGTTTTTTCCTCTCTCTCTCCTACTGTTGTGGTTGCCATTTTTGTAATTTGATTTCTTCTTTTTGTTTTTCTTTCTAAACTACACTCTTTATTTATTTATTTGTTTTAATTTGCAACTCGTTTATACGTTCTGATTCTCCTGAATATTTTTCCTGCGTTAGATTTTGTTGATTTGCTCTCTTAAAATCTGTTACTCAGTATAGCGTCTGAGGGAAAAACCGTTGAAAAGCTTGTCATAGAGTAAATAAACCGAATTTCTTTTTGTATTGTCAAGTGCATTTCAGTGTGCATTATTTTTAAGTAAACTAATCATGCTAGTGTGCAATACTTTTGAAATGGATTCACTGCATTAGTGTGCAATACTTTTGAAATGAATCCACTGCATTAGTGTGCAATACTTTTGAAATGGATTTGCTGCATTAGTGTGCATTATTTTTGAAATGACTTATTGATAAAATTACCTTTCAGTCCTTTATGAGAGTGTGCATTAGTTATGAAATAAATTCTATTTACTTATATATTTATGTATTTGTCTGTTTAACCTTCTGTCTGTCGTCTGTTTGTTTGTTTACACTCCCTCAGTTAAATACCACCCGCGTTCAAGTTCAAGTCGATAAGCAGTTTGTTTAGCTGTATTGGTATTTATCTAACGAACAGACCAGGGTCTTGGCTACAGCGACTGTATAGGGTATATAACAAGGAATTCACACTGAACGAGAAGTGCTGTAGAGAAGTAAAAGGAGAATGGAAGAAAATAGTAAACAGAAAAAGAGACGAAATAAAAAGGAAAAAGAAGTGAGATAGTTTTAGAATGAGATCATTAGAAATATGACGTAAGAGAAGAGAGATAGATAGTGAAAGAGTAGAAGGTAGACGGCCGCCAGTCGAGAAGAGTGGTTGGATGAAAATTGGGCCTTTCTTTCTAATATAGTGGGAGACACCATAATAAAAAAATTTTTAATTTAAAATTTAAGCAGAACATAAAAATCTAGGGGCTGATAAGAATCTGTAAGAAAATTCTTACACCAAGTAACAAGTCCGGAAATCAGTTGGCATCTGCATTAGAGAAGGATCTAGATTGTATGAGTGTAAAAGCACTGTTGCGACGTAAAAAAAGTCCGAATCTCTGATAAAAGCGACCTAATAGCCTCAAAAATTATGACTGCTAACAATGCTAACAGCGATTGCGAAGGCGACTTTGGAGTGAGTTACTGCGATTTTTGTCTTTCTAAGCGCACGAGATAAAAAGTTTTTTAACCCGATTTTGACATGGCGGAGGAAAAAAGTTATCGAAGATAAGAGAGAAATTTTTATTATTTGCAGTAGCCAAACGTTAAAATTTTTATTTTATTTTATTTTTATTTATTTATCAAATCGCTTGTAAACAAAATAAAGCACACAAAGGTGTCATCGGACTCGTTAATCCAGATCCCGTGTTTTGTTCGAAGTTGGTCGGGTAAGGGCCTTTCTCTCTCTCTCTCTTTCTTTCTCTACTTTCTTCCTTTTACGTTTTCGCTTGCTCTTCTTCTTTTAGTCTGTTTCTTAAACTCTATCTCTTTGCTTCCTTTGTCTTTCTAGCTTCCCTCCTCTCTCATTTTTCTCTTTCTTTGTATCTTTGACTGTTTTCCCGTTCTCCTTTTTCTTTTTTTGTTCTTGCTATCTTTTTCTTTCATTCTCTGTTTTCCGTCCTTTTGTTTCACCTCCTCTTCTCTTTCTTCTCATTCTCTTTCTGCCTTTTCATTTTCTGTTGCTGTTGATATCTATCTTTCCTTTCTTATCTATCTTGATTTTCTTTTTTCCATTCTTCTTCTCTTAGTCTGTTTTCTTTTTGCTTTGTCCTTTTCTTTTGTTCGTATGATATTTTTAGATGCACTTTTTCTTTTCGTTCTCTGTTCAGGTCATCTATTCTCTTCTGTTAACTTTTTCAAAGCCATCTTTCTCTTTTCTTTTCTTTCTTGTTCTATCTCTTGATTCTGATCTCTTTTAACCTTTCCTTTGCGATGCTTCCTTTTTCTTTCCCGGCTTTTCCATCTCCTTGTCTTCCTGTTTGTCTTTTCTTTCTTGCTTTCTTCTTCTTTCAACCTGTTTCTGTTCTCCATTTTCGCTTTTGTTTTCCCTCATCTTTTTGGCTTTTTTTATCTCTGTTTCTCATCTTTTCGTTCTACCTCTTCATTTTCAATTCGTTTTCATCTTTTTCTTTTCTTTTTCTCTCTTTCTGTTTGATGATATTCTAACTCTTTTTCTTCCTCTTTCTCTCACTAATTCGTTGTCACTTTTCATCTCTTTTTCCCTTAGATCTTTTCTCTTCATTTCTTTCTTTCTTCTCATAACCTCTTCCTCCTCTTTTGCTTTCCACGGCTTTCTCCTTTGCTTCCTTGTCTCTCTTCTCCACTCTTTATTTTTTATGTTTTACATTTATATCTAATTCTTTTGTTCCTTTCTTTTTCTCCAACTTCTTCTCTTTGTTTTTCTTTATGTCCTGCTCTCACTCTCTTATCCTATTTTTATCACTTCATTCAGCACTTCTTTCTCTTCCTCGTACTTTACCAAAAATCAATTTAGTGATAAATCAAGAAAAACGATACAAATTCGAAAACGACGGTTAATCAGTGGGACTACCATCTTAAAGTTTCTTACAAATTATTAGCCACAAAAAAAAGAACAAACTCAGGTAGCAAACAGAAACGGAAACGAATTCATATTTCAAACAGATTCTGATTAATGTCGAACCATTTTTTCATTTCTTCTCTCTCCTCAAAAGAAACCACCAGGAAGAGAAGAGAGAGACTCGAGATAAAAATCAATAAAACCGACGACAAAAAAAAATGAAAGTCTTCACCTACGAAGGAAAAGTGTTTTTTGGCTTTTGAGGTGTTCCTCGATTACGATTTAGATCACAAACATCACGTAAAATGATTTCAGTTCTCCCTTTCTAACCTAACTTGGTTAAACCTCCAACCCGATCCCAAAACAAATTTCTACTTCTTTCCTTCTTTCTTTGTTTTGTGGAAACTTTTTGTGGTGAAACCTTCCACGAAATCAGAGGTTAAGGTCTCGCGTCATCGTCATAAATCCTAACTCAGCCGGAATTTCAGAGTCCAGGTATGTGTGTCACAGGATGAGACAAAGGACTGAGTTTTATAATTTAGGGCGTGTGCACGTGTCACCCATCTCCTTCTGACTCGGCGGTTGTGATTAATGTTTTAGACCTGCTAAATCGTTGTATAAAAAAACTGTCGTGTCTACTTTTTACGTTTTGTTTTACAAGAAGCTTTAATAGCCCTGTGATTCAGGAAATAATTATTTATGTGAATAGGAATGTGAATCATCTGCGAAAGAGATAAGAATGAAATCCTCAAGGTGAGACTCATTTTACAAGTATGGGAATTATTTTAAAACAATGAAGAGAACGACATGAGAAATACGAAATATCGATCAGTACCTCGTTTAGGTGAGTGAGTTGTGGCACATACACACAAACACAAGGACGAAACCTTCGTCGGAGTACTGGGGCCCACGCGAATGGGGAGAGCACGACAGACGGACCGGTTTTTGGTGTTTTTGGTGCCCACACAGCCCAACCCTCTCTCGGTGGTGATTATGGTCACATTTACTAGATTTGTTAGGTGCAACACCACTTAATCAAGATCTAAATGACGGACGTAGGGCGTTTGAGAGAATGGGGGTGGCGAACGTGGAGCCTAACACTAAACTTTCAAGTTAAAAAAAAATTTTTTTTAGGCGCATGTGCGTACGACGCATTCAACCTAGGCCTAAAAACCGAGCCCAATAAACAAAATTTTTAATCGATATTATCAAAAACCAAACATTTATGATTAATCGAAATATCAACTTGTGAGTCTTTCAGTCATCCATAAAAAAAAATATTCCGAGCTGAGAAACAATGAGGCGTGCCTGAGCCTGTTTTCGACATTTTTCTCTTCTCTCTTTTCATTCCTTCCATCATCCAAGTCCAGCTTCCAATTTCCCTCTCCATTCTTCCAAGATTTATTCAGTCAACTTCACGAGAACCTTGATTCCTTCAATCTAACCACCATGACGTCATTCAATTTTTCCTTTTCCCCTAACAGACTCCTGTAACGACTAATCGGTCATATCAGGTACGTTAAGTTACGTCAAGAGATCAAGAGGATAAGACTCCGTGCCCTTGACCCTGGTTAAACATTTCACCAACTGTTTGACCTGATGGTATCATAAATAACCCCGAGGGGCCTTAGCTCTTCCTATAATTCTAATCTCGATCGGTGGATGTTAGCAGGTATGTTGTCGGAACAGAAAGTAAGAAATCGACGATCAGATTGTTTTCATAAAAGTTGAAACCTGTCACTACATGTCCTAGCTGAGTGACTGAGTGACTTGGATGAATGGGTAGTTGACGTGGAGCGTGACAGTTATTGTTTCCAAACCGGAAACGTATCGATTGAACTGTAAAACTCTCAGGGTCTTCTCTACATATCGGTAACCTTAGAGCGTGTTAAAGACCGGAAGTGAAATTATCATCTCGCAAAAGGATGTTAATGAGAACTACAGAGCCTATCCCAAAAGTTCCCGGAATGATATTCTATAGCTGGCTACAGCTGACGAGAGTCCACTGAAGCTGGGGGGTAGGGAATTTTGAAAAGTTTCTCGAAAGACAGTAAACTGACATTGAATAAATGATTTATGTGAAGAAAAACACAAAATCATTCCGGGAACTTTTGGTACAGGCCTCGTTGACAATATCCATAAACACAGAGTTTTGCAAATCAAAGATGGCGTAAGTGATTTACGAACGGCAAAAAATAAAATAAAATTCGAAACTCTTCAGAGGTGTTCAAGACCCATTAGGAAAGGTGGTAGGTAGACTCGGAGGGAAGTAGTTTCAATTAGTCTAGTTAGTCGCGGGTTCTCCTAGCTGGAAGCCAAGAATTTTTAAGCTTCATTAGTTTCATGACAGTTGAAATAGATAAAGGCATCTACTAAATCCATCGCTCTGTCACCTTCATAAATTGCATCATCCGAATCTTAGAGACGGTGTGTCGTTACTTCTTCACTTTGAAGAATTTTCGAACACCCTCCTCCTCCTCCGCCGTCTTAAAAACCCGTTTTGTGAGTGTTTGTGGTGTTTTTTGTTTAAAATTTCAACCAAAGAAAACGTTTTTCCTAAGCTTGCTTAGAGCTTTCAAACGTTTCAGCTTCCGTAACAGCTTTCAAAAAATTTTAAAAGTGGTGCAAGTTCATTTTTCTTTCTTTTTCAAATTAAAGTTTTGTTAATCCCTCAACAAACAAATCAACTTTGTCAAGTCCGACAATGTTTGGACTAAATAAGTATAAAATCTATATGATCATCATAACTCAAAGAAAATCTGTTTGACGTGATCTTGTCTCCTGGGTCCATAACAATCGGACTTGGGCCACTTTATTAATCAACCACTAGTCAATCTTAATTCTTCAACTTTTCTGCATCCCTTAAATGTTTTCAATAATATATACACACCCCTCATTACCATCAAATCATATTTCGGGTCCTCTACACTGTTCTACCAGTTTTTTAAAGAGACTTCCACTTTCAAAATCGACGGTTTAAGAAAAAACCAAAACGCCAATTCCTCATGAGGTCATAAAGAAAGACAAACCGCGAATTCCACGAAATGGATTCACAATCGTCCGATAATCTAAATACGAGAAAATACCTAGAAATCATTTTCACTGACCCAATCACCTGCCTTCTATTTTGCGGAATCATACAAATTAATAATTAGTCACCGGAGAATTGGATAATTTTGTTTATGTCCGCCATTAAAAGAGAAAAAACAACTCGACGATTAGCGGATTCCTCTGTGTTTTAAGTTATTCCAGCAACGGCCTTGTCATACCTTGTGAAATCCTTTCACGGACGGAAAAAATTCAAAATCGATTTATCAAAATGAGTTTAACTAAGTGAAAACTAAAAGAATGACAAGTAAAGAAACACAAACGTTTGACTGACTTTTGCCTTTTATTTTATTTTCGCTTTGTTTTGTTTAATTTGGTTACCGTTAAAGAGAGTGGCAAACCCCCAAAACCAATTCGCATAAAAACTTTTTCCGTCTTTTTCTTAATAAGCCTAGATAAAAGATTTCGAAAACGGACATTCTATCGTTGATACGTTAATAATCGGCGCCATTTTATTTGGTAGCACTGCCTTGTTGAAAATACGAAGAGATACCCGGCCACTTTGTAGAGAGAGTCATGAAATTTTCAGCAGCATTGAATTAGAGCAATAAATTAATTTTATTATTAAATTAACATTATTTTTTTACAATACATTAACTGAACATAATGATAGATAATTTTTCTCTATTGTAAAAGTGATTTTCAAAAGTGATCAAAAGAACGATTTTCTCTGTGTCGAGAGTGATGACAATTTGCCGCGCAGACTGAGATCGGTTTCCTCACTTCAAACGGCAACAAGACGAATTTCTTATTCAAAATGGCGGTAATGACTGGAATTGAGAACATTTTAATTATCTTTATCCAGATTCTATTAAAACATTAATTTGTCGATACAATTTTGAAGTAATTAAGAAAAGTTAATTAAGATTACTAAATACAAAATTCCTGCATTTCTTTCCAAAAACTTTTTTGACGCCATCTTGAAATGAAATTTTCCAAAAAGGTTTTTATAAACGCGTTTCTCGGAAACTTTCTTTTGGTTAAATTTTTCTCTTTTTGAGCCCCCCAAGGACGTGTTAAAATTTTTGGCGCGTGCTTAACGAATTTATTTAATCACCTACTCGAACCTTGTCCGCCCGTTTTGCGAATTTGTTTTATGTCGTCGGGAATTGATTTTAAATAAATTTGTCAGGTAAATCGTTCGCTTTATTGAGCTCGATCTGGTTTTGTTTACCCAAATTGGCTCGCTTTGTTTGATTGTTTATATTTCTTTAATTAAACTCTCGAAAGAAAAATGTTTCACATTATTTTACGTAATTAATTACATAATTAAAGTCGAATTTGACATTTTTTTGGGGTGACCTTGATTTTAAAAGGAGATTCTTCCTCGTCTTGATTTCTTTTTGTCTTCTGCCTCTTTTTCCTTCAATTTTTTAAAATTTGTTTTTGGAGAATTCGGACCGGCTATAAAAACCTTTGTGGTGACAAATTCAGTCACTAAACAAGGTAGCAAGGTGTTGTTGTTACAAGTTAAGACAATGGCGAGAGAAAGCCGTGTTATCGTTTCTGATCTTTGACAAAATGAACTGATAACCCAGAAATCCAACACGAACAAGAAATTTCCAGATGAAGTCTGATACGGCCTAGTAGAGAGAGAATCTCTATCTGTCGTCTGTTTGTCTTTTAGATATGAACTTTCAATCATCAAAATTGTGTTCTATTTAATTAACACCAACTCAACACCTGATTTCAAGTTGTGTTTCTCCTGTTTATCTCAAATGTAAGAACACTTTTGAAAAGAATTCATTTCATAAATAATGCACAGTTTAATGAGAGATTTTATTTATAAGTCACAAATACATTGACCAAAAACCCATTTAATAAATAACTTTCATCAGCTTCATGAAGAAATTTATTTATAAACAATGCAAACTATTATCATGTTTTCCTTTCGCATTTTAGTTCAGAACTCATTTCAAAAGTAATGCACAGTAGGAAGCAATCGAATTCTTTGATTATTTGATTAAGAACCTGACTTTTGTGTTGTGTTGTATTTTGTTAAATTTTTTTTGTTTTTGTAGTACATAAAAACGTTTTTGAGAAATCAGACGTGATAAGGCTAGTTTATGTATATAAATAGATCAAATAATATTAATATAAAAATATAAAAATGGTTTTTAAAAAGTTATCAGGGTTCCAAATCAGTGAAAGAATTCATTTTGAGGATGTTCTATATTGTGAAAGATGCTGTATACCTTCGATGTTAGGTTGGATTTAGTCATTGCCATGTTGCTTATGCCACTTTGAATTAGGTTTTTGTATTTTTCCCACCCCCTCTACCACCAAAGGAAAACTAAGGTGCTACAATTTCAGTATCATTTTCAAGATTTAAAAAGAACCCAAGTGGGAAATTCAGGAAGAAAACCCGTTCGAAGCCAGACAGTCCTAATATGACCACAACAAAAAAAACTAAACAAAACAAGGGACTTTTGCCAAAAACCGAAGCCTCGTTATAGTGTTATCGTCCCTCCTCGACTCACTTACAACAAGGTTTCTTTATCATTTCCTCGATTCACCAAGTGTTTAGTCGCCCCGCCAAACATTCCGCGTTTTTGGTCATTCTCTAAATACACTCCGGCCACAATGACCATGGACTTCTCTCAAGCTTACGCATTGGAATCTTGTGCAAAATCGAAACGAATCAAAATCGGTTCACTGATTTCTCCTGTCTAATAAGACAGACCAAATATATTCCACAGAGAGAGAGAGAGGACAAACGCCCAAACAAATGAACAAATCGTTCCACTTGATTTGGTCTCATGGTCCTTTTTACACCCGACTTTTTTTTGTTCTATTCGGAAAAGGATAAAATGAAATTTATTGAAGTTGTCAAACATTGTTACATGTCAACAAGTCTCAATAGATCCTAAAAAGAAATAGATAGAAAGAGAGAGAGACAAAATGATGTGATCAAGAATAAATTTTAATTCCAGTTGTTCCACGCGAATCTTGATGTAAACACGAAAACGCACACGTAATGTCACAGTTTAACAATTGAATGATGTATGATGGCATTAAAAATATAAATAAATAAATAAATGCGGCTCAGATTTATTAATCCACTTAAGACCGACTACTGGAAATTATTTTGCATCTGTCAGACGGTTTAAACCGGAATTTTTATTTTTTTATTTAACTCGACTGTTTCACAGCCATCTTAAATTATAAAAAAACATTTTCGCAGGTCTCTGACATCGGTTATTTTATAGAAATTAAACAACGAATTTTTATTTGATTGCTATTATTATTATTTTTATTGTTCTCCTCTTTCTTATACTACTTTTTGGACATTCAATTCGACGAAGAAACATTTTCGCAAGCGTAAAATTATGAGTTTTTGCAAAACGTCACATTAAACTCAGTTTAACGGTCGTCAAACGACGCCATCATTGAAATCGATTTTCGTTTCGAGATATTTCGATTATCTTCACAATCGACCTTCGCTCCGTGCAGACGTTTTCGTAAAATCCTTTCGTCTTCCAGGTGAAGGTTTTCTTTTAACAATGTTTGTCAATCAATCGTGGTTTTATTGAGTTTTTTAAGTAAGTGAGAGTGTGAGTGATTGATTGATTGATTGAACGAATGAATGAAAACTATCTTAGAAATGGTTTGTCGAAAGGAGAGACGGTTATTTATGACAGAAACAATTTCAAGAGTTTAATTACTTCACGCAATGAGATGACAAAAGTTTTTTAACAGGATTTACTGTGCAATATTTATGAATTAGACACAACAGTGGATATATTTATGAAATGAACTGTTCATAATACTATGGGCCGTTTATGAAATGAAATCTAATCGATAATAAACGATAAATTGAATTCCTCATAAAACTGTGGATTACTTACTTCACGAAAATGTGCATCGTTTTGAAATTAATTATTCTG
Organism: Columbicola columbae; assembly: GCA_016920875.1. NCBI lineage: Eukaryota > Metazoa > Arthropoda > Insecta > Psocodea > Philopteridae > Columbicola > Columbicola columbae. The sequence continues at coordinate 15,862,879 of JADMLL010000002.1, forward strand.
TATATAAAGGCGTACATTTTAAGTAAGTGAATTACATTTTTAAATTGCTCATCAACGGTACCAAAAACTGTTATTTTTGGGTTGTTGTAAATAAGAAGACGAAAGAAAAAAATTGGCCGTTTCCGGTTTCAAAAAAATATTCATGGCCTTTAATTGCGTTAATTCTTGTGTTATTAAGAGAGAGTATCATCAGTGGTTAACCATCATATTAAAGCTATTGAATTAAGTATAATGTTAGGTTGAGGTGGATCCTCCTCATCGCGCCAAACATTTGACCAAACAATCCTGATATTAAAATTTATTCACAGGAAGGTTGCGAAAACTTGAAACCGGTGTTTTCATGTTGGCGTTAAAAAAAAAATTTTTTTTCTCTTCCTCCTTGTTTGTGTTTTGACATTTGGATGGGTTATTTATTTATTTGAAAATAATTTTGTAGTTTTGGGGGGCCTTGTGGTTGGCCTGTGGTCAAAGCGCCTGTCTACCAGAGTAGGGTATGAGTCCTCTCATATATCCTGTTCATCCCAAAGAGGATACTGGTCTGCAATACGAATGCTAGATTCTGTTTACTAACACAATTGGGGGTTACCGCCATTATTAACACACATCTCAATCGTATATATCAGACTCAGACTAAAACCGTATCCTAGATCTTTGCAAAACCTCCTCTCTCAAACCACACACAATCGAAGTGAGTTTTTGAGATGTTGGCCACCATCTGTGTTAGTGTTGTTATTGTTTTCGCTATTACCCTGCTTAAGTCAGGTTTTGGCTTTGAGGATAATAGTTATCTCTTACCTCGTTCAGACTCCTGCTTAAGGCATATTCGGTTTGTGCGTAGCTAGTAGTCGAATCAAAATCACAAAATTTTCCTTCAAAGTTTTGCTCACTCTCTTGGAGTTTTCATTTGGTGTATAGATCCTTCAAATCGTTGAAGATCCCTACAGGTGTCAAATTAAGCGAAATGTTAATTTTATCAACCAAAAAACTTGAGCGAAGTCATAGCCAACAACAAAAATCTACGAAAGTCTAAAGGAAACGCTTCCAACTCCCTTCCCTTTTCTAAGTAATAAAATTCTTCCAACACGTGTGAGAGTAAAATTTTCCACGTGTAAGTCTACCAAAGTCTTTAATATATAATATTAAAGTGAGAGAGATATAGTAACAAAACGACGAGTCCGGTTTCGTTATCTTCGACATACGAATCATTAATATCACACATATTACATGAACAAGATGCCATCGACTTCTTTCCTCGACAGGCAGACAGACAAACGTGAACTCGAAATGGATTCTTCGCGGTCATTTTTCTTCCGTTTAAAATCGGTGAACTTTTAACCTTTGTCATGGAACCGAAACATAAACAATAAAAAGACTGATAGGTTTGCAATTTTACACTCGTCCATATATTTTGAATATTAATTTTTATGTTTATCTTTTATAAAGGTTGTAAAAATAAAACAAAGAATGTTTCTGTCATGGTTTAATTGTTTTTTATTTTTCAAAAGGAATCCGTTAAACCGCTTAAGAAGTTCAAATTCAGAGATGAAGAAGAAGAAGAAGAAATCAGAAACGACAACAGTTCTGTTAGCAATGTTAGTCCTTTCGCTATTACTCCACTCTTGACAAATTTTTGGAGGGCTAAGAGAATTTTCGTTTATCTCTTGTCCAGATGTTTCGCTCGTGTTGAAGGCTGTCGTTAGGTTAGCTGATCTCTTTAAAAATTTATTTAAAACATATTGTTGAAATGTTCATGGTTGTGATGATGATAAATCCAAATGTAAATGATAAATGCAATAAAAGTGAATGTGTTTTTATTAATGCATTCATTCATTATGTATTTATGAGTTCCTTCAGTACTTTTGAAATAAATCATCCATGAAAGTGTGCAGTATTTATGAAATGAGTCCTTTGTGAACGTGTGCAATACTTATAAAACGGTTTTACCTCCGAGTCCTGACTTAACACTTGAGCACAGAAGATGAATTTAGCCTTTCAACGTTTGAGAGAGCCAATTCTCCAATCATTACAAAAATTTTGGCTCCAGCCGCATAACAACTAACACAATAACCATACTAACAGTAACAGGCACAAAAATCTCAAAAGTCAACGGGTTCGACAAGAGCTCATACTTCAGCTCGACATATAATCCGCCACGTGGATTCTAATCTCTTCATCTCTCTTCTCGTCTTTGTTTTCCTTTTTCCATTGGGTGGGCGCAAGCTTAACGGCAACTTGTGACGGGGTGTTGTGTGTGAGAATGGCAAACTACGTGATTTCATTTAGTGGGCCGTTGCAAATAATTATTAAGATATCGCCGATTGATTGTCGTGAACAAATTCGCCACCCACAGGATTAGCAAAAGGAAAGCAAAACGAGAGAAAAGAGTTTGCCCCCAAGATTTGCTTTAATTAATAAGATTGATTTCGTCGCTCCCGAAGTTTTTCTTGCTTGATTTGTGATGCGTGGGTCGGATTAAGAGACGATAACCGCAACGCACACAAATAAACGCGGGCGTTTGAATCAAAATACGTTTGGCCTGAGAGAAATAAATTTTTCTTTTAAATAAGCTCCAAGCCTTCGCCAATAAATTTTTGAGTTCTGTCATCCCCTCAATTTGTTATTAGGATCGTGTCGTGTTAAGTGTCGAACGTCGTGGAACTAGAGTCTAATAAGGTGAGGAAATGATTTTTATACATACACACAAAACCTTTTGGGCTATCTATTATATCTGTCAACGGTTTTCTCGTCAAAAATGACACTGAAAGACACCTCTTCCGATCAAGGCAACAACCAATCAGCTTTTGCTATCCATTTCATGAAGAACATATTCCATATATTGTTAACACTTACAGTTTTTGAGTGTATTACAAACCGCATAAAAAAAAGTCTAAATAACATTTTATCATAAATACTGCACACTTTTATGCTTAATTCATTTCACAAGCAATTTTCACTCATAAGTAACTCATTTCATAAATAATGCACAATCACAAACATTTTTTTTGCCATCTTAAATATATAAATTCAAAAAATTGTTTTTTGGGATTACACTCATACTAAAAACCATAACTGTTATACACAAAAAAACTGTTATACACATACAATGATTCCAGCAATTAGTTATAAAATCGGTAGAAACAAATTCATTCCAATATACAGACGAAATCATAGACAGATCCCAGAGTTTAATGCCTTAGCAAACAGTCCTTGAGAAACTGTCTGCACCTGGATTAATTTAAATTAAAACAAGAAAAAAATTGTTTTGCTTTATCATCGAATACTTTTCCAAAGTCTTTTCCGCCTGGACGAGCAGAAATCGACCCTTTTTTTTCTGCTAAATCACTTTCGAACTAAAACAATGTCAGCAAAAAGCAAAAGTAAATATTCGTGTAAAAAACAACCTTCAAGAATTCGCTCAAACGGAAGTTTTAAGTCAAGAAAAATATTATCCTGAGAAAATAAGGAAGTATTTGAGGGAAAAGCTTAATTTAAGGTTCTCAAAACAAATTTCTACAAACCTTGTCATTGAAAGACGATTTCTATCACGAAAAGAGTGAGCACAAGACCCTACGAAAACGTGAAACGGTTTTAATGGCGAATTTTCAAATTTCGGTTTCGATTCATAGAGTAATTAAACGCGAGAATCGATTCTCGAAATTTTCGAGAATTCGGGGGTTTCGGTTGGAGTGACACTCGTAATATTTTTCATTCGCACATGCCGCCATTGTTTTTGGCGTCTAAGATTTTTGTTCCTCAAGTTTTCTTTCATCAATATTTTACTGAATTTTTGTTGATTTTAATTAATTCTTAAGCCATTATTTCTAATATTAAATAAGAAAAAATAAATAAATCGACTAATTATGAAAACGCCTCAAAGAAAGTGATAAAAGACGGAAGGAAATTTAAGAGGAGGATGTGTACCTGAATAAGAAGGAAGAGACAAAAAATCATATTACAGTATAGATGATGATGATGATGACTCAAAATTTCAATTATTTTTTCTTAATATATAAAAGCATTTGATTAACCCGACAACCTCTCAACTTAATCATCAACTTTTCTCAAGAAAGCAAACAATGATATGCGCAATGTTTCAACTGATGACATTCAAAACCTTCCATTTTGAGAGAATGGCTTTAAAAATTTTAAAATAATTCTTAAAAAGGTTGATGATGATTATGTAAATTTTTAGCAAAACTTTCATTAAAATTTATCCCACCAAATTTCATTTTGCCGGTTTTTTGAATTTTTCAAAATTATTTTGAGACTTTTCATACCACCGACTAATATTTTGTTTGAAAAATTATTTTCCAAATTGTAAACTATCTTCTCCATTAAAAATTTTGGCGGGTGATTCAAAAAGCAAAAATCAAAAAAAAATTCTTACCTTAATGCCGATCGTTTATCAGTTATCAGAACGTAACAAAATTTAAAAGAAAATTCTTTTTCGTGGTAAAATAATCAATTATCACTAACACACACACTTTAAAACGTAAGAATCACTAAACCAAAAACAAACAAACAAAAATAACGAGATTTTGTAGTCGAAAAACTTCGCGTATAATCACATGGCGGTGGCACATTAGCGGCCAATCCACGAGGGAAACATGAATAGATTGCGCTATCCCAAGTGATTCATGAAATGATATCACTGACTCGGTTTGAAAGTATTCATTGCGCAGACGCAGTCGGACCTGAGGTACGGCTCCTGGTAAACGTTTAACTATACAATCAATGACGCGAGAAACCTCAGGCGCCGTGTTATCAATGTTTAGGCAACGTGTTTTGTTCCCGTATTGCGGGTTGCAGATGTTGTTCATTTAAGGCGTTAAAAAAGTTTTTGTCTGAATTGTTATTTTTGTGTTTGGTTGCGTGTGTCTGTGGTCTGCACTTCCTTCTCTAACTCAAAAGTTTTCAACTCATAATTTTGGTTTATGAGGCTCCTCCCTGGCACCGTTCCAACTGATTAGCGCAGATTTACACAACACGTAATTGTAACTAAATGTTTTGGGCCACGTGTCACCTTAAACCCTACCCTCCTACCACTTCGATTTATTGCAGTTACAAATTGTCTAGGGGTACACTCATGAGCTATATAAATAACTATATAAAGATTTAAATACCAAACGATCAACAGAAAAGTAAAATATCGTAAAGAAGCTAAAGCCAGAATGAAAAAAAATTGAAGACGAAGTTCCATAATTTCACTCAAGACTATAATTTGTGGTTTGCATACCACATCTACGACAAATTTTTTTAAATTGAAATTTATGGAAATAAAATAATTCCTAACAAAGCCTATCACCCCTGAAATCATCTCTTGTGTGCAATATTTATGAAAGAAATTCTTCATTAAGGCGTTTATTACATCTGAAATTAATTCTGTACAAAATTGTGTGAACTTTTTACACCGGATTATGAAAAGTACGTTGGCAGTCAACATGTTAACTGAATGAATGGCTAATCAATTCACTGAATGAATTAGCGAACTGATTGATTGATATCTGTAAATTATAATTTTATAATTATCGAATACGTATAATTGTAAGTCTCTTTGGCGGAGTCTCACGTGCCCCAAGTACCCCCACATTAATTCAAGTGAGTCAATCGTATCTCAAAAATCCAGAAAAGTGAGAAGTCGAGGAAGGTTGTCAAGAAAAGAAATTGTTTGAGAAAATGACGAGTTCAAAATCAACAATTAAATTTAATAGATTAATTGTACTGAATATGAGTTCATAATAAATATAATTCAAAATGGAGGAAGAACGCCTGTGAAAATGAGGTAATACCTAAAGAAAACTTTTCAGGTTCCGCGTAAAAACTCAACTCGAAATACTGTTATACTAGCCTCAAACACCAAAACAAAGTTATCAAATCATCACAAATCATTTCTCTCTCAAAATATTATGTGAACCGGAACTTAATATCGTATATATGTTGCGGTAAAAGTGATAAACCGGGTGAATATATACCTTATTCACAATCACCGACCAAGCTTGGTTGATGTGACGAATTAGTGATTATTTATCACATTTACCGGATAGTTTATAAAATCTCCAACTCGTAATGGGAAATTTAATAAAAGATTGCTCACATTCTTGGTTTCTGTCACATTTCTCACAAAAGACCAGAAACCCACACAGCTGTGCTTGTAAGTAACAGTGACCGAGTTGGATATTTCATAAACTATCCGGTAAATGTGATAAATTAACCAAGCTTAGTCGGTGATTATGAATAATCTCCGGACTGATTTATCACTTTAGCCGTAGCATACATATTAGACGTAACGCACAGAACCGACATCATTTTCCGGTTCCCCTTATACAAAAGACTAGGCATCGACACCTCACCAAAACCACTACTATCCGTCTTCCTCGGATCGTCTACCATCTTCTTCTCGTTTGGAATGGGTATAAAAAGCTTTTTATGTGAAAGTGCAAGCAAAACAACAGCGAAAAATAAATCGGGGAAGGTGATCCACACCAAAAAACTCAACAACAAAAAAAACAACAGTCCCACAAATCACAACAGTGACACAGCAGACACGACAGTGTCGAATACAGTGACGCGAAGACTTTCAAATTCATTCTATATCCAACTTAGCACCCATTCTTCTTAGGGCTATAATCGTGTTCACGGCTTTGATCCACCTTTTCTTGATCACGTATCTCTTGAGCTTTTTTTTACTAATGAGGCTCTCGTCCGCCTTCTCCGTTAGCCATCTGTGTTGGAGACATTGCGTTGCCGTTAATCTTTTGCTGTTGGCATAAAAAGAAAACGTCCATAAAGTCAAAAAATAAGTATATATTGTAAGAAATTAGGCTTTCTTATGGTAAACTAAACGCGAAAACTGGTCATTTTATAATACCTCAAACGTTTTCATTTGGTCATGAGCTCGTCACACAGGAAACAAACAAAACCGTGAGGATTCTAACTCCAAATAACACTTTTTCTATACAAATATATTATTTCATTATAAATCTATTTATACCACGGGTTTGGTTCCCATTTATTTTCACAATCCCCTCTCCTCCCATTCCCTCAGTCAATCAATCAATCACAACCGGGATTCCATTCCCGACTTCAGCAAAACCTCTACTGACTCGTGAACGTTGTCTTCCTTTTAGGATCTGCATTTCGAGTCGTTTGAATGAAATTCGACAGCGATTTCATTGTTCTTTGTCCTAAGGACTCCACTTCTGACCAGTCCATCGAGAGAGAAGTTCTTCGGGTTTCGGATTTCGGCATGAATTCATCGTACTTTCCCAGGAGTTGTAGAAGGTTTTTCGCGAGGTCTGGCGTTTCCGGAAACAAATCCGGAGTCGAAGGATTTGAATGACCCGCCGAAGACAACGTCGAGGATGTCGTGTCCGATAGATTTTCTCCTTCGGAATTGTTTGACGCTGTTGACTGGATGGGAACGTCCCGATTTGAGAATCTGAATTTCCTTCTCGGAGTGGCTAAATCTAAGAAAGACTTTGGATGGGAATTGTCGAAAAGCGTTGATCTTGAAGACGTCGTCGTCGTTGAGTAATAAAATGATTTACGGCCCTCTGGTCCGAAGTGTGCGGTGCTTTGAGTTTGATTTTCCAATTTTGAAAAATTTCCCCCGATTTTCGTCGTCGACGTGAACTTGACATGGTCGTTGTCCATCTCGGATTCGAGAGAAAATTCAGCCTCATCGTTATTGTTCAAATGATTTTCTATATTTTGTAAATTATTTATTTTCAATAGCTTATCTGATAATTTTTTAATTTCGTCAGCTAAATTGATCCTGCTTGCGACATCATTGGCGTTCCTCAACATGCAAGAACTATCCGAAGCTCTTCGATCGAATATCTGCAACCTATCCAGGTACCCGTTTCTCGGAGACAAAGTCGGCGATTGATCGTCGCACCTCAGGTGATTAATATTATTGTTATTGATCATGAACGACTTTTTCGGGGATACGGGAGGAGATTCGGAAACGACCGCGTCCACCAACGACGAAATGGATTCGCAGGGAGACGGAGAATATCCGCTCAGGGACGGAGTCCTGCTTCTCTGGTCCGGGATGTTATTAAAAGACACGCAGGGAGATATCGTCTGGCAACTCGTGTCGAATATGTACGGACTGTTCGGGTGCTCGTTCCATCTTTCCACGAAAAACTTCAAATTGTCCTTGGCTAAATCCAATTCTGAACGGGGAGTCTCGACTTTGACGACGGACGGTTGCTTTTGAACGGGAACTGGAAGCTTCTTGCGCAGCCACGGATGCGCCAGGCACTGAGTGGCCGTAAGTCGTTTCCTAGAATGCAGGCAGACAAAGACCCAGTGTTAATAATTAAAATAAAGGCAAAAACAAAAATAAAATAAAATAAATCAAAAGGAAAGATAGAAGAAAGAAACAAGCAATGTCGACTGGTTGTCATTCTGAACAGATAGTTTTCCCCGCATATTGTCTGAGGAAATTACAAGAAATGTTTGACTTTTCCAAAATGTTTTTTCTTCTTTTAAAGCTGTTGTAGTACCAAATCTTCATGTGAAACTATTTTTTTAAATCCAAATTTATAAAAACACTGCATCATTCAAAAATCAAGAAAGATTACCATTAACACATATCCAAAAGAATCATGTACATCATGTAAGATCAAGAATCATCAAGAATCAAGTAACAGGAGATCAATTTAAAAGTATGAATAAGCTCAAAATTAAATAATAACAAGAAAAAACAGAAAACCTGTTACACTACAAAGTAAAAAAAGAAAGATGAGAAATATAGAAAAGATCAAAACTCATCAAGATTTTAAGATAATTAAGAAACTTCCTTACTAGAGTGTTAAGAAGTGTTAAACACCAAACTTAAAAACAGAACTTGAAAACAACTTCTGAACAGAAATCATCTGACAGTAGACAAGAAACTAAATAGGTCAAACAAGTAAAGAAATCAAGCAACAGCAAAACAGAAGGAAAAGAAATTTTTTTAAGGACCAAACAGTTTTCTCATGAACAAGAAGATGCCACACTCATAAAATCAAAAAACATGGGAACATGTTTTAGAGGGAAAAAATTATCAGAAGCAGAACATGAGTGGACAATGTAAACAATTTCAGGTTGGTGACAAAACCTATCTAACAAGCAAAATCACAAAATGGAGTTTAAGATGAATGTATCAATCTAAAGGATTATCTAACAAGTGTATAAATATTAATTAAATTAATGATTTAGAACTCATGATTTATTTATTAATTAAATATTCAAAACTTTATTTAATTTATGGCCTCAAATTTACACCAACAGTTACAGCAAATCACAATAATTCAAAATTTTCAACCATAGATTTACCTTAATATCTCCAGTTATGATTCAATGTTCTTGTAAAACAAAAACTGTTCAAAAATAATTCTACATCCAATCAATTTGTTTCCTTCATTTACAAAATCCGTCCAAATGATATGTAAAATGAAGAGATATTGTTGACAGAATGACAGCCAAAAATAATCAAAATAACAATAAAAAAAGAGGATGAAAGAAGAAGAAGAAAATTACCAAACCGGATTCTCATGCGAGACCACCAAACGGCGGCCATCTTGCATTCAATCGGAATTTGATTTCCGTTAATCAAGTCAATCTCACCTACCTTAGTATGTTAGCAAGAAACCAAAAAAAAAGTGAAAAGATATCAGAATAGATAGAAGAAATCATCCAATCATGCTAAGGTGCTATGTTACTTGAAACAAAAGATTTAAAACGAAATGTTTTTTGGGTCTTTGTCTAGCCTAGCTTGAGAATCGTTAAAGGCCCCCCAAAATCCCCAATCCAATCATGTGTTGACCAAGTTCAAAGATTCCGATGAAGTCAGCAAAAACGAATCGTCATTCGGATGACGAAATTTGTTACGATTTATAATGGACGAAACTTTTCCTAACTTTGGGCTTTGACTGCGACTCCATTCATCCGAATTTGTTTTCCACTACGAACGTGAACCAAAATGAATGACGTCACCAAAATAACGGATAAATTAGTTTATTTGCACGGAAATAAAAAAATTTCCATTACGTTTTTCATCTTTCTTTCCGGAAACGTTCTTTTTGTTTATTTAAAATTAAAATAAATTTCCTTTCCTTTCCTCGACCGTAACATAAAAATGTCGAAACTCTTGCCTTTTCCTAATCAAGATGGCGGCATTTTAACTTCTCTTTAAAAGCTATTGCTAAAGTTAATTTCTTTAATCTCATTGATTAATAATTTATTCATAATTATAAATAAACAAAGGACAATGAAACTGATGAAGTTGTTCGGAACTTTGAAAATTTCTTAATGGCAAATTTTCTTGGAAAGGAGATCAAAAGAGGTCTTAGAGTAAGAAGCCACCACCATTTTGTAGGCTTGGAACCATCTTCTCTCCTATAGGTTCGCAGTGGTGCCAACTCAAAATTCCTTCAAAGTTTATTTACAATAACCGAAAGTCATAGATGAATTTCAAAGACGAATCTTTGGTTTTTGCATTCGTTTACCATTTTTCTAAGAGATATAGAGATATTTAGAATACTTACTCTTGATCTTTGACTAGCAAATTTGATATAAAATCCTTAGCGTCGTCTGAAATTTCCAAAAAAGCTTCATCATCGAAATCCCATTTGGACACGGTTACGTTTGCCATTGTTTCGATATCCGTTTCACCCATGAAAGGAGATAAACCAGACAATCTGGAATCAATAAAAATAATTTTTTTTCTGTCAGTCAGAGAATCAGGAAATTTATTTAGTGAAGAAAAAACAACAACAACAAATTTCTTATTTTGATTGAATTCAACTCACAAAACATAGCATATGACTCCTATGCTCCACATATCCGTTCCGAATCCGATTCTGTCGAAGTTGACGACCTCGGGAGCGACAAACTCCGGAGTTCCGAATAAGACTTGAAGCTTTTTGTCCGGATCGAATTTTCTAGCCAAACCGAAATCTATTATTTTAATTCTGTTTCCAGTCTTAGTCAAGCACAAGATATTTTCCGGTTTCATGTCCAGGTGTAGAACATTCTGCTGGTGAATGAATTCCATTCCTTCGCATATCTGTCTCATGAATGCCGTGCATGACTTTTCCGTTAGTACGAAATCGTCACCGATGACTCTCTCAAAGAGCTCACCACCTTCGATTCTGGAAATGATTTTTGTCCGTTAGAAATAACCGCCACCAAGGACAACATATATTTGCGACGCCCCCAATTCATTTCTGGCAATAAATTCAAAGATCCAAATTGTATCGTCTCGCCATTCGCCAAAGCTCTTACAACCACACAAAAAGCTTTTTTGAAGAAAAAAGATTTATATAAGCCTAATTGTGAAAGTTTAAACACAAAAATAAAGCTTCAAGATTTATGATTTGAAGTAAACATTTACAAGAAACAAAACTTTTGTTATAAAATTCGTAGCGTAATTTGTCCTCCAAATATTCTTTCTGAAATATATTCCACTCGACAGCGGGGTGCTCAAAACGATTTTTCTTCAAACTCGTCTCTGTTTTCCTGTTGGGTGACTGACAATTTCAGGAAACCATTTCTAACAAGACACTCATCCAGTTCCACTGCATTTTAGAGATTTGCAAGCATTGTGATTTTACAGAATGACTCAGACTCTTTTGATGAGTCTTCAAAAGTGATTAATGCAGCTCAAACTTTTTGGTGAACTAGTTCAAAAGCTCCCTAAAATTCCACTTTCTGTTTGAAACGCAATGTTGCAAAGACTTTTTAAAAATAAACATTGTTGAGGTGGGAAGGAGGGAATTGATGATACAATACTCAACTTACAGATGCTTTGGATTGCAAATTAATTTCGGGGTTTTCCAAAATTTGAAAGAATCATCAAACATTTAAAAACAAAAGTCGTTTAGAGTTGTTTTGCTAATTTAGATTTAAAATATTTTTTATAAGCTTTCGTTGAAGCATTTCATCGGTTTTTGTTCAATACCACAATACGGGGGGATGCAGTTGGAGAAATGACCGGAACTAAAAATAACAAAATGAGACCACAAAAGCTCCTAAAAAAATTTCATGATGACCACGTGGACACGATCTGTCACTGCGACTCCTATCGAAGTGTAGTGAAACTGGGTGTTGAGTTTTTAAAATTTCTGAAGTGAGTTAGATTTACTTACAACTCCAAAACGACAACCATTGTTTTGTCTTTTTCAAAAGCATCATACAACTGTATCAATCTGGGATGCTGCAAAGTTCGCATGATGTCGATTTCCCTTTCCACATTCCTCTTGTCTTCCTTCCTCGAGGTGGGAACGATTTTCGCAGCGAGAAGAAGTCCCGTCGCTTTCTCTTTGCATTTGTATACAGTTCCGAATTTTCCTCTGCAAAACAAGACAAACAAAACTATCAAAAAATGTTTTTAGAAAAGTACAAGATCAAGGAATTTCAAAGTCTGTGATTGAAAACAATTAAAAGAAGGGAAAGGACACTATGGCGCGAGCGTTTTGGACAATACTTCTCAAAACCTGGGCTTTGGCCAATTATCATGCTGAGAATTCGGCGTGGGCGTTTGTATTTATCCATGATTTTTCGAACGGCGAACGGCGAACGTGGGGTCAATAATAAACTCGAAAACAAGGTGACGTCACGACAACTTCACACTTTAATTTTTTCTGTCTCTGCCTCCCTCTCTTTCAAAGACCTTGACAGTTTATTGCCAAACCTTCAAACAACATTGGCAAAAATTTTTACAGAAATACAATTTGACTTGTTACACCGTCAAATTTTCAAATTTTCTTTTTATTTACTAATATTCCCTCAACTATTTGAAAACGAGCTCCATTTTAACGCAATTCGCCATTTTTAAATATTTCTGTCCTCAGAATCTTTTATGAAAACTTTTAAGTTATTTAGGACAAATATTTGTTTTTGCCTGGTTTTCGTTTACATATCCCACAGCAAAAATTTGTGTCTCCAAATGTTCTAAATCAGTGACTGGCGTCTGTTCTTTGACATTTTCAGTGTTTAAACGCGGAGGAACTGGTATTGCTGACAATCCAACATAACCAACTATCTGGGTTTTGAAGAATATTTTGCCGTCAGACGTTTTTAAATTTTTGCGGTTATTATCACTAACTTCGAATAATTATCGTTTTGGGCATTAGGTCCCGACAAGACACCTTGATAATCTCAACAGATACCAAAGTTTCCTAGCAGTCTTGTCTTCTCAACCTCAACTGCATCCTTTCCCTCCTTTTCTTCTCTTCGTTCATTCTTTGCTTCAAATTATGTGTTGAACCTTGGTTTGGCCTCCTCTACTACTGACACTTTCAACTCTCAAAAGCTTGCTGGAGAAAATTAGTTTCCTTCTCCAAAACTTTTTCTTTCAAAAGATCACAAACGATCATGCAAATAAGAGAGATGAGGGAGACGTTCCAACTATCTATTTGTATTTCTGAATTGCTTTTTTTTACTGAGGTCGTTGGAGAACAGATGTTGAAGTTTGGCGGATAATTACGTCATATACAAATTGGTGAAGTGTGCTGAGTGTTACGCTGAAACGAGATACGGTAATGATTCAGAAATGAATGGAAAGTCATTTCCGCTCAGGTTTTAGCCCGACAAGTTTTGATTTTTTCCACTTTTTGGATGAAACAGCAAATACAAATTGTATCTCTGCAAAATTTAACTAGTTAATAGGTATTATTCGTCGCAAAAATTATGGTTAGTCACTTGTTTTCGCAACTAAAACCATAAACGTAAAATATCGTCTAAGACACACAGTAGAGCACTGTCTTGTTAATATCCCTTAAAAGCGAGTAAAAAATTTCAAGGTTTCTAGTCCAAGTTCCCGGGCCAAGTTCATAAATAAAATGGAAAAAAGCTAAAAAATATAGAAAAAAAGTTAGGGAGCCAAAGAGCCAAGACCTCAGCAATTAATTTTTTTTTGAAATTCATCACGGGCGGTTACATCCACGGACAAATCACGCGGTCATGCCAATTTTTTCGACCAAAAGAAATAATCACAAAGGAAACTATTTCCACTTTTTGTTCTTCTTCTAAAAACTTCCTTAGCTTGGTGAACCTTTAAATGAACTTGGATGCTGTAGAAACTTGCGTGACATTCCTTTAACTGCGACTAATTATTCCTTTGACGATTTATTCATCCGACCGATCACAAACCTCAGATTGCGTTTCCGAAAATGGAGCTCTGTGATTGGTTAGATTAGACTTTTACGATTATATAATACGAGCGCGTAGGTCTTAACAAGTGTGCATTACTTTTGAAATGAATTCTCCCTCATGTGTGCATGATTTATGAAATGGATTCTTGCTCTTCTCCCAACAAACAGATCTGAAGGGACCTAAACTCAATACCTGAATATGTCTATACGGTCTACGACAATGATGGGCAAAGTACGACCCGCGGACCAACTCTGGCCCAGGAAAGTATTTAATTTGGACCGCCGAAGATTTTCGACGTGGACGTCACTTAAAGTGGGTTTTACTAGTAGAATAACAGACGCATAGTCTACAGAAGAAGCTAAACTAGCTGCGTAGTACATGTGTTGCGAATTTGTGTGGCCCTCCTACTTTAGTTCCTATCATATGTGCGGCCCACCAAACAATTTGAAAATTTAAATTGGCCTGTTGATTAAAAAGATTGCCTACCCCTGGTCTATACGGTCTAGGACGTCTTACGTCTGAACATTCTTCTTCCAGCCCTTCAGACTGGTGTTAATGACACACCATCTTTCCCAGGTTGCTCTCTTCTCATATCCGTCTCTTCGTTTTCATTTTGGTCTTGTAAACACCACCCAAGGTGTCATTTTTATCATCGAGACTATGACGACTTTATGTTTTTATGTTCATTACACTTAAGTCGGCAATTTTCCAAATGTTGTCTCATCCGTCTGCATCATCGATTTCAATGACGATTTTCGGGTTTCTCATCAAAAGAAGAAAAACGGACGCCTCGTGCCTAAAATGTGGAATTTTATTGCGCCTCATCTAATATTTCAAACGTCCGTGGATGGATTCGAACAAAAAGCGAGGCCTCCAGACGGAAACAGAATAAGAACGACCCCAAATCAATGTCATAATCTCTCTCTCTCTCTTCTTATTTAATTGAACACGTTTTCATCAAAACAATAATTGTTGCCAAATATTTCGCGCTCGAAAATTAATTTAGCAGTTCATTCGCTTTTTTTTTAAATTTTATATTTTAATGAGAGACAATGAAAAAGGCCCCCGTGCAATTAATAAATAAATAAATTGAGTCCAATTGCACGAAGAGACCTTAACTTCGTATAACGTTATACCCTCATTTAATAATGTTTATTTGAATTGGGGCAAAGAGCTGATGAACCAAATTTTAATTCTTACACTTGTTGAGGTTTCTGTTGGCAAAATTAAAACAAGGCCCCGATTTTTCCTTAGCTCTAGGGTGCCTAGTGAAATGTTTTATAGATCTCATCCTCTACAACGGTTTTAAGTTTTTACAATAAATTTTCGCAGCTACTGTTACTTTCTCTCCAAGATTTCAACCCAAATTACATTATGGCGTTCACCACATTCCATATTCTGAATGGGCACAGTAGAGTACAGCAGTCGAAAGCAGAAGCGAAATTAATTATTCAGTCTTGGAGCTCCGCATCGTCCACATCGTTCTAATACTCATTTCAATTCCAAACTATAGTTGTATATTAATATTTTATATCATTATATATATACATATTCCATACGTTCGTAATTGGAGTGTTTTCGATCATCACCCATCATCAACGATACACCCTCATTCTGACAACATCAACCATAGCCCACCACCTATCTCATCCACCGATGCTTCAAGATTAATGAATGAACTTAAGCTGACGCTAGTCACATCCTCAAACCCATTGAGCTGAATAGTAGTTTCATCTTTAGTTCGTTTTAACCTTAATTACTATTTGTTGTACTTAAGCTCACAACATCTACTACTCATCTGATTTCTTTACTGACTTTTCCATATGCTGGACCAAAATACAACATAAAATTTCTTTTTTGACATGTTATTAGTTTCTCAAAAGGGAACAGAAAGAAATGTCCTCCTCAAGACTGAAGCACAGGAGATGATGGTCAGTTTTAATTGATATTCGACCACCTGTAAAGCACATTAACATGAAAACAAACTTGTATTCTTTGAACCGAAACCAAATTTTTAACGAAAAACCAAATTCGCCCATGCGCAAATTTTGTGTTTATAGTTCTTATTTAAAACTTAATTCTGAAAAAAAATTGTTTTGTTTCAACATCCGCCGCCTGTATTTTTGCCAAATTTAAACAAAGTTATAATCAAATAAAGAAACAAGAAAATATTTTTCATTTAATCCCTCTTTGCGTGATTGTGTCACTTTAAAAATTAATGAACTCAGTGTGGGTGCATGTGGTGTGACCATCCTTTCAATTTTTCGATTTGTGAAAAAAATAAGCGATTATTCGTCAGTCTTATCTTGACACCTCTCTCTATCCTCCTCCTCCTCAGAATTTGTTTGTTTTTCTTGTATAAAAGACAGACTTTGATGAATTAATTTTGTTGTGAAATTTTTTTCTGTTAGGTCACTGGCTTGTATGCTAAGAATAATTTCAATTGCATTAGGATGAGATACCTCCTTTAATCTAGACTCTAATTAAATTAATTTAATATTTCATTTAATACCAAAGAAGTTAATTGATTTTTTAAAATAAGTTTTAACCCGTTTTCAATTTTAGGATGTGTGAGGATAGTTTGGATCACTCAACCACAGGCCGTCTGTGTTAATTGATTGATATCCAACAAATATACCCAATCAACTGTTGCTAGTAAATTTATTCTGAAGATATGTTAAACACCCGGAGCCGATAGCCCGGCAAAACAAGGTTTACACCAAAAGCGGTTTCAAAAATTATAATTAAGAACCATTAAGATCCTGATGGGCAATACGCAAGCGCGCTCTCAACCATTATTTTAAGGGGCACAGGAAATTAGAAGAGCAAAATTACTTATCAACAAACAGAAGAGTAGTTTCGACGAGCTATCACTAGAACTGGGGGCTATTAATCACAACAGTGGCGCCAACCTTATTTCAGATACTGCAAATATGGCCGCTCTCAACAAAAAGTTTTCCCTACCGCCAAAAAAAGTGAAAGTGATAAAATCAAACAAATTAATTTGATCTCGATGGGAAATTTCTCTTTTTCCCTCTGGTGATTAACCAATTACGTCAAGACTGCGTCTGAGGAAATGATGATTTAATCTTTGAGCAGAGAAAAAATTTTTCCTTTGCAAGAATACTTTAGATCTTGCAGTTAAATAAATTTTTCGTGGAAATGCCGTTCATACGATCCATTTTGTATTGTGATTGGGAGTATAACCCAATGTTTGACTCATTTAAATTGAATTTTTCTTTGTTTTGTTTTAAAACCATTCACAAATCAAACCATCTTCTTATCCTCCTCACAAATTTGCAATAAGTTTGTTAGCTCAGAGGTGCGCAAACTAGGGGTCACAAGAAGATTGTTGGAGGCTGCCAAATTTTTATAAATTGCATTGATTTATGTTGTATAAAATTGTATAAATGTTGTATAAAATGTATTATCTTAAAATTATAAATAAAATTAATATGTGTCAGATTTGATGAAGTTTACTCAACGAAATTAAAAAAAATTCGCGGACTATACATCGTATTTCTGAACATATTTTCAAGTGGTCGCCAAAATTTTTCTCTCTAGTGAAGAGGCCGCAGTCGGAAAATTTTGCGCACCACTGTGTCAGCTCAATACATTTAATGATTTAAAGGTTTTATTTGAAATTTAGAAGAACTTAAAAGTTAAATACCTGGGAAGAAAAATCATTTTGTTTCCTCTTTACCACCCCCCTCAGTACATTTCGAAACAGGATCCAGCTTAGTTTCAGTATTAAAATGTTAAAGAGCGATTTGAATCTGAGAGTAATTGGATGACTCATCACATAATTTAATCATCAACTCATAAATCTAATAAATAAAAAGGACGAACGAACGATTGAACGTGAAAAATTTGAGAAAAATAAATTTTTATGAGTGGCTCCTATATGACGATGTTCAAAGGCTTATAAATGATTTAAGGAAAGGTTACCTGTCACTAATTCATAATTTTTTTTTGCATCCTTATTCTCTCTGTCTATCTCTCTCTATCCCATTCTCAAAAGAAAGAAAGAAAAAACAACATTATATCGGTTTCTTCGGTTAAATTTGAAACTTGGAACTACTGCCAAGAATTTGAACATACCAGGATCTCAATCCAAAACTTTAACATTAACACTTTTATTTTTGAAAGAAGCCAAAGTCAACTCGTGTAGTTAGTCATTAGTGCAATTTTGCACTTTTCTTTTTATTTTCTAGTTAGATTTTGTAAGTCTTTTTAATATATTTTGTTTTATTTTTCTGGATGGCGACTTGGCGCCAAACGGTCATTTGGGGAATGTTTCTGAATGAAAGATATGCGATCATGTCATTGTGGGCTGAGAGCCTGTTTTGAGAAATTGAACCTTTGTGTAAGCCTTGAGACTTTTTTTGTTATTTTCAGAACTGGAAGATTTATTCAAGTTGATAAACTGAACTGAGTAAAGGGAAGTATTAACTGATGTATAAGTCATCCAAACCTAGGTACATAGGTTTCCAACTCAGAACATACTTAATGAAAATAGAAATTCTTTCATCTCTCTTTCTCTTTTATTCTTTTTCACTTTTATCTTTATCATCTCCCTCTCCAGTTCTTTTTTTGTCTCTACCTCCTTTCATCACTTTTTCCCTCACACTTCCTCTCTCTCTACTTTTTTTCTTCATTTTCCCAATCACAATGACCACTCCCTTTCTCTTCTCTCCTCTTTTGACCTCTCAAGTTATCTTTTGGCTGTATATCTCCCAACTATTCCCAACAGATTATCTAACATCACACTTTCGTCGCTTTCTTGCTTTTCAACCAACAATCATAACCTAACCAGGTCAAAAACTAATCCCAAACCAACACATTTGACAACATAATCTCGTGTGACCTATCCAACAAACTTGAAAAAAAGGACAAAATCCTCATATTTTATAACAAAAAGTTTTTGTTAATCCACCAAGTACAGAGGAACAACGACTAAATACAAATCAGACTGAGAGCCAATTTGTTTGTAAGCAAAGGTCTTGCCAAAGTTTTTTTCATGGTTGGTTGAGATGAAACTTGAAAATTTTTTTGATTAATATAAGTTTTAAGTAAATAAAGAAATAATTGTTATTAAAATTAATTAAACAAATAAATATTTTTAAAAATATTTTATACAGTATAGCTTCGAATAACATGAAGAAATTTCTACGTGTCAGAACCATCCGCACCATCTGGAAGGCCTCGCCATTAAAGTCATTTTAAATCAAAACTTATTATTTTTGTATTTGCGATCAATAAATAGTTTTAACTTATTGATGATTAACTAATAAATTTTTTTATTACATGAATTGTATAATAAAAAACATTTATTATCGACGTATTTTTTTGCGACACTCGTTAATGTTCAAAATGGCTGACCTTGAACATAATATTGGAATCTTTACTTAAACAAAATTTTTTTTCCCTTCATTTTGTTAAATTTCAACACTTCTCACGCTTAATTAATGATCTGAAGGAAATTTCATTCAAATATTTGAAGGTCGACACCAACTATCTCTGGCCGAAAATTTCTAAACTCAAAAAGTTTTCTTTTCAACTGGTCATTTGTCAGGAAGTCATCTTTCAGAAACCCTTCCACTGCAAAAGGAAAAACTTGGTTCAGAGAATAGAGAACAGGAAATTCCTTTGCTAATTTTTGGGTCACCTTTTTTATCATGAGAGCTTTATAGGTCTGCCAAAAAATTTCAATAATGTCACTTTTAATAATTTGTGTGGGTTTCCAACAATCTTTGGCCATTATCAAACTATATTACTTTATATGAAAAGGAAGGGTTGTTTGATAAAACTTACCCCGCCCGATTTCAGATTGTAAGTCATAAAATTCCTTTATATCAACTCCTCTTCTTATTTTCACATCTCTGTAAGGGAAACTAGGCTCCAGTTCTGGAAGGAAAATTAAAAAAAATCTCAGTTCTGGGATTTGTTAAGTGAAAATTTTCAATTTTTGGTTCCTACCATACCCAATGTGAGTTTTATGAAAATGGCGGTGTCGGCAAAAAGCTCACTTGACAAATTGAAATTTGATTCTTATTTGACTTTAAGATGGTAATATGAAGTATAAAATATCCCTTTTGAAATCAGGCAGTATATACAAAGCTCATTTTGTGTTTCTTATCCTATTAATCAAGGAAACTTATACAATATATATTATCCCTGAAGTTCAGAAGTTGTTGATGTGCATGTTATCTAGTCAAACTTGATCACACTAGTTGATTTGCAAATACACTTAGTGGTAACATATACAAGATTCTTTCACACTTGCATTGACATGTCAAGTCTCAACAATTCTTTCTGTTGGAAATTTATAAATCAAGTGAACACTTATTTACAAGAGCTTTAAGCCGACGCCATTTTATTTTTATGGTGCATTAAAAATAAATAAATAAATTACCTCCCACAGGGTCATCTTCGTCGATTTTTATCATTTTGACTTTGCTTCTCAAATCCTAAAAGAAAAAATAAAATTTATTTTAAATTTAACAAACAAAACCAAAAACAGATGAGACCTGGTTTTGTAAAATTGACTTAAGTACTACATTATCATTGCAAAATAATAATATTTTTATGCAGCGTGATGCACTCTCTATCAATAAATGGCGAAATTGTAAAGCTCAACGATTTTTTGAAGTACAGATTTTTGTGGGGGTATGATGGATTTTTGAATTAAAGCTTCTTGCCGAAGCTGGGTCATTGAACGAAAACAAAGATAATGGACCAGGATGGAACTTTTAGAAACTTTACAAATGTTTGCATTCCTTCATGAAAAACATGAGTTTATTTATTTATCTAACTTCCAAAATAATTTTAGAATAATATGAATTTTTGTTGTGTTACTCCTTTTGATGAAGGCAATAAGGGAATGAACAAAAGAAAAATTTTTGATTGAAAGAACCTTCAGGATTTTCTCCTTTCAGGTTTTCCTAAAAATCTTTTGATTCTTCCTTTTAGTATATTTTTGATTTATAGACTCAACACATCCAGTATAATTTTGTTTCTTTGATAGTTAGACTTGTCAGTTTCCAAACAAGTTTACATTTTAATAAATAATTTACTTTTTAGTCAATTTCAGTTAGTGTCTCACCTACCCCCAAATTTTGCCTTATGCTAGTTGAGTGGTTTTAACAAAGACAACAGAGAAAGTTCTTTAAAATTAGATTGAGCAACATAAAATTCTAAAATAATTTACATAAAATAAAATTTTATGTACAATATATATTAATAATAATCTGATATTCATTTAAGTCAGTGAAAATTATGTAAAAACAGTTTAATTTTTATCTCTTAGTGAACAGCCACCTGCTTTCAAGTTTGAAACAATAGCATATGTCTAGCATTAAGGGCTTTGAATTTAGGAACATATCAAGTACCTTGATCACAGGACCGGAGTTAGGGTGTTTTAGTTTGAAATGATAGAGATAAGTAGATTTGAAGTTGTAAAAAAAAAGGATCAATTAGTGCATTAACATTCAAAAATTTTCTGTTCTGGGGAAATTAAAGAATTTGCAAAGTCACGGTGCATACATATTGTAAAAATAAAGCGTAATCAAGTAAATTTATGACCCACAAACAATTTTTCAAAGCAAAAATCAAGAATCAAAAATGTAAACCCAAACTTATGATTGTTCACTTAAATGGAAGTCTAAGCAAATTCTAACAAAAGTTCGTTTAAATTAACTCTGACACAGTTAGCGTCGTTTTACAAATTCTTTTGAAATTTGAACTTCAAAGACCAAAGAGAATAAATTTAACACATTATTTCAATTCATTCTTTTGTGCCACATTATTTCTCAAAAAGAAAAATTGTTTGGCAAACGACACAACAAAAAACTGTCACCCACCTGTCCATGGAATCCAGAGAAGAAATTGGAATTTAAAACGAAATAGAAAAAAAATGGGAGAAAACAATCACAAGAGAACACAATAACACTCAATAAATAAAATAAATTAATAGAATTTTTCGTTCAAGTGTAAAAATGTCCGCGAGTTGTGTAGAACTACAACAACTGAGGAAAGCGTCGCGCTCTCACTAGTTCGAGAATCCGGATTAAAAATAGATTTTTCACTCAAAAACAACACACGAGTGTTTGAATTAATATTTTCGGGGGGAAAGGGAGGGGCCTTTTTGATTTTCATTGAAATTTCACTTGGTCAACATCTAAGATGAATTGTTGAATAAAAAGGAAGAATTTTCGCGGACTTTGAACCCTAAAAAAAATTAATAAATCCCAACCGCCAATTTTCATCTTAATGGCGGCTATTGACTAAAACCACTGAGCCCCTCAATGATAAATCATTGACTTTGAATGTTTTAGCAAAAATGCTGAACTATTTAAAATGCTTTTCTCTTCCTCTTTTTGAAAACTCTTGAATGAACATAATTCTTTCAAGACCAGATTAAGAATTTCAAATCAAAAAGCTCTTACTTGTAATGATTAACTATTTCATACGTGAAAAATAAATCAGTGACAAGGTTATTGAATGCTTTAAATTAATCAATAAAAAAACGAGAAAATTAAATGTTGTTACATCTTTATATTAAGAATAAAGACACAGTAGTAAAATTAAAAAATTAACGATAAGATTTCTGGTATCTGGCTCTTGCACCTGGGCCACCAAACTTCTTGGGCTCACATCTTCTGGGATCTGCTACCAAAAGTGTCCTATCATATTGAATCAAAATGTCCTTGATTTCTTTCTTTGAAGCTTCATCGACATCTGGAAAATTAAATGTTAACACAAATTATTTAGATAAGAATAATTTCATTCAACAAATGCTAAATGAAAACAAGTCAAAAGCTTACATTTTTGATAATAAGCGACAAGAGCTTTGGAAATTGCTTGCCTAATGGCATAGATTTGAGCTACATGTCCACCACCATTGACACGTACTCTCATGTCCACTCCAGAAAATCTTTCCTAAAAACAAGAATTTTGGTTTTCATTTATAACAATTTTCAACACCCCCTAGTACTAACAAATTGATTCAAAAGTTTAAATTATATGAATATCATACCTTGCCAAGTAGCAAAAGAGGTTCTTGCAATTTGTATTGCAAAACCTTGGGTTCAATCATGTCCAAGGGTCTGCCATTTACTCTAAGGTTTCCTTTACCCCTTCTGCAATAGGCAACCGCAGTTGCACTTTTCTGAAAATAAATAAAAGTTATTATAATAAGAATTATCTAATTCTACTTAAGATTAGAAACAAACTGAATTCACCAATTCTCATAACGTTGGCATACGCGGGTATCGTAAAATTTGGTTACGGCCACGACCTTATTACTCAAATCCAAACGGATCAACTTATAAAGCTACATTTTAACGAACGAATGTAAAATATAAAATCCCAAAACTTAGATTATATAATAAATCCTTCAAAATGAGCTTCACAAAAAAGGCAAAATATGGGTTTACACGTTTTAATTATAAGACGACCATGTTGTCATGCCGCTTACCTTTCTACCGAAGACTTGGACGCTCGGTATTCTCTTCTTCTTCTTCTGAAAAAAACGTGATAATAAATACATCAAAAACTTTGGTATTAAAACTAAAGAAAACACATAAAATTATAATAATTAAAACAATAAATTTACCTTTTTGTCTTGCATATTTGTTAGGGAAATTGTGAAGACTCGTGGACCTTTACCGGAAACACTTAAAAGGGACACAATTGTTGTCGCCACATGGCAAACTATCTGACTTTAAGCATTGTTTCTCATAGAGAGGGAGTAATTACTATTGAGTAGGTTAGAATTATTTTATCGTATTTAAAGCAGCAAAAAAATTTTTAGTAAATATATTTCGTGTATAGAGGTTTTTAAAAATTAATCAGAACATTAGTTTATAAACTTAATTACAAATTATTATTGAAAAGAAGAAAATGTCGCAAGTTGACAAAGTTACTAAAAGTAACCAAAAGAGAAATTTATGTTGGCACAATTGTTGCTAATTCATGCCGAAGAAGGAAGTTTAAACTCTAAGTGTTATTTTACGTATCCTCACTGGTCTTTCGATTGTAAGTTATTATTTTATATTAAAATAGTATTTAATTAATTGTTTTACTATATTTTTCATTTGAAATTGAAAGTTTTATTTATTTATTGACTTCGTCCTACATATCAGGAAAACATCAATAAAGATGTCAGGGTCAATACACCACTCAAGGGCTTAGATTCTCTCTTGTTTTTTATTTCTTACCTCTCATGTAACACCTGAGTATACTTTTTATGGAGCCTTTAGAAAATCGCCTCCCGTGGTTGCTTTTTAGTTCTTTCTAATTTAAAAAGATTTTACACTAATCTAATTGTTTTTGATTTCTTACTGCTTTTGAAAATGTTTTGTAAGTACACCTGTAATTAAAGAAGACCCTTGTTCATTGTCAAATGTAATTGCAATTTCATTAAATAATTCTTCAAGTCACTAACTTTCCATAAAAATTGTTTTTTGATGAGGAAAACAGTTGTAGCATAACTTCTTTAGTTGGAGTTTGGTTGAAAATAAAATTTAATAATTGTGAAACAAATTGGTGGAAACATTTATTCCAGTTTTATATTGTATAAGAATTAAGAAGTGATTCTTTTTACAGAATACAAAATGGCAGACAGCACAGCAGATCAAAATAGTGAAACGGAGCACGGGTTTGGAAAATTAAGGGAACATATTCTTTTACACAAGATTGATTTTGCATTATGGGTCACAAGGGTTCTTAGCATTTTGTTTACAATAGGCTACTTTATTCCATTATTTTGGTAAGTTTTATCAAATACAAAGTTTTTTTTTTGATAAAGTAGGATTTTAATGATTATAAAGAAATGAATGTGAGATTCTATTAATAATGTTAAGTTGGAATTATTGAAATCAGTAGCAATAAATTAAATATAGGTTAATGAAATTTGGTGAAAGTTTTTTAATTGGTTTTATAGTGGACTTGAATTTTGTGCTAACGAAGAAATCACAGTGATGGTCAGAAAAAGAAAACAACTAATTTAATCAATTCATTTAAAAGAAATTGTTCTTTTTTTCTGTTAATTTACTTTAAAAAAGCCTAGAGGCAATTGAAACCTTTGTTCGTTTTATTTTCAAGGTTTACGAGTTGTTTGTTTTGAGTTACAAATATAATTTCAAAACAACTATTTTTGAAAAGGATTTTTATTTATAAGAGTTAAAAATTTAATTTTCATTTAAGAGGTATTAGAAAGTTTTTAAATGACACTAAGTCACAGTAGATTGTGAGTGACTGTAAAATGAGTAATTGACACACTTTTTATATTCCTTATCTTCCTGACATTGATCTGTTTGCTAGATTCTACCCTTTTAAATGAGATTCATATAATGTTTACTGTTGTACATTCTCACAAAATCTTGGCAATGCCACATTATTTCAAAGTGTGGCAGTTAACTGTAGGATAAAACAGATAAAATTTTATTTATTTGTTGACATGCTTGAAAGCAAGAAAATGAAATAAAACTGTAATGAAGATAGTGTGAACATTCTGATGAAATGATGAAATAAAAGTATAATTACTTATTTTACCATTATTCTTGCATGTTATAGTGATCTATTCTACCTTTTGAAATTATCTCTTACTTTATACTAACTATATTATGGATTTTCTTAAACTTGATGAAGTTAACTTATCATGTATCTTTTAAATGCTAATTCATAATTTATGTTAATACAGAAAAGTTGTTTTTTCATTTTTAGGAATCCATACACTTTATATTATAAAGCACTGTTGAGTAATGCATCAACGAGTGCTTTGAGATTGCATCAGAGATTACCGCAATTTTCATTCACAAAACAATTTCTTCAGCAACTTTTGTTGGAAGATAGCTGTCACTACTTATTTTACTCTATCATATTTTTGTACATTGCACCAATAACATGTATCCTTTTAACTGATTGGATAATTATTTAGAATTTAAAATTAGTTTGTAGTAACTTTTCAAGCTTAACCAAGCTCCAGTTGAGTTTAACAACAAACTAACTTGTTGTGATTTTATATGTCAAAGATTAGTTTCCTTAATTTAGACTTTAGTGTCTCTGCAGCCAATATTCTTGTTCAGCTTGCTTCATTCTGCCAGTTATTCATTGACATTGTTGGATGTAAGTACAAGTTTTTTCACTGAGAAAAAAAAATTTGTTAAATGCATACAAAGACGTTTAATGGTTCAGCCTTGACTTTTGAACTTGTTTTCTCAAAGTAAAGTGCTGTAATATTCAAAACAAGACATGCAATTGATTTAGAGATAACTTGAAGTGGTTTTTGTCATACTTGGAACTTTTTTTTGTATAAATTTTAATTAATTAAATTAGTAAAGGTGTATTCATTGATGGAAAATGTTTTCAATTTTTTTTCCAGTGTTTGGGCCATAATTCTTGGTGGGGAGCAAGGCTTCTCATATCTCTGGTCGAATTCCAGTCAAGGAATCTTCTCAGGCTGATTTCATTCACAGAAATATTTCTTATGCCGTTTTCAATACTTCTACTTATTCTGTAAGTGTTTATATATTTTGATGACTTGCATTTTTTGTTTCTTATTATTTCTATTCTCTGCCTTACAACTGTTTGTTACTTTCTTCAAAGTCTGACTGATAATTTTTTTTTTACAGTGGTTATGCCAGTTTGATGACTCCATTTTTGTACTATCAGTTCTTGTGCTTGAGATACGCCTCCCGCAGGAATCCTTACACAAGAAACCTTTTCCACGAATTGAGACTTGTCTTGGAGAAAGCCGCGTACAAACCTGGAATGCCACAGTTCGTGCGTCAGGCATTGCTTACCATCGTTTCCCTGGGATGCCGACTAGCTCCCGCCGTTCACGTTCAAGAAGGTTAAATTCAGTATCATGCACAGTTGAAAAGAAAAAAGTAAAATGAATATTGTACATTCGTGTCTTTAAATGTTCAAACATTTTATTTGTGCTGTCGATCAGGCTGTTTATCGAACAGTCATCACTTGATCGACATTATTAAAAACGTATTTGATTATTATTTTTAGTATTTTTCGTTGCCCCAGAAACTTGTGTTTTTAGCCCAGTGGCGGTATTGTGTAATGAAATCTCTTTTATATATAAAATAAAAAAAATTAGAATAAACTGATTCATAACTGGTTCAAGTACAACTTTTTATAAACTTGAGTGAAACGTGCTGTTTGGGCTTTGTGTAACTTCTAAAAAGGACCAAAAGTATGGTCTCATAATTTTTAATAAATGTTTTAGGTCAAAAAATTTTGCTCTGCATGTTGAATTATTACTTTTGTGACCAGAGCAGAGCATTGAAATTCCATTCTTGCAAATACAGTGTAGCTACTAAACTAAAATGGTAAAGTAGTTTTACTTAATTCATTCAAATATATATGTATTTATATATCTGTATAACATGACCCTTGTTGATTGTGTTAAAAAGCCAAATTTATTTATTTTTCGTTTTTAATAATTTCAAATTTTGCTTTTTTTTTGCTTTAGGCACTGATTTTTGTGTATTTTCTTCGTAATTGAACATGTAACTTAAAACTTTGAGTGTTGGTATTATTAAGCACGGTTTGTTTGTTAAGTGAATTCACTGTGAGACTATTCAAATCATTCCTTAAGGAGCTTTTGGGGGAATTCAATTTTTAATTGAATTGAACCAGGATTGGGTAGTAATTTTTAGTATTATTGGTGTTTTACCAAATCTTAGATTTAGATTGTGCGTAATGAACAGTTCTTTTCTTGTTCTCGAAGGTTGTTTAAAAAAGTGGTAGCTTGTTGATCAGCAGCAAAAATTATGATAATGTATGAACGGGATGAGATATCAGAATTTTAAACAAACCTGTTATATCTATTAAACAAACTGTAAATCATACGTACTTCATCTAAAACCTATCATCATTCAGTCTTTGTTACTTTTTATTTGACGGTCGTTAGAAAAATTGGATCAAACATTATCAAAAAATATTTTTTTGTTCTTTTCTTGCTGTTTTGTATTCTAATATACTGTTTAAATATTTGTAAAGAAAAATATTAATTTTTAAAAATAATTTTGTGGAGTTGACTTTTTATTTTTGACTCATCCATGTCATTTTCATAAATTTTTCCTGTCATATTCCTACCACCTCATCTTTTGTCAAGGGTTCGTGGAGTTGTTAAGATTCTTAAATAAATTTCAAAGAGTTCTTGATTGTTATTTGGGTCTTATCCAGCCAAAATGTTTGAAGAACCTTATTTAACACTCAAAATCTGAGTTTGCAAATGTCACTGCTCATGGGCTTGGAGCAAAAGAAAGATGTCGTTAGTCCCGATGAGAATAAATCAATACGATAGGTCAAAATAAATATCGAGGTGATATTTCAACTGTTTAGTAACAAATTTCCTGACATAAATAGCAATTTTAAGTTTAATAGCTGAATAATAAGGAAGGAGTTGATGCGACATTAAACCTTAGAGTTTGAAGTCAATATATCACTTTAGACCATAGAGTAAACTAAAAATCTCAGTCAAAAATGGTGCTTTAGTGGTTAAACTTTATTTTATCAGCTGAACTGGGTTTTAGTAGTTTTAAGAAAGTGTTTCCTTTACTTTGGAACACGTTACTGTATTCTAGAATTAATATTTGCGTATTAGAATAGTGATAACTCACTGTAATAAATGTTAAAATGGATTTGGCTTAAACATTTAGACTGTTATTCATTTATAGTGATTCTGGTTTCCACCAAGTAAATAAATAAATAATTCGAAATGACTGCCCTGTGGGGTGAGTTTGAGAATTCAGACGCTCCCACCGAAGAAGTTATTCCTGCCGAAATAGTTAAACTATTCATAATGAAAGCAATGCAGCCGGATGGTCTGAGAACACCTCTCTCCCTTCCAAAACCTCCTGATAAATCAATCAAACTTGATGTCACTGATTCTGAAACTCTAGGTTTAGAAATAGATGACAAAGTTATTCATAGCATAAAATTAATTCAACATGCTAAAGAAATGTCTCAGTTGATCGAAGCAGCAAAAGAACAAACTGAATTGATGGCTGACACTCAGATTCACACCTTCCCTCCAGCATTGGATATTCCTGTTCATCCAATAAAAACACCTAAATGGAAGTTAAATCATCCCATACAGTATATGGACAAGGAGTTTAGGTATATTACTTTAATTTGAATCCTAAGTTTGACTTAATTTGAAAAAGAGAGGCAAAAACTAATTTTCTTTACATGTTTTCAGTGATTTCACATTAGGTAAAGGGCCCAAAATTCCAGAGATAACAACGAAAACAGCGAAACAATTGCTTAAAAAGTCTGTTGCAGCTTTATTAGCTCATGCTGGATATCAAACCACTAAGGAATCTATTTTAAACACTTTGACTGATGTAGTGGAAGAATATATTTGTAAAATGACAGCTCTTTTAAGAGTTGCTGTTGATCAAGGAGCAAATTCAATGGCCACTGGTTTCCCTGTAAGTTTGTATAAACAGCTCAAAACATTTATCTCACAGTTACTGATATTGTTATAAACATAATCTACTCTTACAACCTTAAAACAAATTCATATTTAGAATGTTTACAAACAGAACAGTAATAACTTGTAACAATTTATTTAAGGATGCAATGGAGAGAGTATTTCATGACATGAATATTGGAAGCATAAGATGCATTCATGATTATTATCAAACTAGAATTATTAATTACCATAAGAAATTATTGGAGGAATGCAAATCACTCAATTGTGAATATAATAACATATCAATTCCTATCAAAACAGAAAATTTTGCTCTTGACGGAATGAAGTAAGTACACCTTTTAATTTTTTAATTGTAAAAATCACAAAAACTTTTTAACATTAAGAATTTTCTTTCATCAGTAAATTGGAAGAGCAAGATGATGTGCCTGAAATACATTTTCCTGCACTGGGCGATGAGAGTGTAGATGAACTACAACCATCATTGGAACCTGGTTTTCAAATGCTTCATAACTTGGAGCAAGAAGCTCAGTAGGTTTCGATAGATTTAATTTTAAAAAAATCAAATTTGTGGTTTTGTGGTTTATGGAAATAAATAAATAATCGAATAGAATTGAAATTAATTTTTATTTATTTATTTATTTTTAGATTGCAAACAATGGAGACTCAAGAGGATGATGGAAATGTTATATCAGATTCACCTGGACAAGAGAATAATCCAGAAGTGCTTCAAACTCACTTTTTAAGCAAAAGAAGAAGAAGAATGTGACATTAGCAGTCTAGGTTCTTGAACATATTTTTGATATCAATCAGCTACTCAAATTATGTTATTGCTGTTTGTAGATAAATGTGAATTCACTATCTTCTAGAAGTAATATGAATTGAGCTTGCTTTGAGGCCTTCACAGTCTTTCACCTTCTTCCACTAGTGATTCATTATTCACAAATACGCCTTTTGGAATTGTTTGTGAAGTGAATAGCTCCAGAATGTTGTGTAAATTAGTTTTATATAAATATTTTTTGTACATTTATTGATAATGTAAATTTGTTTTATACACTTTTTAGGATGTAATATCAAAAATGATTTTCAATTTATGGAAGTGAATTATTTTTTGTATCCTCAAACTTTTTTTCTAAGTTTTACTTTTAAAATCATAGTTGTTGTCACCAGTTGAATGTAGTTTTTTCCCTTTCATTGCACGTGTTGCTGACTTTGAACTAATTTTTTTCTAGTATTTGCCAAGCGATTTTAAAAACTGTTGACTTGCAACTAGAAGAGAAACGTTCGTCGTTATTTCATATTTTCCATTAGTCGAGTGTTTTTTCACAATGTCACGTTTACTATTATACACAATAGTTCTTCATTATCTTTCAACAGTGTCATTTTAATTCTGTAAGTTCCCTTTTCTATCCATTCCGGAAGGACTTTCAAATCGACAGGAAAGTTTTTAGCTAAATATTGCCCCTAAAACAAGAAATATTGAATAATGAAAAAAATATTTCCGAATTTATATTAATCCAGTTCTCAATTTAAGAGGGATCTGGAGCAAATGTAGGAACAACAACCGCTAACTGTCTGAGGTTGGTTTGATTTTTCCTGTGCCACCTACCTGAAGTATGGGACATTTACATGGTAAATTATTACTAACAAATTCATTAGGACAGGCTGAATCTTTATACGGACTCATTTCGCACAGGTCGTCGTAGGTACAAGAACCGAATTGTTCAACGCATGGAATCTGAGTCCAACCCCAGAAGAATTTTTTTCGTACATCCAGTTTTGCCTAAAACAATATTGTAATTTTATTTATGTATTCGATTATTTGTCATCTTATTATATTTAGAATAATATAAAAGTCATACCTGTATTGGAGAAGTCAAGTTCATTGCTACCTTGGCCTTTCCGGTAAGGTATAACATATCCGGTTTATTGGAATTTGCGGCCAACGAGACCACTTTTATCGGATCTGTAGGGTTACCGCATGATGTCCATGAGAATGATGATACCTTTAAATAAATAAAGCTGATAAAGCTGCTTGCTAAGTGGATTTGATATGTTTGAAACAAATTGGGCATTGGTGATCAAAAATTATCTTATCCAGAAGAATACTTTCAAACCTTTTTAAGAAATTTCCGTTATAAGATGGCTGCCAACCTCACAAGATTGAAAAACGCGGGATCCGCCATCCACAAGGAAAAATGTTTGATTTTCAAGTTAATTATTTAAAACACGGGAAAAACGAGTTAGTGATGTATTAGTGATTTATCATAACTAAAAAAAGATTATCAAACTTCATCCAAAAGATTTGGATGAATTTTTTTGAAATTTTCGTGATTGAAGGTAAAGTTTGAGATCCATTGAGTTTTTCTTTCCGGATATAATGTTTTAAAATTTGAGTCATTTGCAGTTTTTCTCCATTAAACCACAAATAATGCTCAAGACGCCTCAAAACGTAGTAAATAAGGCTTTATACGAATACTTACGTTGGAAATCCCAACCGCAACGAAAACACAAAAAATGTATGCAAAATTCATGTTTTGGAAATGCTAAAGTCAACAGTTAACTAAATTATTATTAAGCGTTTTCTCTTCACTTCATTATCTTATAACATTCCGCTGATTAAGATTTATGTTTAGTTCAAGTAGAAATGTGATACCGTGACAAATTTAAGACAGATAATTATTTTTTTCAGGACCGGTACTAGCTCTAGGCTTAGGTGGTGGAGGTGTGAGGGAAGTGGGTGGTAAATCAAAAACTTTAAGATCTGATGGTTTTGAATATACTGTATTAGACTTCAGCAGTGGCTGGTTTAAGGTTTTGATAAATTCTATTTTGTATGTTTGTCTTATGATTATAACTTTCAATGATTAACTTTGAACTGATCTTCAACATGTTCTGATTAATGACTTTCATGAGATAGTTTTCAAGAAATAAGTGGAAATCTTTCTTGCAGTTTACAGTTGATTAACTTTTTAATAAAAAAAGGAACATTGTAATTAAATTTTATTTTATTAATTGACCATTGAATTAATTAATCATTTTAAATGAAAACTAAAATCTAATGGTAACATCACTTTAATTATCTGTTAATTAGTTGGTTGACCCAAACTAAATCCATCTCAATAAGCCCAAATCATGTTTTCAAGTCTTGTTCTTTGTATTTGTCTATACAGTTAGAAGGTTTTTGTTTAATTTCAATCAAAATTTTAATTAATTCAGATTACTAAAACATTTCAACCAAATAAGGCGGTTTTGATTAAGTGGGATTTAAGGCTTCTGATTAAAATTTTTCTTTGAATAAATGGTTGTTGGTGTTCAACACATGTTTACTGATATTTTGGGTTGTCAGCTCCATTCCCTGTACTTTGCTAAACTTTTGTAAGAAATCTTTTTGATATAAAAATTTAAATTTTTATCACAGAACAACAAGATGATTTCCTTTTGAAAACCAAATTTACTGATTTGAGCTTCTTCAAGGAAGATCACTGAAGTTTGTATTATTTTTAAAAGCACCATCTTACTCTAAAAACTTAACAAATACAAAAAGGGTAACTTATTTAATTTGAGCCAGACATCAATGAATGAGTGACTCCAGAGTTTGTCCAATAGAAAAATAAATTTGTTAAGCTAGACATCTTGAATTCTCCAACTGCAAATCCATAAGATCTTTTTATGCTCAAAAACTTTTCAGAAATAAAAGAACTTCGCCGCATATCTCAAAGAATTCAAATTTTTTTTGTTTTGTTTCAGTGAATCCAGTGGAACAGTTTTTCATTTAGTCTGCCTCTGTCTAAAGTGGAAAAAAATCGGATCCGGAGATTTGTAAGTTGATTGAACTTCATATCTCATTTCTCCTCTTTCGTAGCTGACTTTATACTTCCTAAATACCTAAAATGGCAAAGATGGGTGAATTAAAATAGATTTCGTGAGGTAAAGTTGTTGCTTTGAGGAAAAACAAAAACAATAATTTGGAGCAGCCTTCCGGTCGTGACTTCACAAATACTCCCTTCTCTACAACACCTACAACACCATAAACAGAACTTGATGAGTCAGAGGAAGGCTGTCAAAGGTCATAAAGGTCAGCTTGGGTAACAGTTTAACATGTTCATAAGACTTGAAATATTGATCGCAGTATTTTAATTTTTGCATGACCTCCAACCCTTGTCAATCTTGAATTATCGTTTCTTATCAGTAGTAACTCCCCTTTTGTTACACGTATGAAAAGAAATTCAAGGCTACTGTATAACTGAAATTGTGACTTTTATGTTGACATCAAGCAAACCTATAAAGTTATAAATTATGTTAAATAGAGTTTTATGAATAAGGAAATGTCTGGCCGGAAATATTGAAAGTTTTCGGTTTGTGAAGTCAACATTTAGGAGAGTAGATATTGTGGTTGAAATCGTTTGTTGTCAGCACTTGACATTAAGCCTGTTGTTAAAGTTGTAAGGTGTCATCCAGGAAAAAGTTATTACTTTTGCTTCTGCTTTAGGCTTGACAGGTGTCTCATTCATGGAACTTGTTTTATTTGCCATTTCATGGTTTAATGAGTGGCAGTTTTAATTTTTGTCTGATATCAAGAGTTTTGGATTATTCATTAAAAAACAATTTTAAGGTTTTATTTGGGTGAATCTGGCTTAAGAAAAGACTACTATGACACCATCATGAGCTTTTCATCTCAGTACAACCCAAGATAAAATCACAGATTGTAAATCTTAGTGCAAGTTTAGAGGATGTGTCATAAAAAAATTTTATTCTTATCAACCCCTGACTTCTGTCGCCATGATAAC
Source organism: Columbicola columbae (assembly GCA_016920875.1). Classification (NCBI taxonomy): domain Eukaryota; kingdom Metazoa; phylum Arthropoda; class Insecta; order Psocodea; family Philopteridae; genus Columbicola; species Columbicola columbae. The sequence continues at coordinate 15,897,271 of JADMLL010000002.1, forward strand.
TCTTTTACAAACTCAGTTTCCGGTCTGAAACTTAAAAAAAACAATCTAGAGATGAGAGAGATGTTGCGCTTCGTATCTCTAAATATGGTTTGATCTTCATTTGACCAATAAGGAAGTCGGATTGGCTATTTAAAATATAATCGATGCGTAAACTCTCAACCAAGATCAAGACATTACGTATACAATACATGTAACACATGATCAAGACACTTGCTCGGCACGGTTGCATGTATCAAAGTACGTGTACGAAGTGTGGGAACTCGTGCGCGACACGTGTGATAATAACTAATGACAGTACAAATTTTGTCAAAGTAGAATGAAGGTTCTAAATTCTAAAATCAAGCGTATTGAAGAATTAAGGATAAAAAAATTTTTTTCCTTGGGTTGTGGAAGATAAAATAAGAAGAGGAAGAAGAAAAGCGTGAGAACTTTTTGAAAACAACAGCGATACCTTTGACAAGAGGATTTTAAGTTCGGCTTCAGCAAATCGACGTCCAAGACACGTCCTCCTACCGTATCCAAACGGAAGAGACGCAAAACGATGGATTTTGTTATCAAACGGACATCCCTCAATTTGACTTGTTGATTTTAGCCATCGCTCTGGTATGAATGAATGAGGCTCTGGAAAATATTGAGCCAAGTTTCCAACAACATAGTGAGGGAATATGACATGTGTCTAAAAATAAAAAGAAACAGAACCAAAAAGTTACCAAAACCCTCTAGACCATGATGTGTTTTAACAACAATACTACAAGAAGAAACACTTACTCCTTTGGGAATTTGGTAATTTCCAATAACTGCATTCGAGGTTAAGCTTCTTCCGTTTCCTATTATAACTGGTTTCATCCTTTAATAAATAACAAACTTAATATCTGACCAGAAGAATTTAAGAAATTCAAACATGGCTTTAAACAATTTGAAATTGGGATGTACCTTAAGCTTTCCTTTATGCAGGCACTCAAATATACTGATTTGGAAATGGTGTCTTCGGTAACTGGATCGTCTTCATGCGGCAATAAATCTTGGAGTTCGTGATATAATTTATTTTGCTTCTCTGGATTCTTTGCCAGGTGATAAAATATTGTTGTGGCTGCTACTGAAGTCTGGGAAAAATTTATTTTGAAATAAATTCTCAAGTTTACAAAAAGATTTTAGAATGACAATGGGATCGGCAGTTGCGTGGATTGTTAGCTTGAGGGCAGAATTTACTATAGCTAACCCTCTCAGACGTTTCGCTCAATTTTTAACTGAGGATGCTTGCAGTTAGTAATCACTTGGGCATTATTAAAAGCGGCGAAAATTTAAATTCCCTTCTATAGGTGGAATAATCGGCAGGAAATCCGGGAAATAAATAAATAAAACAAACAAATTTCGGTTTTTGTTTTGATTCCTCATCAACCAATCCGATGAAAGGAAGTGAGGATAATTTTTCACAATAAGAAAAACGATCTCGAAGACTTTGTTTAGAATATAAACAAAAATTTGTTGAATATCAGCGACCTTGAGTAGGACACTTGACTCTTTCATTCTTCTCAATTGTAGGAAAGAAAAAATGTCAAAAACGCCCACTAGGCCGTAGGCAAAAATCGGTCACGGACGAATTGTACTCAAATTTTCTTCCTCTCCTCCAGAGTTTTTGATGATTTCTTCAAATAGAAAGTACAGGAGGAAAAACTTTTTTCAGGGAAGATGCCAGAAGAACGTGATCAGCAAAATCCGACCTCGAACTTATAACATTAGACACGTCCAAATAGAATTGTTAAACCCGGAACATCCGCTTTGAGGGGAAAACGTTTTTTAATCTCCGCATCCCAAAAGGAAAAAAAAATCTGCACTCATTCTCCTTTTTTGTTGTCAAATTTATGCAACCGTGACTCTTGAAAATTATCAACTTGATTATCTAATTAATTATGATACTTTGGCTAATTGTTTAAATAATTTTTTCTTTTCTCGGTTGCGGTTAAAATTTTCGTGGTTCGATTCCTTTCGACGCCCAAATTTTATTTTAACTCTGGTCAGTTAGTACTCTGCTGTAAGAGTTTTTAGATTTTCGTGACTGTTACGGTTGATGTTAGTTATTCTATATATACGGTTGATATTCTAATGTTATTCTTTTGGTTATTATGTTACTTAAGCAGACTTTTGGATGAGTGTTAGAATTTCTTTCTCACCTTGTCCACACATTGAAAGTTGTTGTCAACATCATTGGTGCATGAGTGTTTGGTCTCAACTTGGAGTCTTAACCATTTTATAAATACATCACACTTTCTTGTAGGATCATTTCATAATTATTGCACACTATCAACTATTTCATATTATAGATAAATTCTTGACATCGAGACCAAACACTCAGGCACTGAAGTTTTCACTATAAGCTACATGTCAGGACAAGTTAAGAGGAAATTCTTTTATTTTTCCTAGAATTTGACTTGAGTGGCGTTATATTAAAATTATAATACTACTGATACTATAAATCACTTGATTCTCATTTAAGATTACCCTTTCTCTCTCTTACCGTGTCTATTCCGACCAGGAGTAAATCTAAAGCTAATACGGTGGCCACTTTCGGATCTGAAGTTTTTAGAAGAATCCTCTCGACGAGTGGGATGTCTTCTTCTTTACGGTTATCTACCGTTCCCGAACGGCTTTCCAGTTTAATCATGGCTTCGTTGATGTATTTTAAACATGTCCTTTAAAAAAAAATTAGATTACGGCTTTCGATTACGGAACAAAAATGAACATGTCAAAAATCATTTCACTCACTCTCTAAACATATCGAAAGCTCCGATATACTTCTTCCAGGCTGGAGTGCTGTATACCCTCCAAACTGGCATTCTTAACTCTACTTGTGCGACGTTAGCGAAAAACGTTTTCACAGATTCGATCATTCTTTGGGCTTCTGATTCGTGTTCTAGATTTTTATTAAGGCACCCGAGTCTCGTGTCGAGAGCAACTTTTCCAATACCTGGAAAATAATTTCTTTTATTGTCGCAATTTTCACATCCTTTAGTTTGTCCACATCCTTTTCTAAATTTCTCAAGGCTGGAAATTATATGTGAGGCTCATGCATGGAACCAGAAGACAAAAATGAAATTTCAAAATTATTTGATTAAGACTTAATTTGTCTGCTCTGGTTGAGATGGTTTCAAAATGATTTTGCTTTTAAATTGCACTGATATTGTGAAAATTTTTTGTTTTGTTTTCAAACCGTTTGGAAGGACAATTAAGTTCCTCCGCAGTCATCAAGGACATCTGATTAGGGTGTTTGCGTAAACGTTTAGTGCCCTCCTACTCTCCATAAAGAAATAATAAGAATTGCTTAAATCGTCTGCTTTCTCTTCCTCAAATTTAGAAAATTTACATTTTGTAAGTTGATTTGTAATCCTAAATTGCTACTTATGATTGTTTATGGTTTAACCTCATCAAAATATGTCGTCTGCTTGGGTATTAAAGTATTAAAAGCAAAAATGTCAGAAACAACTGTTGTTTCAAACCTCAACTGTCTGAGGAAAATAGTTTCAAGGGTTTCTTGGTTAGTTATAGGAGATCCATCCCAGTTATATTCTTGAGGCTAAGGCACTGGAGCTGTACCAACTACTTGAGGTAGTAGTAGATGTGATAAGTAAATAAAAAATTCCAGCAGAAGAACCATTGAGGTAAATCGCCTTGTTTAGTTCTACTCATGACTCAAGACCTGACACTGTTTTAAACGAGATTTAAAATATCGAAAGAGGAAAAAAGAGAGAAAGATGAAAAAGGTTGAAGCTATTAATTGGCTCTGATGTTTTGCAACCACAGATGAGATAGCGGACAAGGAAAAAGACTGTAACTCTGTCCGAGGATCTTTAAATCTTTACTAGTTGTTTGACATTACTATCGTCACCACACCTTCTCATTCTAATAGTATAACCACTTATGCGTAAGTTGTTATATCATCTCCTACAATCTTATGTAGTCAGTACAGGTAGCGCTAGTACCGGTAGCACTCAAACATCTAATTCAGCTTCAAGATTACGGAGATTTGAAAATGGATTTTTCTTTTCGCGAACCTTTTCGTTCTCTTCCTCAACACCGGAAACTCGATTGTTCAAGAAGTTATCAGAGATTCAGTGACGTAGAAAGAATCTTTATTTACTTATTTTTTAAGGTACGACGACCGGTGATAATTTTTCTTTTGTTTGTTATTAAATTTTCTGAGTTTGTCGCAATTCGAATAATTGGTTCCCTTCGAATTCATTACCATTCATTATAGTCGTCTAGCGAATAAGTTGCGAATCAGGGATGATGCAAGTCTCGAATACCGTGACGAAATTAACTTACATTCGAGAGCCCATTTGTACAGCTCTTCCATGAAATCGCAGTCAAGTTCATGATCGGGTTGTAGTCTTTCTTCTAGTCTATCTAAAAATTCCGCCGTTATTTGGTTAAGAGGTCCGAAGTATTTTTTGGCCGTGTTTGGCTGCATCATCGTCTGGTGGACTTTGCTTCGGAAATCGTCCCACTGTTGACCGTGCCTAGAAAATCAATTATAAACCATTAGAACCTGAACCAGACATTTATCTGTGTTAGATATCGACTAGTGAATAGGACGAGATGATTTAATTAAAACTTGGATGAGTGGGTAGTGCGACTGTGACAAAACTAGTTCAGTCGTGAGTCTAAGGAGAACAAAGCCTATGAGTTGCCAAATACGACATCATCATCCTATAGAGAATTTTTTATTGAGATTAATTATTATATATAATATGTTATGTACTTATTTAGTTTTATCTATTTTTTTAATAATAGTTTCATGACCGGTGGTTGATGAACCTCGATCTCCTCGTAGTTGAAGGAAGACTACTCAATACCAGGTCTATTAATTAGAGTTATTAATCTTTTGTATTATTGATTATTTGTTGATATTAATTTTGCTTAGTCGTGGTTGTCTGAAGACAACAGTCTTTCTGCCTATTTTGGATTTTCTACCGTTTTGTCCTTTCTTTTTGGTCTAGTATGTTTCCTCGCCATTTTTCACCCTGTTGGTTGACTATCTTTTCCAAGTCCCGGTGTATGATTCAAACTAAGGATCCAGGTCTTATTAAACATTATACTCTACTTAGACTAGACTCTGGTAAAACTGTGCATTATTAATGAAACGATTATGTAGTATTTTGGAAATGAATTTATTGTGAAAGGGTACACCATTTATGAAACGATATCTTGTTGAGTTGGTCTTAATCCTTTTGGCCCTATATATCCGTGAACTAGACTCTTGTAGTTTGTTTTAAGGAATCACTTATACCCTAAAAGTTTGAACTGAAATCATTTTTAGTTTTTAAAATTCCACAATTTTCATTTTATTGATTGACGAATCCCTTAGACTACTCCTTCAATCACGTCCTATTATCTTATCCCTGGAGTTGAGGCACTGGTCTGTTCCCTAGGTATGTAGGTCCTTTATAGCGAGACGATCTACTTAATGTTTCGCTTAGAGACGGATGGCAGTTGACATGGGGGAAAAATTGATTAATGGGAATGAATTTCAAAAACATTTTTAATTAATTATTATTTTAAGTACATAAGTACTTTTATTGTGTATTATTATTAATGTTGTAACTTCGGTATTACAGTATAATTTTTGTCTGCTGTTGCGGAATCCATGTTCCTTTTCGTTCTCTTTAATCAAAGTCGTGGAAGTAGATAAATGGAAGTTCGTCAACGCCTTTTCCAACGGTTTTTGCATATTGTTACGTGAAATGTAACGTACTCATTACCTTATGCATTAATTTATGCACGCTTGAAACTCGAACAAGTGAATGTTTACCGAGTAATTCCGGTTTTTACTTCTTTTATGAGTTAAAACTCCTCTTTATCAAATTCAGATCTGGTTGACTATTTCGTAATAGGGTAACGCGAAATAATGGAGAAGGTTAAACGGATTCCGAACGCAATCAAATGAGAAAGTTTTGAAAAATAATTAAAATAAATAATGACAAAAAAATTTTTTTCTAAAAGTAAGGTCAAGATGGGCCATTTGTTGCCGAAGACCACTTGCTGAGAGGCTTGTGGGAAGAATGGTTTGATGGATAATTTTACGTGGAACTGCCACATCGAAAGATGGACGTTTAGGTCTTTTGGAAATATTTTCGTTTGAGAATAAGATAGCTAAGTTTAAGGACCTGTAAAAGTCTAGGACAAGGGTGGGCAATCTTTTTAATCAACGGGCCAATTTAAATTTTAAAATTTTTTGGTGGACCGCACATAAAATAGGAACTAAAGTAGGAGGGCCACACAAATTCGCAACACATGAACTACGCGGCTAGTTTAGCTTCTTCTGCATTTGTTATTCTACTGAGTAAAATCTACTTTAAACTTCTCAACTGTCAAAAAGTGATTGTAGCGGGCTATGTATTAATACTATCCATGTCGATAAACCTTCGGTGGGCCAGATTAAATACTTTCCCGGGCCGTACTTTGCCCATCACTGGTCTAGGCAGTGTTATCTGGATAACTGTCATCGTTTAGAAACACCTCACAAAAATGAAAACGAGAAATATAATTCTTTTTTGAGTCAAATCATCCGTTACCAGTACAATTTGGGGCAAAAGCCAAAATGGCAGAAAAGTCCTTCGAATCAAGTCTCAAAACACACTCCTCCAAGGATCACGAACTAACCTCCCTAGAAGGATTTAAAGGGAGAATCAAATGTGATAGGTAAATGTATTGAGTGTCGGCGAGTGCCTTTTTAGTGATCAATGTCGAATTCCTCTCCTGGAAAATGCTTCGCAATTCGAAAAGTTTATAAAATGCATTTTTGTTAAAAGGACTTTAATTGGAAATGACTCGTGACTGAGATTTTCTGAATTTATTTTTAGTTAAAAAAAGGAAATGAATGACTGATGGATGTGACTTCAGAACATGTAACTAAATGAAACTAGTAGCTACTACCATAATTCAATCCAATCACAACTCAGATATATATATTTAAAATATCAAAAAGCGTCGTGGTGTGTTTTCAGTATGAAATATAATATGCAAGTTCTACTGTTTGTGTCGGGAAACTCACATGGCTAATTGTAAGGTGACCAACAATGTGAAGTACAGAACCGGATGGTAAAAAGCTTGAGTTGTAGATGAGAGAGAGATAAACTCAATTTGGGAGCAGCTATACAAGAAGCATCATTCAGAGAAGGGTGACAACGTATTGTAGGTCCTACTATAAACTATCAGGTCTTGAGAACCCAAAGTTAACAACAAGAAGAACTAATTTTTAATAATAATAAACCCGAGTGTTCTGTTATCCATGGAAGATACATTTGAGTGGTTTCTTTGTTTATGACTTAAAAAGAAACCTTGAAATTCATCTTTTAAACAAACGACATAAGAAAAATGGCGCAGGTCTCTGGATCACTAATAAGTTGCTATTATTATAAAACAACATTTCGAGTGCGTGTGTTTAGAGACTGAGTGCGTGAACGCGTGAACAAAAACCTGTATCCTTAGAGACGTGATTAGCATTATGCACTTCCACACCACTCTTTAAGTGATAGTAACGCAAAACTACTCACACTCCAACTACTCCAGTGTTCTTTCCAAAAAAATCTTTGTGAAGCACTTGTTTGTAGTATTTTACACTCGGCATGGACGGTCTGTGAGGCATAGTTTCTTCTCTTTTGAATATCCTTTCGATTTCGTTCGGATTGAATATGAACAACAAATCGGGATGTCCAATGAGTCCGCCGACTTTGACGATTTCTCCATAATCACGATACAGGGATTCCATGACTTTATCCAAAGCTGGAAGTTTGTAGTGTCCTAAAAGACAAAACAAAAACGAATATTAGCAGTTTTGATTGGGATTTTGAGATAGTCTTGATGCAGACTGTTCAAGATGTCTCTAACACTCACAACAGTCTGTAGCACTGTCGATTAATAGTCTTAGATCATGATACAGTAATGAAATAGTTTTATTAAATTATATTCTTCAACTGTCATTACCACTCTCTTGGGCTTCATTACTGTTATTATTGTTCGCTTAGTGTATGGTCCTCATTATACTGACCCAAGGTCATATGAAACAAAAACAAAATTTCATGACGAAGGAAGGAACAGTTACCCATTTGGGTGTTCCCGACCTCCTCGAGCGAAAGACCCGCGGGTACCACAAGCACCTCGATGTGAGTTTAATCAAAAATCTAAATTTGTTCAAAGAGGAGTCACTCCTTCGTGTCTTTTGTCATTGTTTATAGTTCATCTAACAATGCAAGGGGCCATATGTGTTATTACGTAATTCAAGGGAAAGGCCTTTGACGAGAGGAAGAAGATGCGTTTGACCTTTTTTTTGCGATTCGACATATTAGTTTTGTTTTGCTAAAGGTGATTCAAAGCGCGTTAATTGAGTTCGAAACCTTGTAGAGAAGATGTCAAACTGAGAATCCGGTAAATATCCGGAAAACGAGCAAACAACCAAAAGGTCGAATGAAACGGATTCTTTACCTTAGAACCTTTTGTCCTTTAGTGTTTTAGTTCGTTATTCTCAAAGCCACATAAATGTTTGTATTACCCATTTCACTTCCACAATATTTGATCTACTTTCCTTCTTCCAGCATCTGTTACGTTAACGATAGTAATAGATCTTTGGTTTCGTGACTTTCATAAACGTAAACCCTCTTGACCGCTGAGCAAATACACATGATATAATTATAGATAAATTTTAATAACCTCACAAGATAATAAAGAATATAAGTCTTTTCGTAAGTGTTAGAATTATATTTTATAACCTATCCTTTATCATTCTGTCTCACAATACCATTACTTGACTGATGTTTTGCAACAAAGGTGTCAACTTTTGACCCCACGCAACCCGAAATCTTTCACACTCAATTTCCTTCCCAAGGTTCTCGAGCACAAAATCCCACATCGTGGCCAAGAGTTCACGCACAAAGCGAATCCGAGGAATTTACCTAACGCGTATATTGGTCAAGATACGTAAAGGGTGTTGAATTCATGCCGGAAGTAGTTTCGTGGGTCCTAGATTACGATTAGTGCCTGCGAAGTGAGTGCCATCAATTTGATTATTATTACTTAATCAATTTTTCTTTTACTTTAAACACCACTACCGAGTCGGAGTATTATGAAAAAGAAATAGTTTAAACCTGTACGCGAATTCGAATTACACCGGCTGTGTTACGTATGTCAACGTTACACATGGTAGAACGTAACATAACCTCTACCTTAATTCTACCTGTCCTGTATTATTTAATATATCGACATAAATAATACTGACCTCCTATCGCTCAAATGATTGCCTCGAGGGAATCTCTCGCGATTCTTTTTTTGCCTCGTAACAGAGTTGTCAAACTATGTTTCCTCGCTTTCAAGATCTATATCCATTTTAATAATGGAACCGGTGCCGCTTTGATTAAAAACGAAACAAATAAAAATTTTCCCTTCCTTCAAACCGTAAGTGAAAGAATTGATATCATAGTGAGCGTTATTATGTTTTATCGATTTTCGCAAGGTGTGGTGAGGTCCTGGGGAGCCTTATAAAATAGTGTCACTCTTAGTACCGGAAGAATGTCTTCATGTCATCAGTGTCATCTCTATAGTGAAAAATATTTAATTGGAAGTTTCGATTAGGATCCAAGGAAGTGATGAGTATGGAAATTTGTTCTCTAAGATTCGCCCCCCTACCAGCTGAATTGATAATTTTGGCTCTAAATAAATAAATAAAAATTTATTTTATTGATGTGAGGACTTGATCGGGCTTTTTTGACTGTTTTTGGGCGGGACTAGATCCATTTTGTACCTATGGACTTTTCACTTTTTCTTTCTTCTTCTTATTCCTTTTATTTATTTTTCTACTTTCTTCTCCTCTTTTTCCCTCTTTTGTCACTTTCGCGTCTTCAGACCCGTTTCACCAATTTTTGTTTCCCATTCTAAGACCCCGGTCTGCTCCATTGATATCACCCCTCGAAGTACACCCAAAAACTATTTATTATCTCGTACCTAAATATAGGTGGCAGTTGACTGGGAGATGAATAAAAAATCTCTCGTCTTGACGAAGATCAAGAACGTAGACCATTAGTGTAACACAAACTACTCTACTCAACATCACGCTTGTCTTAGTCATGTCATTTGCACTTCTTTCTTTTCTTTGCCTTTCCCCGTTTCCTCCTTCTTCTATTTGCCTCGATTTTGGCCCGTACTCAGGATAAAATCTCCTTTGATTCCACGAAAATCCTTTTTATCTCAATTTTGAAGAGAACAGTGGACAAGACAGTCATAATAATGATGATGATAATAATAATTTTCCTCTTAACTTTCCTCTGTTTTGCTTTTCATTCTATTCCTTATTATTACTATTATTATCATGATTCTTTTATTCTTTCCACTCTATCTTATTCCATTCTATAGACTCTACTTCCAGTCATATCCCATTATCCTATCCCTGGGGTTGAGACACCGGTCTGTTCCCTAGACATAAAGTTGTTTTAAAAGCCAAACCAACTACCTCATACCTCGCTTAGAGATAGGTAGCAGTTAGCACGGGGTAAGAAAAAGAATCTCAAATTTAAAAATGGCGGTAGGGTTACTTTTAAAATTTCTCGCGTCTACCTCATTCAACATAACATTAAAATTGTTTAAAAATTTTTTTGGGAGTAAAGCTAATAAGAAAAGCCCATTTAGATGTACTCGTATCACAGTCAAGTAAATACAAAGGATCCATGACCATCTTGAAAGGTGGCTAAAGAACTAAGCAAGAAGTTGTAACGGTTACGAGCGTAAACTGAGAATAAAATTGGCGCGAAAATTCGAACTTGTTTAAAACGTCGATTCTAAAAGTTACCGTTGAAGAAAATTAAAAGTATAACTTTATATGATTAAAGAAATTATTTATATATTTTTATTTATTTTTAAAATAATTTAGAAAATTTTTGAATGAAAGAAATTGATAATTAATTAAGGGACTTCAGAAATGATCTCAAATAAGCTCAAAGCTCTCGAGAATAATTTTCACTTATATGACAAACTCATTTCATAATTATTGCACACTTTCACACTTATTTACTAAGAACATATTTATAGTATAAATATTTAAAAATTTAATTACCTATCAAGGGTAAGAATCTCCAGGAGTTACCAATAAATGGCAAACCTCTAGGACCGGGTACCTCGCTGTAAGGCTTCGCATAGCCGAGAGTCTCTGATGGATTCCCAGTTTCCGTTTCCGATAGGCCGACAATCGTCGAATATGATTTCCCCGACTTGGAAAAACTTCGAACTCTGATCGCGACGGTCGAGAACCTCATTTTTGGAAGAAGACCGATGAAGTTCTTCAAAAGTTTTGCACCGAATGATAGTCAAAGACGAAGGTGAATTTCGGCGGTGGCAGCGGCGGCTTCAAACATTCGCCATCCCCACCAATGATATTGCTCGAAACGATCCCGAGAGCACGTTATGCAATTCGCCACTCATTTACCGGCTTTTTTCTTTCGTTGGTGTTCCCTACGGTGACGCTTATCTTGTATGCCTCTGGCTTGTTGTACGACCTTTTTTCTTCTTTGTTTTGTCCTCCCTCCCGTCCTTCTCGGGTACATTTTTAAGCTGTCGAAATTTCGGAGTGGAAAATGTCGGATGTATTTTGAATGAGTATGATAAGTCGTTAATTATTACGCAGAGTTAATGAAAACTGGGAGTGAGGAGAGAGGAATGAAATTCTGGAGGAAGAGAAAGAATGAAATTTGAGCTGTAAATTTGAAACAAACAAATTTAACCACTTGTCATTTATTTTTTAAGCCAAAACAATCATTTCAAACATTCTGATTTTAAATACAATCTTAAATGTTTATGTGATTCATACCTTTTTAAGGAAACTCAACTTTTGACACTTTCATAATTAACTCAAATTTTTATTCATTTATACATAATAAGACTCATTTCATAAATAATCACACCTGGAGATTTTCATTCATTCACGTCAAACTTATTTCATAAATTTCGCACAATTTCGTGGAGAACTCATGTCATAAATATCGCACATTTTACTGGATTTCATAAATATTGCACACTTTCACGGATAATTTATTTCATAAGTATTGCACAAAAAATTTGAAAACTTATTTTATTACAAAACCCAAGATGACAATTTTTGTTTAGAGTTAACGTAACAGTCTGACAGTCTTTTTAAATTCCACTAAGGGGGAGGGAAAATAAAAAGGTGAAAATTTATTAATCAGATTTTACAAGTGGGCGGTAAGGTCAAAACATTTGTCAATAGATACAATAATTACTAAAATGAAATGTGCGTTATTTATGAAATATATTCTCCTTTTAAGTATAATATAAGAGCAGTGGATTTTTAAGCTTGTCGTTCTTAATTATTCTTGAATTTGACGAAATCTCAGTTTAAATTTCTATTTCAAGGTTACTGACAGTTTAATCTTAGATTTGGCTAGAATTGACCAACAGGTATGGCAGAATCGATCGGGGCAAAAAAATTTTTTTAACGTTCGCTGCCAATAAAACCGGTAAACCTGGCGACCGAAATAAAAATTTCAAAGATCTGTTCTCCGTTAATGTCACCAAAACCACTTCCGTTTTATCTAATTTCCAACCGTAAATGGATTTATTTATTGATAAGATTAGTCATTGTGTTGCTATTAAAAATATAATTACCAGGCATCGAATTAATAAATTAATAATTAAAATTAGTCGAGAAATAATAATGTTAATTGGTTCTAGATGACCAGGTTGACACAGATTCCTTTAATCGTGCAATTATAGCGAGACGGGTCCAGATATTATTTAATAAGACCACGGAAACGAGACTTTTTTTCTTTCTACTTGTCTCGTTTTTTCCTCTCGGCTTTATTATCACTTTGAGGTCGTCCCTGTTATTTTTGCAACGAGGAAAATGTCCGCCAGGCCTTTCCGTTCACACGACTTAACTCGTTCTATCAATATAAAGTAAACATTTTAACCGGGACCGCAAAAAAAAGAAAATTTATTTGTGTCAATGTGTAAATTGAAAGATATTTAAATTTGAATTCCTTCCCCTGAGGGAGGAGTGGACATTTTTAAAACGAACCCACAGGCTTCTAACACGAGTATCCACGCACGTTTCCCTTCCATCGGTTCTACCACGGTTTTTTCCCTGTGGTTGCGAAAGGTTGGTAACACCTCGGGGAAAGAGTTTGTTAAGGCCTTTGCACTTTTCATTTCCACTTTTCTTCAACTTTATTCCCAAAAAATAAAATCGGTTGGGTGGTTTTAATTTTTTTGGCGGAGTGAAGTTCGAATCGATCACGATATTTTGTAATAGAAGCACAAAATACCAAGACTTAATTAATTTATTAGCATACTACAAAAATGGATAAAAATTTTTTTTTAATTGGACTTATTTAGGGAGGATTTGGAAAATAAATATTTCGAAAATACAAGTTGAAAGCTGTTGTTTTTTCCTTCTGTAAGGCCTTAGTTTGTATTTAAACCCCCCAAGAATAGTGAATCTAGAAATCTGAAGGTCATTAAAGACGACATAAACGGAATGTTCCTCTCAACCTTGTTGAAGGAGTTCAAATATTTTAGGCGAGTTGTCTCATCACCGCTTTTATTATCATTTTCTAATTAAAACACTCTAAAACTAACAATTTTGGGGGAGTGGGGGGGTCAATAAAAATAATCGTATCAATAGACTGTTTCGAGTGAACAAAGGGAATTGCAAGTCACATGGAGTAGAGATCGTTTGTGATTAACCTGGTTCATTGAGTTGTAACAAGAACAAATCGTTTTTGCCCGTGCTAAGTCATCTCGAGTCTGTTACTACTAGTACTACTTAGTATTGTTATTATTGACTTGAGTTTAGTTTCCTGAGGCTGGGTGGATTGGTTGAGAGCAACATTTGCTATAACCAGAATTTCCGGTGTGAATTTTTTAAGTCAACCGATGCTTCTTTTTTTGTTTTATTTTCCCTGGGACTTTACTTCGTCAAGTGAATGTTAAGTAAACAATGTGCATTTTAGTAAATATTTGTGCAAAATGTTTTGTCGAGGAGGTCTTCAACTCAGTTTCTGGTTTGTTTTTAACAACACATAGACAAGAGAATAAGCGATTCAGTGCTGACAGGAGATTCCTGATGGTTAACTATTCAGATGAGGCTACTGAAAACCTTTTCTCGGGCAACACCCTAACTCGAGGAACTATTTGCGAAATTAGTTTGACAACATAAATACATCTAATTACAAGAATCAAGTATTTCTTGACATTGTCATCCTTTCACTTTATCGCACGCAGTCTTTTAAATTCGGTTTATATCTCTGCCTAAATGTTCTGATTCACTTTTCCCTCCAATAACTTAAACATAATTAATGGTTGTTTATATCACTTTATTGATTGTTTGATGTCACACATTGATTTCCAATCAAGTACTCATTAATAAAAAAGGGTTTTGACATTTTATCGCTTTGAATACAATTGACATAACTATCTCTCCCCGCCGCTCAATCTCCCCGAATTAACTTTCAATAGTTAAGCCCAATGTTTGATTCTCAAATATTTTCCCAATCGATTACGTCATTTTTCTTTAAAAAAATTTTTGTCGCTGGATCATATGTTGCGTGACTTAGGCCCGCTAAAAATTGTTGTGACTCTTGTTCCTCTCTGAATGAGAATGCGAGATGTTGACTCTGTTTCGCTTCAAATTTTATTGATAATCGATTTCTCGTATTTAGATCATGTCGATTTGTTTTAATTATTTATTTAAATAGTAAATGTAACTCTTAGAATTACGAGAGGTTTATATAATGATTTTTAAATCTTGTCTATTCCTGTAGTCCACTCGGTTGTGGTTTTGGGTGTTAGGTGTCTGGCAAATTGGAATTTCTCTTGGTTAACCGATAAATGAGATGATATTTATTATACATAAAAAGATGGTAAACCGGTTATTACTTAAAATACTAATCATTGAAGTTTCGCATCATTAACTCGAATCCGTTCATTAATAGTCAATATTGAATACTGATATTAAAATATTAAAATCTTGAGTCTTTAAGAAGCTTAGGGTGCCATTTCTCGATATACTATGACTTCTTTTAGCCGTTTTAGTTGGTTAGTTTGGTCACCTTTCTATTTTTATGTTGTTGTCCTTTTCTAGCATGTTCATCGTCTCCTTTTTGGCTCACTACTTTTTACAAAACCTGATGAACGTTTACCACTTTTCGGGCGATTGTAAGATTCCCGATGGCGTCGATTTGGGAAGTGTCAGAGGAAGGTATTCCGTTCTTATTTCCAGGGAGCGGTTTTAAAGCGTGTGCTCCGAAGTGTCGTCCTCTTTAAAATCTTCCTGAGAAAGGGAAAAATAAAATGAAAAAAGAAAATTGAAGTTTATTTACATACTTTTGATGCTTTAGGGCAGAGGTTCCCAAAATTTTTGTGTCGTAGACCCGTTGCCATGTTTTTTGGTTTTGGGAAGACCCCCTAATTACCTGATTTTTGTAAATTTCTCACTGAAGGAAATTTTTTACATGATAGGTACTTTTATAAGTAATGTGTATGTCTTTATATTATAATATAGTATAATGTAAGTAAATAGGTACTATCAGAGTATGCCGAGGTCCACTGTATGGTGACTCCATTTCATGGATCCCTAAATTTTTGGCTGACGTAGACCCCTTGCAGGTTGTTATAGACCCTTGCGGGTCGATATAGACCACTTTGAGAATCACTGCTTTAGGGCAAAGGAAGTTTATAAATATAAATAAATAAATAAATAAGCTGACCCGTAAAAATGAATTCCTCACAACCTCTAAGCATTACTTGTGGAGTTAGAATAAATATTTAGGAACTTGGTAGGAGTTCGTCTTAAAATTGTGCACTATTTTTGAAATAAGCTTTTCATTCATGTGTGCATTTTTTATGAAATGAGGGTAAAAATAATAAAAGGACTATTGTGAGCTTTGACATTGTTTGCAGCTATTATTGCTGATGTTAATATTTTTATTTTGTTGGTGACAAAGCCGCGACGAAACCAAATCACTAACGATTCCTGTCGCTAACGAAGTAGACAAAACGTCTGAACAGAATACGACAAAATTTCCTTATCGTTCCAAAAACTTGATGCGACCTTTTATATAAACAAAATAACAATGCTAACATTAATAAATAAATATTGGTAAAGTTCACTTATTCCTAACGTGAAACAGTTCGAGCAGGATTTTTATCTGGGGAACAAGCCAAAATCTTAGATTCAAGAGTTATTGGATAGAAGTAGACAGATCGCCTCATCTGGTATCGAACCACTAAACGAGTAACCGAACACTTAGGCACTTTACTACTACTAGACGACATATCCAAGACCATTGTTAATGTTTTATTATTAGGTCAACCGGAAAATAATGTCATTTCTGTACGTTATATCTATTATAACTGACGGTAAAAGTGATACATCAGGCGAATATAAATAATTCTCGACGATTATTGACAATCACCAATAAATCTTGGTTAATGGAACAAAATACAGAATATTTATCGTATTTACCGGCTAGTTTATAAATTCTCCAACTCGTGATAAGAAATTAAATAAAAGTTTACACAGATTACGAGTCGAAGATTATAAATCTAACCGGTAAATGTGATAAATATTCAGTAATTTGTCACGTTAGCTTAGTTGGTCATTATAAATAATCTCCGAGAATTATCTGCAGTATATATTAGACCGATTTACCACTTTTATTGTCACATATACAATTATCATGAAAATGAATTAATAACTGATTTCATAAGTGATGCACACTGATTTATTTGAAAAAGATTTTCTGAAGTTCCCAAAATATTTTATGTCAACCACAATGTGTTAGTATATAAGTTACGGTATAAGTGATAAAGCGGCTGAATATATATAATTTTCGGCGATTATTCATAATCACCAACTAAGCTTGGTAAATGTGACAGATGATTGTCTGGCTTTTGTCTGTCGCCTCTTCGTCTCGTTTGGTCGTCGCTTATAAGTCGAAGGTTCGTAGACAGTTACTGGTGGGCCTAGCTGCTTGGCTTTTGTCAGGTCTTTTGTTAAATTTATAAAACTTTTATTAAGCTTCCCTGTACTAGTTAGATTTTTACTTTAACCAATTTTAGTGTGCATTACTTATGGGATGAGTTATTAATTCATTTTCAGGATGATTGTATATGTGACCATAAAAGTGATAAATCAGTAAAATATATACTGTAGATAATTCTCGGAGGTTATTTATAATGACCAACTAAGATAACGTGACAAATTACTGAATATTTATCACATTTACCGGTTGGTTTATAAATTCAACAAACTCTTCAATCTGTGCAAACTTTTATTTAATTCCTTATTACGAGTTGGAGATTTTACAAAGTAGACGGTGAATGTGATAAATATTCAGTAATTTGTCACATTAACCAAGATTGGTTGGTGATTATGAATAATCGCCGGAAATTATGTTTCCGCCGGTTTATGACTTTATAAAAATATGTACGATGCACATAAACAAATATATAAGAAATTACTTTCCGGTCCATATAGTATAATTCGGTAATTAAAGCTATTGAGGGTGGGAGGAAATTTCAAAATTAGCAAAATGTTTGGCAAGAATATGCTTAAGGATACTACCCCCAGAATCTCTGAGTAAGCGGCTCAATAGCCCTGACTTATTTTCCTTATTAAGAAACATAGAAAAATGTTTTCGATATTTGTTAATTCTAAAACCTGATATCCACTCACCTAAATTATTTTACAATTCGATAAATAATAAAAATAATTTTTCCTCGATGTTGATTTTGGACAAAAAAATAATTACATAATCATTCTTATTAGTGTCACGCAAGTGAAACTTGTGTTTTATTTAAAAAATCGTTTTTATGTATGCTGGACAAGTGATACTGCTAACTCATAAACTTGTCAAAGTGTCTTCTTCCTAACTTTATGAAACTTGAGAGTGTAATGGAGAACCCTCTCTGTCTTGTACCTGTTCTGCTCATTTAGTCGTCACTTCCAACATCTTCCTTACTCTTTTATTGATTTAAGACCTGCCCACTCACCACTTCCTAAACCCCGTTCTTTTTCCTTCTTCCTATAGAAGACTTTTCAATTCGGTTAATTTGAAAGTGAAATAATTTAGAATAAATATTTGCTTTGCATCATGTCCTTCGAAAACAAAAGAATTTTTTTGTTAAACGCCTGAATATAGGACACGGTCAATATTTCGGATACCAATAATCCATGAAGTGTGGAGAATAGTCTTTCTATAATGTTAGTGTTGGAGTGTTATTTCCTAAGATGGTAACAACACCTGGAGGAGAAGAAGAGGGTCAAAGTCAAAAGGTTTTTAGTGCAGATTTTTCCTTTATTTTTGGTCGTCTTGAATGGAAGTTTAAATGAAAATTTATTATCTAAACCACGGGTGGGCAGTATTTTTAATCAACAGGCCAATCTAATTTAAAAAATTTTTTGGCGGGCCGCACAAATGTGCAACACATGAACTATGCGGCTAGTATAGCTTTTTCTGTAGACTATGCATCTATTATTCTAGTAAGTGAAACCCACTTTAAACTTCTCAACTGTCAAAACGTAAGTGTAGCGGACTATGTATTGATACTATCCATGTTGATAAACCCTCGGCGGGCCGGATTAAATACTTTCCCGGGCCGGAGTACTTTGCCCATTACTGACCTAAACAATTATCTGTTCAGTTTTTCTGTGGAAACCGTGATAACCGTGTCATTTCCCCGAATCGTAGGTGATGTTACGCTCGTAATGGAGGAAAATAATTTTTGAAATGTTTTTCGCCTAGTTGAAAAGGCTCGAAAGGATATACCTGTCAACCGTTTGTCAGGTTTACTTTCGCAGATGAGGATTTTGTTTCTCACTGAGACTGTATAAATAAGCATATATAAGCACTGCATAAATAAGTATATAAAGCAACTTTTGGTATAACTCTGAGTTCTTCATCCGTCAGTCATTTTGTCTTCTTCTTTCATAGATTTTGGGTACCTTCTTCCTTCTATCGCTTCGAAATCAAGAACTGAGTCATACGATTGATATTTTGGATTCGCTTTGGTGTTGCCGAGTGCGCTTATCAATTAAAATGGTTGGGAACATCCCTAAATGCGTTGAAAATGCGCTGCCTCTCAAACCGCTGACTAAGAGTAGTAGAAGATTAGAAGACCTTAAAGAAAGAGTCTTAGAATCAAGGATGACGTATAGCAGCCATCAAATAAAGCGCAAATTAGAGTGCAACGGACTGAACCATTTTATTTGACAGTTGCAGCTTTGCTAACAAAACTCGCAATGTGTTCAAAGGACATCATCGAATTCGAAAAATTCGAGTGTACCTTTCCCTCGCACCGAACCTAAAACGGAGTGAACGCTTTGTGATGATTCCGAGTGTTATCGCGACAATGGAAACTTGGCTTTGACATAATTTTAACATTTTGCTTTTGTACTTTACTATCGAAAAGGACAAGAAACGAAATAACGGGGAAAGGAACTATGATTCTCTTCACCACTTGATGTTACGTTCACTTTTCTAAGGTCATTTTTCATTTTTTATAATTTATGAATAAAATCACGAGACGAAATAATTTTTCAACAGAGATAAACAAGAATGACGAACCTGAAACGATTTTTGCTTCGCGGATTGTGCAACAATTCTTGAAAGAAATACTCTCCGAGTGTACTCAATCAATCACTTTAATTAACACGTGTTAGGCTGTTGATTCAATGTCAACGTAAAAGTAACGAAACAAAATTTTTGTTGTTGTTGTTGGATCATCTTTAGGCCATTTCCAGAAATAAAAAGAGCGAAAAGATATATTAAGAATGATTGAATGGAGTTCTGATAGCTCGAGGCTTTGTTCCACATAACCCACACCCATTTGGTTCGCTCTTCGAAAGGAATATAATAAACTTTTGTAAAGTTTTCAGGCCTTCGTGTTTACATAATTTTTAGCGCGAAAGCAGGAAAAAGAATTCGTACGTCCGATATCCCGAAGGCAGGAACCAAAGTCTCTTTTTTGGATTTGTTTTTATCCGAAAGCAATCGCATCAAAGTGAAGGACAATGGCAAATGTCCCATTATCGTGACTATTTTAAGGGTTTTCAGGTTCTGTTACTCTCCCCAAACGAAGAAATATTGCTTTGAATTGTTTAGTTTTTGTAGTTAAATGTCGTACTGTCCTCTCTACCAAAGAAATCTTACACGACATAGACCACTTAACTCATAAACACGCTTTTATCAATCAAACTTCGTTATTCCTTGTCTCTTTACTACCTCTTCTCAAATAGCTCCAGTCTTCCTTGGGCTTCATCCAAACCGTTCCTGAGGCTAAGACGCTGGTCTGCTCTTTAGACAAAACCCCTCAAAGCTATTCTGAAAAACTATTTGGTGTCTCGTGCTTGGTGACAAGGGGAGAAAAAAATGTCAAACTGTAAAATTAGGTCTACCAGAATTTTTGTCTCCTTTTCCCTTTAGGTATAACAGGATGTCTGAGAAGGCTTGAACTCTCACTTCGCTAATAGGAAAATTTTTCCAACCATCTTCTGCATGTTCTATCTAGAAACTTCACCTTCACTAATTTTTGTTTAAATTCCTACCTCATTATATTTACGTATATATCAAGTGGGCCAGAAAATAATATCGGTTTTGTGCGTTATACTTAATATACGCTACGGTAAAAGTGATAAATCAGGCGAATATATATAATTCCCGCGAAATTATAGTAAAGTATTATTGAGTTGGTGATGACTCACGCAAGATTTTTGGCCTTTTTAAAATCCCTTTTGGATGAAGCTTTAGGGGTTAATTGTGTTCTGTTTTTTTCAAATTTTGAAACTCTGTGCTCAACTTCAAATTTTTAAAAAATTATTAGGCCTACTGGAAAAATCTATCCGAAAACGTAACACCAAGTTTAAACACGTTTGCTCATATTTAACTCTCTTATTACAATTGAATTATACTATACGAACCGGGAAGTAATATCATATTTATGTTACGGTAAAAGTGATAAATCAGGCGAATAAATATAATTCCCGGTGATTATTCATAATAACCAACTAAGCTTGCTAAATGTGACAAATTAGTGAACATTTTTCACATTTACCGGCTAGTTTATAAAATATACAATTCACAATCTGAGCAAAATTTTATTAAATTCCAATTATAAGTAGGAGGTTTTATAAACTAACCAGTAAATGTGATAAATATTTAGTAATTTGTGAAAAAACCAAGATTAGTAGGTGATTATGAATAATCACCGGAATTATTAGGTTGGAAACAACCGGAAACGGGCTTTGGATAAATATAAACATAAACACGAAACGCCCGTTTCATAGTTTCCAACCTAATATATACATATTCACCTGTTTTATCACTTTTACCGTAACATAAATATTACTTTCTGGTCCGTATAGTATAATTCAATTATAATAAAAGAGAGCTAAATACTTGCTAGAGCTAAACTTGGTGTCAGGTTATCGGACAGATCTTTCCGGTAGACCTTATAAATTAAAAATTTGAAGATGAACACCGTGTTTCAAAATTTGAAAAAAAAAACACAATTAGGCCCTAAGGCTTCATCCAAAAGGGATTTTAGAAAGCCCGAAAATCTTGCATGAATCATCATCAGTTCGATAATATTTTATTATAATTTCGCTCTCGAAGGCATCCTGGTTTTCTTAACAATTATTAACTTAGAAACCACACACACTACACGTGACCTAGACAAACCAGAAGAAATGAAAAAAGGTCGAAAACCGGAAATCGTAAAAATTTACATTTTCATTTATTTAGCCAGGCTTCATTTTGTACTTTATTCTGGTTTTTCTTGTGTGTTTCTGTTTTATCTGTTTTAAGAAATACCAGACAAAGGGAATTTTTTGTCATAAAATGGAATTTTCATTTGTTCTTAAAACGAGGAAGAGTTTTCTGAGTTGTCAGTTATGTTCTCATTCTGACAATAAAAATCTTTCGTGTTACCTTACACCACTTGGGTTCGACTTCTTTTTGCGAGCTCATTCATACACAGTGTTGACGTTACAAAGGTGAGCCACGTGCGAAGCTCTTAAAATGAGTTTAACTCACACCCATATGTGTGAGTAATATTAATCACGTAATTCTTCATTTTTTGTCCTGGATGTGATTGATAGCCGGGTGGTAAACGGTTACCTAATGATAAGGTAAAAGACTTTTAATAAGTTTTGTTATATCAAGAGTCTCCAGACTTTGCTATTATCTTTTATTAACGATTTTATTTCAACATTACTGTCTTACTTTTTAAATCATTTTTTAGCACCATGTTGGGTATCGGAGGCTGGTAATTTAAACTACTCCTACCTGACACTGTTTTACCCAAAGTTTTTAAATTTACCCCATCTTGGTGGGAGATCTGTGTAGTGATCACATCTCCTGATAAATAGAAGTTATGGTCGTGAATTCGAATCCTTTCCCACATCCAGTTATACATCTTGCAACTCATTTTAAACACAACCCACTACCACACTTACCATGCTGAATTTTGTACTAAGTTAAGTGTCAAATATTTGCGGATTCATATTAATTGGTGAAGTGTCAAATCGGTTATAATAATTGCAACTATTAATCCTAACACTTGATTTATAACTTCAAATGACTGTCAGGAAAAGCTTTAGATACCTAAATTTCATTGATTACTATTATTATGACCTATGATGTCATTCTTTTATAGGATAAATCTCAAGTAATTAATTACATCCAATAAGTTCAATTCTATTATGTGTGTCAGTTATAGTGTTTCTTATCAAACAGAGACATAGGACAACGACTTTTTAAGATTTAATTCCGTTTCAAATTTTATATCTAAATCAAAGCAAACTTTTATGGGTCGGATGGATGACTATTCCAATAATTCTATAGTTTGGAGAGAAACAGCTTTCAATGATTTAAATAAAAGAAGAGAAAAAGTTTTGGAGAGAGGAATAATTTCAAAGCAATCTCTTACATTTTTCTTATTTCTGTCTCTTTGGGTGTCGAGAGGGTGAGTCTTCAGCTATCAAATCAGCAACCATTGGCATGACAACCATAAAACGCGATCAGCTTATTCCTATTGGCTAACTCTTGGAGCTAAGACTGACTTGTCTCACCCAAACCACTCTTGCTCTTAATTAGAAACACATGGTAGTTAACTAGGAGATAAATTAGAAATTTAATTCTAGATAGATTTATCTATCTAGAATTAAATTTCAAACAAATTTTAGTAGCAACAAACTTCATTCAATCTTCTCTACCATTTAACGGAAGTAAAAAAAGTTCGAATACTTCTGTTCTAGAAAATATTATCAAGAGCAGGAACAAATTTTATGTGACACTTTAAGAAGGACATTCTAAACATTTATGAAATAATCTCCCATTACCTAATTAACTCTGACACTTTGGGCGATTGGAAGTTCATAGTCCACAATTTAGGAGCCTGAATTAATTAAAGTCTTTCATTCTAAACCTATCTCAATAATTATTTTTCAAGATTGGTCACGTATGAGTGAGATAACTAAATTATTTGATAACCCAAGACATGTGAAATTGTGTTTAGTTCGAGTGACAAAGGAAATTAATTCAGAGATCTGTTTAAACAATGAGACTAATCAAAAGCCAAACAAAAACATTTCATGTCTTAGAAATATAATTAAAAAAATATATATATTGAAAACTGTTGTATTTAAAAACAGGTTTTAATTGGTATATACCTTTATTGATTTGTTTACTGTTGTCACTCAGTATTTTTTCTTTTCCTCTTATTAGCACTTCCGGTTTCTGTATTTGTCTCTGATGTGGATGACTGACCTAATTTTAGCCTCTTAGCCTCTCTTCTTTTCTCGATTATCTTTTGCTTCCTTTTAATAAACCTCCTTTGCTTTCTGTTTAACTTAGATAATTTATTAGACTTATCATCATTAGATATTCCTAAATTAGCTCTACTTTTTTCTAATCTTCTTTGTTTTCGATTTAAGGCTACTTTATTTTCGATAGAAAATGCAACGATGGGTCGTTTCTTCGGAGTAAAGATATTTGGATTGTTGTTTATGGTTCTAAGAGCCTGTAATGCGTCTTCATGAGTACGGAAAGACACAAAACCAACTTCCTTAGATTTGCCATTCCCTTGAGAGTCAACGTTTTTCTTCTCTCGCATTATTTTAGCTTCTGTTATGACAGCTTTTGGATTACTATGCTTTGAGAATAACTGCCTTAGTTTGGTATTATCGTACGACGGTGGTAAATTATGAATAACTAAACGCGTTTTGGAGACGAACATGTTTAAGTTTTTCAATATTTGAGTTTTCCACTGTTCGAGTTGAAGCCTTTTGTTCATATCTGATGCTGAGACTCCTTCTGCGGCTTTGGAATTAGGCATGACAACTCCTTCCCTGATCAAATACAAATTCCTTGAATCTTTCTTTACCTTCTTGTTGTTTTTCTTGTCTTCTAGGTTTGTTTTGCTAACAGCAATTGTCACGAGCAAGGGATTTTCATGGAGGAATATTTTGATGAATCTCTTATACACTTTGTTGCACTTTCTTTCTCCTGTAAAAAAGGTTATCATTACTCCTCGTAAATAAATTAAACAAACAATGAAAAACCCAATGAGAATGAAAAATCTAACCTTGAATTTAACAAAAGCAGTGCCTTTGCTATGTTCTGTTAGTTTGTCTACACAAATCAATGCATATTCAACAGGACCATAACTCGACACACTCCCTTAGATCATCATTAGTAGCTGAGAATGGAACGTTTCTAATAAAAACTGTTTTCCTCCTCCACATCACTTGGTCTATTATTCTTTGATTTTTCTTCTGAATTCTTTTCAGTTTTAATTTTGGACCCATTTCTAAATTCAGTGTCATCATCATCATCATCATCATCAGAATCAGAATCAGCATCATCTTGTTCACTGTCATTCTCATTCTCATCTTCATCATCATCATCACTGTCATCTTCATCTTCAGATTCTTTTTTTATTTCAATATCCTCATCATCTCTAGCCCAAACATCTGGTTTTTTATCTATGTAAAATTCCACTTTATTATCTTCATTATCTGATGGATATTCAGTTTTAACTTTGTCCAAGTTGAATTCTTCTTCTTCTAGTTTTTGAGCTTTTTCCATGAAGACATTTTTTGGCAGAGCCCAATCCACAATGATTTTTCTACCTGTAGAGAATTTAACCATGTAGTCAGTTAGTTCACAAAAATTATTACCAACATAAATAAAGAGTTAAACTCTCACTGTAACATACCATGAACTTCTTTCTGGTTTGCATATCGTATGGCTTTGGCAGCACTCAAAACCTTTTCAAACTGAACAAATCCACATCCGACAAACTTGCCATCATCTTTCCTTAACAATTTCACTTCAACAATATTTCCATATTCCTTAAATAAGTCTTCAACACTCTTCTCTGATAAGTTTTTAAAAGGTAGATTCCTGACAATTATTTTGGCTTTTTTGCTCACTTTTAAATGTACATCGTCTTTCGAATCCTCTTGTATGGGCTCCTTTTTCAAATAAAGCTTTTTCCCCTCTGCGAAAAAATTAAATAATTTTAATAATTTTAAGAATCGCTGGAATTCTCTCACATTTATCAAGAGTGCCAAGAGAGCATTAAAGTTTGAAATGAATACAACAGCAGGAGATAATTAACTGCTAAAAGAATGTCTAAGACTGAATGTTAGCAATGAAGATTATAATTCGAAGTTAGCTCCCTAACAAAGACTGTCACAAAAAAAGGAAAAGTGAGGGGAAGAAAATTTCTGAAGTGGTCTTTATTAGCAGGAATAGACAGGTATTAACCCATTAAGATAAAAATTCAAGCACTTGAAGAAAGTATAAAAATCTGTTAGTGTTAACCATGCTCTTTTACATCATAAGGCCTAGTGAACTTTAAAGATACAATAAGAAAGTTCCTCATACAACTATATAGTGTTTGTCATTAATTTGTGAGGTGAATGGTAATTTAAATAAGTGTGTGTAAGCCACTGTGAATGTTATTTTCTAACCACAGTTATGAACTTACTGTAATTATTTTTAAAAAAACTTATTGCAGGTTTTGGTGTAAAGCATTTTTGATAAGGATTTATTAAAATAATTGATTCTTTACAAATGCTTACATGAGAAGCAAATGGAGGACATAGAAACTACTCACTAATAAATAATAATTAAAATTGACTTACTATGAACCATTCCATCAGTTTTTAAAAATTCAAAACAAAAAAAACGTGGTGTCAATTTAAAATAACCTCGTTGATTTTGTCATAGAGAAACTAAACAAAGAAAAGAATCGTTTACTCTATGAAATCAATCAGCTGACAAACGTGTTTATGTTGAAGACAGTGACTTTGTGTCTCGTAAGAGCGAGTTGAAGGTTTTTTCCTTTTAAATTAAATTATTTAAAATGTTTTACGCTGTTCTTTAATTAGGCAAAATATTCGTTTTGTAAATCGATAAAATCAAATCTGTGACATGTTTTTTATGGAGTTAGTAAATAAAAATCGTTTGGAAAATCGAAATATTTAATATAAAATCGATGTATATTATTTATTTTAAATGAAGCTTCGTGACGACTTTGTCATGTCTCAAAACGAAAAGGGAGTTATTAGTTTAAGGTTTAATCAAGACCATAGCTGTTTTACGTGTTGTATGGAAACTGGTCTCAGGATATACAATGTAGATCCTTTGGTTGAAAAAGCCCATTACGAAGTCGATGTAATGGGAAGTGTGGGTCAGTGCGAAATGCTTTATAGAAGTAACTTATTGGCCGTCATTTCTGGTGGTGGTCGTCCACGATTCGCTTGCAATACTGTTTTAATATACGATGATATTTCTAAATCTTTGGTTCTGGACTTTACTTTCGTTAATGCCGTGAAAGCTGTTAGAATGAGAAGAGACAGGTACGTGACGCAGTTGATATCGTGAAACGTAACAAAGGAAATGTGTGTTTCATTTATGTTAATTTGTTCTTAACTTTCAGAATAATAATAGCAACGATCAATCAAATTCATGTGTTTTCATTTCCTTCCCCTACTCAAAGATTGTTGACAATTGAGACTAGAGAAAATCCCCTTGGACTGTGTGAAATTTCTCCTTTTAGCTCGGCAGAAAAACAACTTTTAGTTTTCCCTGGCCATAAAATAGGAAGCATTCAACTTGTGGTAAGTGAAGGATAACATCAAAATAAACATTGAAGATGTCTGGTTTTGGTCGAGGATTTACATGCATTAAATATTTTTACAGGACTTAGGTAATACGGAAGTAGGGACATCCAGTGCTCCAGTAACAATAAATGCTCATCAAGGTGAACTGGCTTGTCTAGCAGTAAGTCAACAAGGTACAATGGTAGCAACAGCTTCGTCTAAAGGCACACTTATCAGAGTTTGGGACACTATTAAAAAAGGTTTATTAGTCGAATTGAGAAGGGGATCTGATCCTGCAACATTATACTGGTGATATATAATATTATAAATCAACCCTTCTTCTAACAAGAATTACCAAGAGAGAGGGCACTCGAGTGATTAATTTTTCTATGTGATGGAAAATTTCTTTGAGGAACTGTCAACTGTTCCTTAAAATATTCTTGAACCCCATCAGTCCTTTTTCAATAACTGTTGCACTTTCAAATCCACCACTCAGGTCCTGATTCTTTCTCCATAATCATCCTTTGGTGCTTTTCATACTTCTGTGCCTAGTCTGAACTTAGCCAATGTACCTCTTTCCCTTATGACAACTTTTAGGTAGGTTTCTCCTTTTTTGCTTACACCTATTCTTAATCAAATCTTTGGTTTTGTGGTTTTCTTATCTGTACCCAGCACTTCTAAGTTTCTAATTTCTGTGGGAGGACAGTAATTAAGTGGTAAAAGCAGCTGACCAGTAATGTAAGAGATTGGAGTTCAGGCCCCTGCCATATCCTGTTAATCCTAGGGTGAAACTGACCACAGGAAAAGTTACACATTTCCTCTTCATAACTTTGGTATAGTTTTCTTTTCCTTATCCAAATTTTATAGTTCCTATTGCTATTTTATCTTCACACTGGTAAATATACTTTGTGATTTTAAAAACATTTCCTAGGAGTGAGAAAATAATAATTAAATAAAAAGGCTGAAAATCTGTTTTAAAATTACTTACAAATTTTTTTTTTCAGTATAAACTTCAGTAGAGATTCGGAATTTCTCTGCTGTTCAAGTGATAAAGGCACCATACATATTTTCGCGTTAAAAAATACAAATTTAAATAAAAGGTCGACGTTTTCTAAAATGGGATTTTTAGGCAACTACATTGAATCTCAATGGGCTTTGGCAAATTTTACAGTACCTCCCGAATGTGCCTGTATATGTGCTTTCGGCTCAAGGAATTCAGTCATAGGTGAGCTTCCACAATACCTTTCACCAGTCATACTTCTTGCAAGTTATCTTAAATCATTCACATTAATTCTTTCTCTTTATTTCAGCAATTTGTTTAGATGGTACTTTTCATAAATATGTCTTTAATGCAGATGGAAACTGTAACAGGGAGTCTTTTGATGTTTTCCTTAATGTTTGTGATGATGATGATTTTTAAATAAAATGTGTTCATTATATAATATACACCAAGTAATGTAAAAAGTTATACAATTTTTGTTTTTTTTTAAGTTTTTATAAATATACATAATTGTCTGATGATCTTGTGATAATTATTATTATTAAAGACTTAAGATTTTATCGATATAAATTTGTTTTTTGGCTTCACAATTATTTATTACTTTTATTTATTTATTTTGAGCATTGTGTAACTGAAAGTTTAGAAAAGGTTTGTTTGCATAACAGTTAACACAAATATGAGCAATTTTTATGAAAATTTATACTGACTTTTTGAGCATAACATGGTGTTGGGTTTCTGCTTTATAACCTCATTGTAAATATTATAATATAAATTTATTAATTTTTTTCAAACTAAATCTCTTAAGATACAAATTTTGATAGGGCTAATGCACACATGTTTAAGCTTACTGTTCACAACAACTTTTCATTTTGTATTCTTAAAGTCTCAGTATAACTCATTTATATCTACATTTGCTCATGGCTGAGACTCATTTGTTTTAATAACTCTCATTGTACACTGAAAACAAAATTGAACAAAAACTTCAGTATATTTGACTAATATCATACTACATTAAATTAGTAACTGGTTATCAACAATTGCTAACAAAAAGTTTATATATGATTAGGGTAATTATGAACTCACTTTTTTAAATGCTTTGATTTGTCAGAATCAGACAGAAAGTAAGTCCATTGATTATTAAACTCATTTATGCTATTCATAAAAAAATTAAAATTCTAGTCAGCTGTACTACGGCTCTATTTCCTGCTAAATGGATCCCTCCATATGTTCATATCTAAAAAGAAACAAACCTCCGTTTAGAAATATTATGACTAATGTTTATCAATATTTAAATAATCAATGTAGTCTTACTTCCAGGTTGAATATCTTCTTGCCTAATATCTTTTCTAGTGATTTTTTGAATTTCCCCTGAAAAAGTTATAAATCATAATTAGAGAATTGGACATCTAATTTGATATTTATCAATAGTTCACTCACTAACTAAGTGGTCAGGGAAGTCATCATTCAAAAGAGGCAAATTTAAACCATACAAAACTGGAATTTTATTCAAGGAGCCATTGTTTAAGCTTTGCCGAGGCAGTTTTAACAAAATGATTAGGGTTAAAAGTACACTCTTGAGCTTGCCTTTGCCGAATATTATATGTCTTAAATGCTTAATTAATGGTATATTAAATAAAACTATAAAACTTGGTATTATATAAGGATAATATTGTAATAATAAGGTTAATACAAGGATAATAACTTGGTAATTTATATAAGGATAATATTTAGTTAATAAATAATATTCATGGCCTGTAATAAACATTTTGTGGAAGAGCCACTCTGCTGACCATTGCACTAGCCCACATGAAAAGATTGTGGTTTTGGAAAATTGCAAGGTGAATGAGAAAACAAACAGCTATAACCTGTGTTGACATATGTCAGCAACTTATAAAGAGCCATATCTGCACCCATAGTTATTTTATAGTTTTGTAAATAAAAATCAAGCACTGACTCAACTTCGCAGATTCATAAGGGTATGCTTTGAAGTCTCAGATATTCGCATAAATAAAATAATAATTTACTTTATCATTTTTATCTAATGAAAAATTAATATTTGCACGAGCCTTATTGGTTAACGGATAAAAAATTCTTTTCCATAAAAACTTCCAACAATTTAAAAAATACTTAACTGTACTTTTCAGGATGCATCATGGGGTATATAGCAATAGGATACAAAGTGATACCAATTACTGCAAAGCTTGTACACCACAGTAATGTACGTCTAAGTTTTGGCTGCATTTTTTTTTATAGTTCACATTCAGTGTTATACCGGGAAAAATTACAAAAACTACGAATAAAATTACTCAACTCGGCTCACAAGAGCCAATTCGCGGCGTTGCATCAAACGCTTAGCAGCAGACAACGGAAACGGTTGAATTTCAGTTTCGGTTTCCGAATCAAAAGTCGACTTTTTTACGCTTTGAGTGATTTCGTTTAGTTCAGAATAAGAGCAAATAGTCGATATCATTTCTCATTTTAGTTTTATATCGTGACATTTCGTTTTGTTAACAATATTCGGGACGACAGCGATCAATATTCTTGTGTAAATGTGGCAACTTTGATCATTTGTTTTGTCAGTTAAAAACAACATGGCATCTTGAGAAATTTTCGAGGATATTTTTTTAATTGTAAAATATTTAAAAAAAAATTACTGATGAAAACTATTTTGGTCGAGATTGTGCATTTAAAAAGTTAAAAATATAAGGTTTACAAAATTAATATTACTGAGTGTTCATATTTAGACATTATCCGATTATTTGTAACCTTAGGAGTGGCCTTTTAATCTTTTATTCTTGTGATAGATATAAATTTAAGAAAGAAAGAAAAAAAAAGCAAAGAATAATTACCTAAAATGGGACAAACTTTATCGGAACCAGTGACGACGAAAGAATCGGCATGTTGTCAAAATTCAGATTTAAAAGTTGGTTCGAGCTGTATGCAAGGCTGGCGAATAAGCATGGAAGATGCCCACACTCATATTTTGTCTCTTCCCGAAGATCCTCAAGCTTCATTTTTCGGTGTTTATGATGGTCACGGAGGTTGGTTTGCCTTTTTTGTTGTGGGTTTGGGTTTTGAAAACGAATTTGGGTATTTGTATGACTTGTTAACTTTACTAGAAATAAATTTCCCCATGTTTTTCAAATGTGTAAAAAGCCATGTTTCATATGCAAAAAATAGTAAATGAGTCATTTAAAATGATGTATCTTTAAAATTGTGCTGTAATGTGTAAAATTGCACCAGTTGCAACATTTGTGGTAGTAATAATGAAATTTGTATGTTATGTTTCGATGATTGAAATATCTTAGTTTTGATAAATTGTTCATAACAGAGCTCAAGGATTGTAACAAATGCATTTTGCCTTATGATTGATTTCGTTTTTTTTAAGCTTAAATTCTATAGTTCTGCATTTCAAACAGTTAATTTCTAATTACTTCAAAGGAATTTAAAATTTCTTATACTTATTTTGAAAATCTGTCACTACAAATGTTAAATTTTTTACTTCAAGATCAAATAAAGCCAAATCAGATTTGCTTAAATATCATGATAATATTCAATACTGAAAGTTGAAGTTAAAGCATGTTGTCAAAAGATTCTTACTTCTTTCTTTCTTATATAAATTTGTATTTCATTTAATTGATATCAATTTTTTTACTTCAGGAGCAAAAATTGCACAATATGCTGGGAAACACTTACATAAGTTTGTAGTAAAACAACCAAAATATGCTGAAGGGAAATACGAAAAAGCTTTAAAACAAGCTTTCCTAGATATAGATGCAGCGATGTTAAATGATGAGAGTTTAAAAGATGAACTTTCTGGTTCTACAGCAATTGTTTCTTTATTAAAAGGAAACCAACTTTATGTGGTAAGTGTACCTACACAGTTCATATTATTCAACTGCAATTCAATACCCTGACAAGCTTGTTTGGGAAAACGAAAATGAATTTATAGCCAAAGAATGAAGGCCTAAGATACTACACAAATGATTGCAAATGATATAAAATGAACAGGTGGACAAGATATTATACAAAATGTGGATTGTTGATTAGTATATGTTTTGTCATGAAGGTTTCTTTGTCTGTGAATCGTTATCTCCTAAATGCCAAAATGAGAAATTGAAATTCTAGTATTGAATGCTACATTGAGTATGTTTATGTATTTTAAATACTTTATTAAGACCATTCATTTATTTTTTCAGGCAAATGTTGGTGATTCTAGAGCAATAGCTTGTGT
Source organism: Columbicola columbae (assembly GCA_016920875.1). NCBI lineage: Eukaryota > Metazoa > Arthropoda > Insecta > Psocodea > Philopteridae > Columbicola > Columbicola columbae. The sequence goes on from JADMLL010000002.1 coordinate 15,929,671, forward strand.
TAATGGAAAGGTAGACGTTTTATCATTTGATCATAAACCTAGTAATGAAGGTGAATTGAAAAGAATAACAGCAGCTGGTGGTTGGGTAGAGTTTAATAGAGTTAATGGTAATCTTGCACTATCCAGAGCTTTAGGGGATTTTATATTAAAAAGGAATGAAAAGAAAATACCAGAAGAACAAATAATTACTGGTAAGTAAGAGTTTTCTTCAAACAGTTTAGGTCTGATAGAAATATTTTATGATTTATCGAGCTGTGAACTTCCTTACAAAGCCTTACATAATTCAATTTAGTGTTTATGACTTTGAAACAGTTTTTCAATTTTGTTAGACCATTCTGATTGAATGCCAGTTGTTCTTGACACTGAATGCTAATTAGCAATTCTAATTTGATTAACAGAAACTGAATATTTGGTTAAGCTGATGAGCTTTCAATAAACTTTTCCTTTTTTTGTTATAATTTTTTATTTCGATTTGGATTAATTAAAAAGTGTACTCAGTACTGTTGGAAAAATTTTTTTTTGTAGTTTTTTCAAGGCAGAACATATTGCCTCTGCCTAACATCCAATATTGTTGCTTTTTTTTCTTCAAATACTATCTGGGTCTTTTTTTTTGATAAGATTATCAGTGTTTACCCACTCATTGATGACATTTTAAAAATAAAGGTCATTCGATGTAAAAAAAATTTTTTCCTGTATGATTACAGCTTATCCAGATGTTGAAACTAGGACTGTTACTCCAGATTGGGAATTTATAGTTATAGCATGCGACGGTATATGGGACGTCATGACTAACGAAGTGAGTAAACGTTTTCGTAGCCAAGTTTACACTTAGCAATACGATGAGGAAATTGACGCGACGTTATCATTTGAAGAGGATTTTATGATAACACGAAAATCGAATGCATCCTATTTGCAAGAAGGATTTTCTTTTTAATTCCCCTATGCCAAAGCGAACGTCGGGAAAATCGATGTCAAATTTTTTTTCTCTTGCTACAGATGATACGCCAGCTTTGAAGCTTATTTAGCCATTACGTCATCATTATTTTTATCAAAATTGGCAGTTTTGTACTTTTATACAGTATTTTATTCGTGGGAGTTGATTTTTATGAAACTTCTATGCGTACCACTGTTGTGCTGTAAGGTTGCCTTGGTCTTCGAAGGGCTTATAAGCTTTTTATAAAACTATAATTCTATGTAACTAGCTTATATGTGTCAGCACATGTGGCAGCTGTTTGTTTACTAATTAGCCATGCGAATTTCTACGACTCAGCTGTCTATGTGAGCCAATAAATTAATTTCTTGAGACAAAATTTATTAAATTAACTTTATCCTGGTAACTAAAAAAGAGTTAGGCTTTTAGATGTGTACCTTAATTACTAGCAAACTGACAAACCCAATTCAACCAAAATTCCCTAACACTTTAGTTGTGATCACTGATGAAATATTGTCTGTTTAGTTCTTGAGTATCTTTTGTAACGAATTATGTTGTTGTCACTCTTGTTATTAGTCCTTCCCAATTATTTCATAAATGCTGCACACCTTTCTTTAGTTCTCTTAGTTGAAAATGTTGGTTTTGAATTATGTAAATTGTTTATGTTTATATAATGCTTCATCTATTTATGTAACTTAATGAACTTTGCTTAAAAGACTTTTACATCCTTACTTCATTGTTCTAAGATTGTTTTATTTTGAAATAAGAAGCAACTATCGATGAGAGACACTTGAAACCTGAAAAGTTTCTCATTTTAATTTGTGTATCAAGTTTCATGGAAATAGATTCATGAGGTGTAGAGTTATGTCCCACATGCACACAAACATGTATGCTTCCTTTTTGTGTATTCAGATAATAGAGCTTGAAAATTTTCGATTCGGTGGGGATTTTATTTGTGTTTTGAGAAATGATCTGCAGTTGTGTTCATAGTCAATACAAACGACTTCAAACTCTGATTTAGAAATCGCGTGGAGGTGATTCATACTAATATTCGTGTTTTTCATTTTAGGAAGTTGTCGACTTCGTGCGAAACAGAATCGGGGGCGGAATGCATCCGGAGGATATCTGCGAGGATTTGATGAACAGATGCCTTGCGCCCGATTGTCAAATGGGAGGTTTAGGTTGTGATAACATGACAGTATTAATTGTCGCTTTTCTTCACGGGAAACCTTATTCTGAACTCTGTGCCAAGTGCGCCTCCTCGAAATCAGTTGGTTATCCCACCAATTGATGTATTCTTCCTTCAACTATTCTAATAGTACAAATTTTAGTTTTTTACTCATTTTATTTTTTTAATTTTCGAGGTAGAATTGGCCAAAATAACTTTTTTTTTTAATTCCCGTGTATAAAGTGTGTGGTGCGATTGATGGTGTTTCTGCGCGTGTTACCGATTTAAAAAAAAAGTAAAAGAAAAAAGCCATAAAATGTTTTTTTTCGTAGAAACTCTTAAAGTAACTTCCTTTTTCTAGTAGGAGAATTGATTACAGGCGACAACAACCACCGACACTACTGTCATGTGTGTGTCGTGCCAACACCACTTAGATTGCAACTCTGAAATTTTTATAATTTAAATAGATTGTGACAAAACGCTTTTTTTGTATCTTTTTTTTAGAACTTGATTTTGAAAATTCTGTTATTTCAATAAAGGCTTAGGCTTTAAGGAGGATGAAGGAGGTAAAGCGGAGGAATTTGCTTTGGGTGTTTCAGTAAATTGACCTTTTCATTAGAAAGTCGGCTGGGACGGAGAGGATGCGGGGGGTGGGTGGAGTTTTCTTTTGTCTGTTGATAATACAACCTCCGGTTGTTTGTTCTTTTGGCAAAATTGAATGGAAACAAGTAAACAGAATGCTAAGATCTACGCCCAAGCTTTTAATATCTAATTGAAAGTGATGTGATCACTTAGAGTGAACATTCTGATTTAATTATTTTCTAGTAATGACAAAAGTTTTACTCGCTTTTATTTGGAACGAATCCAAGTTTGTTTTATCCGTTGAGGTGATAGTGGATAGGAAACAAACAACGAGAAATGAGCTTTGGGTTTTGTTTCTAATCATTTAATTTATTAAAGGAAATTTTTAATTAAATAGTTTGACAAACCTGGTTATTGTACATAAAGTTTTAGTGGATGATTGACAATTGATTTGATTTTATTTTGATTGACTCGAATGACTTAGTCCTAAATTAGTCAGGCGCCATCTTAAACGTTAATCCATCAGCCCACTATTGTCGTGACACATGACGCACCCACGAAGTTTTTGTGGTAAAAATCACAAATTTGTAATTTTATATTTTATTCATTAGTTTTGAAACTAAACCCTTTGTGTTGGTTTCTGAAGTGTTTAAAAATTTAATATACCTGGAGTGAGAGTTAGGTAGAAGTCGATTATATATTTCAACCCCACTGACAGCCATTTTGGTGTCATTTTGAAACTTTCCATGACCACCTGTCATCTATGTGGGCTAATGGGTTTAATGTTTGAGTAGAAAGTAATTTGGCTCTGTATTGATAAAACCAAAATAGACGTAAAAATTGGTTTGAAGTTAGATCATTTTTCTGCAAAGGAAACTTTTTTTTGTTCTGAATGTTTGTTCTTGTGTAAACACAAATCCAATTGTTCGCTTGGCGAAGTAAAAAAAATTTTTTTTCCTTTTATTCGAAATGTTTAAAAATAAAATGATAATAGCTGGGATTTGCTTATATATTTTCATTGGACTTGTTCAAAACAAGAATAGATTCGATCTAAATGTGGAGGAAAATTTTGTTTATTTAACTGAATATTTTAGTTTTCTAACTGAAAGGAACTTGTGTCTGTGTTGGCTTAGATTTTGAAACACCAATTAGACATGGATTTGGTTTGACTTTTTTGCTGTAGATTGAACCAATTAGTAGAATTTACCGCCTGACTTAAGAAGTAGGAAACCTGCTAAAACATAGTGTATGTACCTTGTTTTTTGTAAGTTGATAATTGATGAGTGGTTGAATGAAAGTTAAATAAAACACCCTAGTAAGTGTTGATATTAAACAAAAAAGATGAGGTTTTTAAAAAGAAAATTGGAGAGTTTAAAATATAATTTGATTAAAATTTTATAATTGTGATTATTTTTAATCACCCAGGAATCCTGCAACCTTGGAAAATTTCATTATCATCTCTTTGAAATCTTTGATACCTCCAAAAATGATTTTCCTTTTAAATTTCGAGATACTTTATTTATTATTAAATACTGCAATAATTTAAATTATACATAAATAATTATAATTATTATTTTGGGATTGAGGTCCAAGCAAAATTACTCAAACTGAATCGAACTTCAAAATTTTGGACCGAAATAGTTTTATTAGGCCAACTGGGTCTTGGTTTTTGATTTCCTAATTTTTTAATGACGATGGTTAATAATTAATCGTGATTTTGTTGTTTTCTGTTTTCAATGTTATATTCAAATTCGTAGAAACCAAAAAAGTGACGCAGACATTTTGGTTGCAATCTGGCGACATTTTGCATCGATATATTGATTAACCGGAAGTTCCGTCATTTTGTTTCTTTTCACTTGGAAAAACGGTTTTTAGTTGCTCAAGTGACTATTTTTAATTTCACTTACTAATTACTTGTGATTTGTGGTAAGGTTTGTAATTTTTTGATCAAAGAGTAAATATTGTTTAAGGTAATAAACATAAAGTGATTTGGGAAGTAGCTGTTCAGTCGTATTTACGATTTCTGTAATGAGCTTCGTAGCGGTAAGTTCGTTATAAATTTTAACTTTGATTTAGGCTGACTTAGATAACTAATTAAATTAAAGAAAATCAACATTTTTCTTATATGAATGCAATTTTGTGTTGGTTTTAAATGCAACTCTCAGAGCCTTTATCCGTCAAAGTATCAAAACATGTCTGCCGGGTAAAATTAATATCACACACTTGTTCTAATCGTTATCCTGCATTAAAACGATTAATGAAATCTATTAAACAACAGTAACTTATAAAATGACTACCTTTTCAAACCAAACATGGTTTTGAATACTAGGTGGAATTCAAACGTTTTAAAAAGGATGAATTAAATGTACTTAAATATAAAACGCAATTCAGTGTATTTGAATAAATAAATAACTTAAAATTTTAATCAATTTATGCTTTTCAAATCAAACTTGATTTTAATTACTTAAATTTTTTATGAAGAAAAAAAGAGTTGGTTTAGTTAATCTGGCAAAAAATTTATTAGAAGTGTAATGAATATTAATTTCCAGGACATTACTTTCTGTTGGTAGTAAGTGGATGTAGTTTGCTAAACCCCATCTTAAGACTTGTCCGGTTGTACTGGTAGCAGCGCCAGACTTTTGAAGTTGTCAAGTAAGATTTTAAATTGAGGATCTGAAAATAAACAAGAAAAAATTAGTTTTAGTATTTCACATTATATTTGAGGTTCTATTAGTGGTAGGTTTTCCATTAAGAAGTTTCGAAGTAAAAATGGCTCAAAACTGCAGCAAAGAAATTTTTTGAATGAGGTGTATATAATTTTTTGTTCATGATTTAAGGAGTTGTTAAGTTTTTTTGGGAGGTGGCATAATCACATACCTAAATTTTTAAGTTTAATTTATTCCTCTTCCTCTTCTTCTTCCTCCTCCTCCTCTTCTTCCTCTTCGGCTTCTTCTTCTTCAACTTCCTCCTCTTCTTCTTCTGGCTCTGGCTCGTATCTTGGAGGCTCATCGTCATCAGCGGCGGCTTTCACCTCTTCCTCTTCTGGGCTTTCTGGGTCTCCCTTCTTTTTGCCGGGTCTCTCACCGAACCATTTAGGCAATTTGGCTAAATTTTGTGAGGGAAAAACCAATTTTAGGAACTCTCTACACTTTGCCTCAGCAATTAATATGTTCTGTTTGATTTATTTTGATTTGCTAATAATTGTTGGCGGATTTAAAGCGGTGATGATAATGAATAATTAAAATAAATAAACTTACATCGTTGGCGAGAACCAAATTGGTCACCTTTTTCTTGCCATTGTTTTTCCATAGCTTCTTTCGTGAGATCTATGAGGCCCTAAAGAAAGCGAAGTCACACGAGAACACATCATTAAACCAACTCAGTGCAAATAGGTAGAACAAACCAAATCTATGGGGAGGTCTGTACAACTGTCTTGTGTAACACACAAATTTAAAAAGCGGAACGGTGGGGGGTTGAAGGGGGTAGGGGTCACAAAAACCAGCTAACTACAAAAGCCTTCTTTTCAAAAGAGTCTTATATAAAACTACTAGTTCTTTTTACCCAAATTAAATAAATAAATATTTATATAATACTTGAAGTTATAAGTTTTTGACCAATGTCAATGTAATCGTCTGCTGGAACTTAGTCCAATAGTCTTAAAAGTGAAAATTATGGAAAAGTCATAAATTATATTCTTGAGTCATGCAAAATATAGTGTTTTGTCATTCACAAGTGGAAGAAGGAATCGAATAAGGGAAATTGTCAAATAATTTTTTTGTTCAAAAAGATAATTAAAAAAGGGCAAAAATGCAAATTTCAAACTCTAAACCGAAATTCATGTCTTTGTCGTTTTTTCATCTCGTTTAAACTTACTCGCAGCTCGTTTTGTAAACATTTCGTATTTAGCTTTCCATTGTTTTTCATTGCTTTCTTGTGTAACTGTCTCCCAGCCCTAGTTGGCCATTTTAAACAAAAGTCTGATTAGTTTCTGCTTTTATAGTCTTTCACATTCGATCGTCGTCATCTTGAAAAACTACCGCATTCGTACTGTATGCACTTTCTAGATTTTTCTATGAATCGTGGAGCTAATTATGTTTCGCTTAACAGGTTGTAACAGTTTGTCTACGTCTTTAGCTCCTTATAATAATTTTTAGGCGCGTTTTTAGTTCAAAATATCCCTTAAAGTAACTAAGCGCCAGGTTTACACAACTCATTACAATTTTGGATACATAGAAGGGCCATTTTAAAAAATTTTACCGGGAATGAATAGTAACTGATAAAAATTGAATACTCACTCCTTCAAAAAGCTTCTTTTTGTCATCGTACGATCTGGTGTCTACACGACGTTCATATTTTGAGGCTACTTGGATCTTGGGCTAAGAATTAATTACAATGAACCGGTTAATTAATTTTAGTCTCCAATTTGTACTTCAATCAAATTATAAGTCCACTTACTGGGTATTTTCCTGTAAGAGCTTCGGGGTCTAATCCTTTCTTCAGAGCTTTGTGTCTCAATTGCTGCTTTTGTCTTTCCTTGAGTTCTTTTAACTGAAATGTTATAAATATCACAGTTTAACTAAGTTGAGGATTCGACGGGCGTTGTGATTCTTTTAGTGGACCCAAAAAACTTACATCGTAATCTTGACGTTTTTGCCTCTCTTCTAAATCGTACTTTTCCGTCTCCAATTTGACTATACATTCCCAGAGTTCGTGTGCCTTTGCTTTTAACTTGTCAATGCCCAAGTTGTCGATGTCCAAGGGTTTGATACGAATGGATAAAGAGATTTTCTTTTCTTCTTCTAGCTGTTCTTTGGTTTTTGCTCTTTCTATTTGAGCAGAAGAGAGGTTAAACTGAAAGGAATAATTTAGGTATGTTGTAGACGAATTAAAGACTATTCTGTGGAGGAAACTCGCTACAAATCAACTACAACATACTGTGTTGTCTGATTTTTTGGACACAGTGAAGTTGGGTCCTTTTGATTTGTGTGAAGCTGCGGTTTGCATAGCTTGCATCATGGCCTGCCTCTCTTCTTTTCGGCTTCTTCCAATCGCCGGCGTTTTTCTTCAATGTCTCGTTGTTTCCTTTCCTCGGCCTCCCTTATTCGGTTCTCTTCTTCTTGCTTCTTGCGCTCGGCCAAGCGTTTTTCTTCTTCAGCCCGCGTGACCTGAAATTTTCGCCATTTTATAAATATTTTCGGCGGTTTTAAAGTTTCCCCAACTTTTAAAGAATTTCCTACTCACCTTCCTCTTGGCTTGTTTTTCTTTTAGCTTCTTCAACTCCTCTTCTTCCTTGGCACGTTGCTTTCTCCATTCTGCAATGTATTCTTTCAGCTGTTCATCAAGTTCCTTGTTCTTTTGTTCTTGTTTCTGGTAAAAACAAAAATTTGGGAATGAGTTGTGTGTGTCTCTTCTTCAAACTCGGTTTTTTGGTTTCGATTGATTTTAACTAACCTTGATGAATTCTGGGTCTCCATCTCCTTCGCCTCCTCTGAATAATTGAAAGAAAAAGAAATAAATAAATTAGAATCATCAAATTAATTTGTAAATAAATTTATTTTTTAATTATAAGCGAACACACAAAACAAACTTTGGACTCTTCTTTAATGTAAGATTTTATTTCAACAAGTTCAGACATTTTTATTGAATTGTTGCTAATTATCGTATTGATTAATTCAAATTTTAGATCAATTTAATGATCTTTGAATGAAGGTTTAAACTTATTTTAACAATTTAAATTTGGCTTTTATTTTGAAAATTTTTATTTGAGACTTTTTAGCTGAGTGAATTATTTATTTCAGTATTAATTGAAGATTAATAATTTAAAAAGCAATCCAAGGCAAAAATAAGGCCCAGTATTTTTGATCGTAGGCAAATTCTTTTGTTATTGCAAAATGAAAACAAGTTGTTTAAAAATTTATCAGGTGTCCGGTATCAACCTCACACATCCTCCATTTTGGCGGATTTCCAAAAGCACTTTTCTGGAAACATAATAGTTTTAAAAACAGCTCGTTGTTTGGAGACGTTGATAATTTATTCATTGTATCGTGATCTCTTTTAGTGCGGATTATTCTTTTCTTGCGGTTTTTAAGTTATGCGGTCGATCGTATTCCATTCAAATTTAACGATATACAAATACGTCGTTTCATTTTAATTTCAAAAAGTTGAAACTGAATTTTATGAAATTTTACAAGATCGGTCACATGAATTCATTTGGCGGGAGAGAGATGTGTGTGGTTCTTTGGTTGTTGGGTTTAGGTTGTTTAAAAAACTCAAAATCATACACCCTTGGTACTCAAGCTCTTCCTTCCCGGGTCAAATTTTCATTGTGACCATTGCGACTGGGCCACACAATTTATCAAAAAACAAGTCCCGTTTTCGACGCGTACACTCCACCCTTAGGGGATCACCTTCATGTCAGTCTATTTCTGTATATAGCCTCATAAAGACATGTTGAGATTAGCAATATTAGCAGTTTCTGAGCACAGGTCCGAACATTTACGTACTGATCAGGCACTATAGTTCAGACTTAACAATGAGCCATCGACCTTTCACAAATTTTCACTCAATCGCTTTCCACTGAGCCACTCAATAAAGCTTGGTGGATCGCAGTTTGAGTATCAGGGTCATGCAGCTTTTGAAGTTTTTCTATTTGTCTTATTATCCCTATTTATTTATAAATCTAATTATACGTTTCGCAAGTTTTATAGAGATAACATTTATAAATTTGTCGTCTTCTAGCATTTTTTCATTTTGGCGATCAGGCCCACTAGGTACATCATCCTACTCATTCAAATTCAACTATTCTTGACAATTGTAAGATACACCTCTCCATTTTGATAGAATTTGTATAAAATATTGTTTATAAAACCATTTTCCCTGGAAAACGTATCAACCGCAAACAACTCCCTTAAAACTTAAGATGTATTATACAATCCGCCATTTTTTTTGCTTTTCAAAAAAATAAACTCAAAAGTCAAATAAGGCTTTTCAAAAAGAAACTCAGATAACGTAGTCATACAATACGTATTCAGTAGCGAAAATAAATAAATAAAAAGAAAACAGCGACAACACACAAATAAATTTGATGAATGTGGCATTTGAATCATGTCGGAAATTTTTTTTTTCTTATTTTCATTTTCAAAACCCTGTGCTGACTGCGTGAATTATATGCTTACGAAACGGATGTTTCCTCCATGTTTAGAAATGTATAAAATTAGGTTGAGTCAGTTGTACAAGTCGCATAAAAATAATCTTACGGAATCTTAGAATCTAATTTTTTGTTTTTAGAAATTTGAAAAGTGAATATTCAAAAAATAGGTTTTAGATTTGTTAGAACATTCGTGCCATTATCACACAAGGCAAAAAGAAGAGAAAAAAATCACAGAAAAGTGTGGAAAAAAAGAAAAAAATTTTTTTAGTTATTTAATTTTGTGTTTATAAAAAAAACAAAAATAGAAAAAATAGAAAAAACAGAAAATAATTACCTCAAGGACGGTCTACTCCTACAAGAAAAAGAAAGAAAAACAGACCAGAGTTAAAAAAATTTTGTTGTCAATTACCGATATTTATTTATAAAATAAGTTATTTATGTTTTAAATAGAATTTAAAAATAAATAAAGTAAAAAGAGAGAAAGAAGATCAACTACTACTGCCAGGGTTAACTACCCAAAAAAAGCATTTACCATTTAAAATGGTTAAATCGAAAGATGAGATGAAAATTAGGCCGAATCTACAACTCATAAATACAACAATCATTCTGGTTTTGTCGTTGAAGTTGAGGAGTGAACCACTCACGTGTAATAAATAATTTTTATTTGTGCACGTGTCGTGTAATTAAAAGGATAAAGTTTCTTTTTTGGTTGTTTGAAACGGTGACATCATGACCCATTTGGTGTGTTTTTGGAGATTTTGATTCTGTGAGGAGTTTGGTCTTGAATGAAGTGGGAAGGATGGATGAATTGTGACTGGAAATGGTGGGAAGAAATGGGTGAAGATGGAAAACCGGAAAGAGAAATATTTAAGAAGTGGAAGAGAAGCAGGAGGTGAAAGTATGAAAGGAAGAAGACAGTGGGTAGAAAATAGCGTATGGCACTGTATACTGAAGGTAGAAGAATATTGAAAAAGTGGATAGAAGGCAAAATACAACGATTGAAAGGGTAGAAGAATGTGTAGCACAGCTATAGATAGCTCTTCAAGCAAGAAAATCGTTCCAAGGTACAATAGAGAGGATAAAAGAATGAATAAGAAGTATAAGTACTAACACTATGGCTTCCGGTGACCCCACTGTAGGAGGCCATGAGAAGAGTATCCATTGAGCACCAGTGGCCCCACAGTGGTACCGTTCAATATTTCCCAAACACTATTGGCTGAGTGCCGGTGACGTCACATTCGGAAATTATTACGCAAGGGTCGCTGGCGCTCAGGCAGCATGAGAGCCAGTTTTGGCACAAAAATCTACACTATGCGCACGCCATAGTGTTAAAAGCACTGTAGAAGGTAGAATTATCCCGAAAAGTGAATAGAAAGTAGAAGAGATTGGAAAGAGAAGAAAATGGATGATGAAGAGTCAGAAGGTTCAGAGATTAATGGGCAGAGGCAAAGGAAACGTACAATGAAGATAACTAAACAGGAGAGGACCAAAACGAAGAAGATCTGAATTGCAATTAGGAGATGTAACAGAATGAGCTTTTGACCAGTGTCAGAAACATTTCCTTCTGATCCTGACAAACCCTCACAGGTTTCAATTTTCATTTAAAAACAGCCAAAGAAAACTTCATTGAGTGCAAGTAGTCGTATCTACCAAAATTCTCCTCCATTTTGTATTCAAATGGGTCATGGTTTTGCACCCGTTCATTTTCTCTTTTATCTCAAGCACACACAAAGATGGGTTATTATCATTACTGTACATCTATTTACTGTACAAATTATAACTACAACAAGGTTTTAGCGTCTGAGAATATGAGAAAGCTTGTTTTAGAATCTTTAAAAATAAATTACAAAAATCTTCCTTGTTTTGTAATTCAAAACACCAAAATGGCGAACTTGAAGACGTATGAGCTTGTCGAGATTCATAAAAGCTTTCTTATTCTCATTTTGACGGGATTCCAAATTATCTGAATTAGTTTGTTTATTTATAAGTTTCGTAGCTTGTTTAAACATCGACTATAAAGACTTCTATAGACTGTCCTTTTAAAGAGATTTTTTTGTTTAAACAAATCCCCGCTTTGTTTGATAGAATGTAAATAAAGTTACAGTGACCTACAGTGTCATTAAAAATAATAATAATTAATAAGAACTTACTCTGTCTTCTTAACGGTGGTTGTTGTGGTTTCCCTTTATAACGGTTTCCAAATCAGTGACGAAGGTGGAAAAGCGATGAATTAAAAAAAAAGAGAGAAAATCAAATATGAATTAGAATTTTTGGTAGTAAACAAATTTTGAGTGAGAAGGTAGTTGGGCACTTAGACTAGACTTGACTTGACAGAAGGTTTTGTTACCAACGAAATTCTTTAAAAAAAATTTTTTATTGGCCTCTAAGGTAATGAAACTCGATACGCTTGGGGCTGTTAGAAACCTTTATCCAGATTTTTGGTCATCGTTTCCCTAAAGACTACCCATAGAGTTGTCATCTTGTGATACTTACTCCTCCTCTTCGCTGAAAAGAAAAGAAAAAAATTTTTTTTATTTCAAAAATCCAAAGGACAGTTGAAAGTGAACGTAACGACAAATTTGGTACAGTCCCAGACAGGATGGAATCTATGGCGACATCGGAAAGGTGCCTTTGCAGTTGCATTTAATTAATTATCGAGAGTCGTAACTCTTATTAGAAACGGTTGGACTAAAATTCAAAATCTAGGACAGAGTTAAAATATTTTGGGACTTATCCAAAATTCTATAATTAGTACGATTTCGAATGGGTAGCGCCTAATGTAGAATCCCAGATAAATAAAATTTTTATTTACTTCTTGCAACTGTTGCCTTTTTTAATGAATGTTAGTGAGTATCGATAATATAATACTTACGAGTAAACTTCCTCTTCGTCCGACATGTTTCAGGAAGGTTTAAGAAGCTGTAAATAAAAACAAATCCGATTAAAGTTAGATTTCACTATACCAAAACCCACTCCGTAGATAAACTGACCACTTCAAATTTATTTAAAAGTTAAAAAGATAATTTAATTATCTGTACGAATAAATAAATGAAATAATGGGGACATACAACTGAAGCCAAATTCTAACCACAGGTAGTGTCCCAAATTAGCGCCCCACTAACAGAAATAGCGTTAAAAAAATTTTTTTATCTGCTATAGAATTACAGATAAATCGATCGCGGGGTATAGTTTTTAGACGAATCCTGTCTCACGCATTTAATTAATTTCGCAAAGTTCAGTTCAAATGCTAAATTTCTGGTTGCAGTGGCTCACGATTCTTCAATGCAACTATATATAGCGCTATAATATATTTTGGGACTTCACCGGCCAACTGATATGAGTCACCTTATGTTACATAAACGATTGACTGCTCAAGGGTGTGGTTACGCGAAAGCTTTAAAGTCTCTCTTTGAATTTTGGAAAGCTTGAACATTAATTTTGATATGAACTGATTGATTATTGATTTCTAATAATTAATAAGATAATTAATTATTGACTAAATTAATTAATCATAAAATTAATTATTTCGGAAGTTTTTGGTTAAAAGCTCTAATCTCTACATTTCTATTAGGTGGTAAAAGATTATTCAAAGCTCGCTTTTTAAAGAGGTTTTAAATCGCAATTTTTGACTAATTAGCTGTCTAAATAATCTTAATTATCTATATTGAGTAATATCTACTTAATTTATCTAACAAGTTTTGAATTTTAATTGATTTGAAAAATATTTTCTTGGTATAGCTAGTGTAAAGGGCGCTATAAGATGTTTGAGGCTTTTGCTAATCAAATTTTGTGTGAAAGGGAGATGAGAGTCAAAATGAGCTTAGAAAGCTTCTTATAAAACTTCAATTTCAAATTATTAAAAATTTGATGAATACAATTTTCTGAAATATTTAGAGACCCGAGAATTTGAAAATGAAGATGAGATAAGCTTACTTTCAATATATTTTAAATAGAGACAGACCGACAGACAAACCAACAGCCAATTCGATTGTATCGGACAATATAGCGCTTTCTATGAATTAAATTAAAAGTTCAAAAATTTCGATTTTAAGTTAAAAAATTTGATTCGAAAAACTTTCTCTTTGGGTGACCCTACTGCGCAGGCGTGAGGTCATCCCGAACGGAAAGTCTAAACTTAGACTTTCGGAGACGTCTTCTAGAATTTCTTCTGCTGATAATTTTTGATTTTGTTTATGTAAATGGGTCAATAGATGGAATTTGGTTTTGTCTAAATTTTTTTGAGTGATTAAATGTATATTATAAGTAGCAGAATGTCGGTTTGACGGATGTTCGAAAGCCCCAACGAGTTTTCTAACTGAGATGGGCTTATCTTCATAAGCTAATCATATGAGCTCAAATTTTATGAATTTTTTGTTAAATTTTATTAATTACGGTGGAGTATCCATTTGTTGGTTTTCCATTTATGACGTCACATATTAAAACACAAGAACACTTCACCATTCACAGTTTCACGGACGCGCAAGAAAAAATGAAAAACTTTGGAAAAAATTTTTTGAAAATTTAACGGAAATTCCAACGGTGGACAATTCAAATATCCGAGGAAACCGTTTAAGGCCGAGTTTCTTTAATTTTCTTTCTTTCTTTTTCATTTTTTTTCGTATACGAATAATTAAAGATACTTACACTAAAACAAAAAAAACAAGTTCAAACGGGAGAGATTCTCTTAGAAGTCTCTACCGTGGAGGAATGTGGACTACTCGATGTCCAAAGTTTCCTTCGGTTTCTCCGTATGCGCCTGCGTTGGTTTTGCCACCAAAATAAAACGCAGGGTTAACTCTTTCTTCCTCGGTTTATCCTATCCCATAACAATGTCACTTAAAATGGACGCTGCGTGTTTTTTTTCTTTCTGTTTTACTGGTACACCAGTTTCCTTTTTTTTTGAAGTTTGAAACGGATCAACATTTGATGAGACTCATTCCACATCTAAAGGTGGCACGTTTCGCAACTTGAAATTTTTTTATGATCGCTATCATAAAATTCTGAATTGATTTCTTTCTCTTTTCTATTTGTTTGTTTGGACGGAACGATGGTCATGTAACCAGAATACCATCGTTTGTAAGAGATAGTGCGGAGAGACTGATTTCTCATAATCTCCCCTGAAAGATTCACAACTGATTCGATATGTAACAAGGGAATTGATAAATAACGCAAATTATGGGCGAAAGACCTAAAGACACAACCTTTACCAGCATGTAGTTGAGCTTTTTAAGGTATACAACCTCCTCCTACCAAGACAGCAATTTCACTATCGAAGTATTCGACAGCATTGAACCTGGACTGTTAATTAGCGATGGTTTCTGTGATGAACCAATGTACAATAATATATATTCGATAATATAGTATATATCTTAGTTACTTTATGTGAGGTACAGTTATACTACTATTCCATTGTCTTTTTAAGCCCCTATCACACTTTTCTCATTCATTATGTCTGCTGAGCCATTCTTCTTCAACCTCAAAAAAGATTCTTCTGCAGTTCATTCAAAATCTGACCATCTTCCACATCTTTCAACGTAGTGAAACATCTGGACGAATCTTTATTCCTCTTATTTTGCCTTGGTAGTCAAACTGCGGTCCGCGGTCCACATGTGGCCCACCAAGCTCTACCGAGTGGCCCAGTAGAAACCGATTGAAAGGTCGACTGCTCATTGTTAGGTCTAAACTATGGTGCCTGAGCAGTACGAAAATGGTCAGGCCTGTGCTCAGAAACTGCTAACATTGTTTGCCTCTACATATTTCATACAGAAACAGACTGACAGATATATACATACAGATGATGTCCTGAGGGTGGACTATACGCGTCGAAAGCCGGACTTGTAAAATCTATTTTTGGTAAGTCGTGTGGCCCAATTGCAATAGTCACAATGGAAATTTGGCCCGGGAAGGAAAAAGCTCAAGTACCAAAGGTGTAGTGGTTAAAGTTCCAGACTTGGACGCAATGATCGTGAGTTCGCATCCTGCTGCACCCCAAAAAAAGGTGAAAAACGGAATAAAACCACCACCGTTTTGCCAAATATCTGAGGAAGAACTCTCACAACCTCAAAAACCGAAAAAACAATTACATCCACTAGCATTACAAAACGGAAACGAAAGCATCTACATCCGGTAGCTGGATCAGGGTCTAACATTTGCCAGCAGCCAAAAATCCAATATCCTTCTTTCTAGGTAAACCACCTCGGGCTAGACTGACCGGGTCAAAAAGAAAATTAATTTTGTTTAATTCAACAAAAACAATCGGACAACAAAAATTTTTGGCACAGCCCTCTTTACGAGATAAATCGGTCATTCCAAAATCAGTTTTTCTGGTTACAATTTATCAAAGGGAAATTATTTATAGATTTTGTTCTTTAAATCGAATATCTCTTTGAATTAGAAGAAAGGAAATCACATCCGAATTAGAATGATTCATATTATTTGTTTACATTTCCCTAATTAATATTCTCGTAATTAAGTGCTTTGCGGTTTTAGACAATTTGGAGATTTCGGTTGTATAAATCATAATATAATTGTCTATTGAGACTGAATCGAAATTGAATTTTAATGTCTTCTGTTTCTTTTAATAAAAATTATTTATTTACGATGGTTTGAACTAAAAATATAACGTAATTATTAAAAGTTGTAAACAAAGTTTAAGAGTTAAAAAAATTGGAGCAAAAATGTAAAATTGTCAATATTAAACGTGGGCTTTGAATAATATTAAGAAAATCTGTGGGGCTTTCAACATCTCCGTTTCGTCTCACAAATAGGTTTTAGTCTGTTGCTTGAGAATGTTCTTTGAGGGTTTTAAAGTATTCGCTGCAGCATCTATTCTCAATTAATGATAAGATCACCTATATCTCAAGAGATAATCGTTCTCTGGACTGTTCAATATGCTTATTCTTGTCGAGCCTTTCTACTGCTTTTATCTTTCTTTTTACTCTACTCTTGTTGTAATCTCTCATTGTCCTGTTTGTATACCTCATATTTCCGGTAATTTTAGTCCGCTACTATCTTTTGCTAGTTTTTCACTTCCTTCTGCTTTCTCTCAGTTTTTTCTTACTCTCCCCGTCCTTTTTATATTTCCTGTTTCTTCCTTTACTCTTCCTTTGAGTAAAGCCACAAAAAGATTCATTATTCTCGCGTGACTAAAATGGTTCGTTCTCTAGATACCTTATAGTGACCTACAAACTACTTTTTCTTATTCTCGAGGATAAATCAGTCAAACAGGGGTTGAAAAGAGTTAGGAGGATGGATGGACATACAAGAAGAGAGGAAAGGAGGAAGAGGCATGTAGACAGAAAAGCTGAGAGAGAAAGAGAGATGATAGGAGAGAGGCAGAGGCAGTATGGCAGATAGTCAGAATTTGTGTCACTAGAAGATAGGGATTTGAACCAAATGGATGCGTAGAAGTTGAAAGTGCTTTTGAGTACCCTTGAGGAGTAAACCAGGTTTGGCGATACCGTTCAATGTTACTAACCGAGATTTACTTTCAGAAAATTTTGCGAAAAATCCTTTGAGAGACACATCAGAAATTTAACTTCTAAACTATAAAGCCACTGTTCTGAGAATTATGGATGCTGACATCTTTCATATCTGAAGCGTTTCCCCACAACAGTAATTGAAAAACTCTGCTGTAGTTCATGATGTTAACGAAATCCTTGTCAAAGGTGCAGGATATACACCCATACCTTCCGGAAATGTTTGACAAAACCAGGATCTCCCAACCAACAAACATAAACAGACTCTTTGTCATTTTATCTGTCCAATCAGTAAATCAAAAACATTTTCTTATTCCGCCACGTCCCATGATTCATCATAACTCACCCAGGTGAGAACTTTCTTTCGCAGAGAGAGAAAGAAAATCGAAAGATCTTGAGCTCCGATAAGAATTTAGAACCGGGTTTCCGAGTGCTACAAAAGCTGACACAAAAACTAGAAAGTAAAAAAAGTCTTATGATGCATGTCATCTGACCTTATTTCCCTCCATTTTCCTTCTATTTAAAAATCACGTATTTAAAACTTTCAACGGACTCTGGCCTAAAATACATTTTGTGCAGTCAAATGAGCTTTTAACGTGTCATTAGAACGCATTTCCACAAAACGAAAAAAAAGAAAAGAAAGAAATTTTTTCTTCGTGTTGGATTAGTTTTTTCAGACATCCTTCTAGAAATATGAATGAAAATAAACCCGTCCCACGCAATTTGTCAACTCGATAGCTTTCTACATCTTGTTCGAAAGCTCTAAGCAACTGGAAACGGACATTTATCTTTGTAAAAGCTTTCGAACCAGTTGGCACAAAACTCAGTCGAGTTTGTCTACAACTAGAATTTCAAAAGTCTTATAGAAGTGATTGTCATTCATTCTTTGCTTGGTTTAAATTGGTAACCGGAAGTTGATAGTCGGATTCTAAGTTCTTCCCTGATTCATTCAAACCTTGTTTTAGAGATCGATGGTACTCGGTACCTATTTTTGTTGTTTGGATTTGTTACCCATCCATTCAGATAAATTGAGGTTCAAGGTTTTGTACCACTCTCTCCTTTTCGTCCTTTTAGAAAGTTTCGAAAGTTGATGGTAATTTGAAGAATGACACGCGATCAAATTTTTAATCAAGGTCGCGTTATTATAGTTTCGTGTCAAACTATCTTCAAAATCTCTAGGTTTTGATGCGACCTGATCTTTCTTCCATGCTCTGGGCACTTTTAGCTTTCCTTTCTTTAAGTTCGCGTTTGTGGCGGTAGCGGCAAACTCGATCTCTATCATAACTTTTGACATTTCGAGGGTATCCAGTGTCAAGAACACGTTCAAAGTCATCAAACTTGTTTTAAAGAAGAGCAAGTCTCAACACGTGAGGAGTACTTGTTTAATGTTTTCTGTCTTTCAGTCTTTTTTTGGAAAAATAAAACAAATTTAGTGAGACAGTTAATGACCTGACGTCATTGAAAAGCATTCGGGTTTAAAGTTTTCGAGTTTACATGACGGTTTGAGCTTTGATGTGATACCGCCGTCAGAATTTTTCTAGAGGAAAAGAAGGGAAATTTTTACGCTTATCATTTGAGAAAGATGAAAAAGAATATTATTTTCACGAGAATCGAAGAAATTTGGGTTGATACGAGGATCAGACAGGAGAGTGAAGACAAAAATTTTCTGGGCGGGCTTTGGTTATGCTTTCTCCTCTTTTCTTACTGTTAAGATATTTTGATTGTTTATGTTAATTAATTATTTGGGTTATGTTAAGATTCTGTACCTGGTCATCCTCCCTTTTCTCTCCTTCTATCTTCTTTTCTTTCTCTCTCTCTTTTTATCTTTCTGCCTTTCCTTCTTGATTTTGAATCTGGTTTTCATTTTCTCTTTCTTTCTTCCTATATCTTTGTTTCTTCTTTCTCTCTCTGCCTTTCCTTCGTTTGTCATTATACCTCTTTGTTTTCCTCTCTTATAATAATTACTAACTCTCTCTCTTTCTCTGGTACTAAACAACCCATTTTCAAGCATTTCACATCCTTATTAACTATCAAAACATACATTGCCACTCTACCTTTCACGATTCCATTGTAAAATTATAACCATAGGTCGGTACTTATTATTCAAACCACGAGATACTGTCTTTAGTGACTATTAGTCAACGTTCTAAAGAAACAAACTACAACGTAACTAGGAGTTTTAGGATAACGTAACTTGGGGGTTCCCTCAGTCTTTGTCCCGAAAAAGGTTTAAAACTGTGTGAGTGAGTCGCCTTTTACTTTAGTACAACATCGAAATATCTCCAAAAAAAGAATCATACTAACACATTACTCAAAAAGTGTTGTACTATTAGAACCTTTAGTATCTCATGCTTCCACCAATCCCAAGCTTTGAAACCTATAAATACGAGAATAGAGCTCTGTGTCTAGTCTTTTGATGTTATGGCGGTTTAGAATCGTTTTAAATCTTAAAAATACTTTTAAAACATGTAAGTCTAAGTACTAGAGAACAATACCAGCTACGAGATATCTCGTAGGTTGCTTTAATCCTTCCCTCAAACACGCCGTTTAGCAAATAGAGGCATCAGACACAATTATCAATGAATTTATTGGTCCCCGAAGGACTAGTCAGTCCTCGTAAGACATGAAATTTTAGCAAAATCACCCACAACATCCAAAAACCAAAAAAAAGGAGAAAAAAAGTTTGTTTATGACGTCACCCTCGAGACCAGAAACCGTTGGAAAGGAGCCAGCGAAGCCTTATTAGGCAGCGTTTAGAAACGTGATAGCCGCCAACTCCTGGGCTTAGTTTATTCTTATCGGTTGATGGTTTCACATCACTACAGCCTCACACACACACGAAACACAGACGTACACACACACATACTGTTTAGTTTTCATTCCTGGACAAAATTAAATAAAAGCCAAATTTTACATTTGAACTATTTTATTTATTTATTGGTTTCAAGATATTTAAATTAATTTTGTTTTTTTAAAATTAAATTTTTCGTCTATCCTCGACTGAGATTTTATTTACACGATTTATTCCAATTCGAAAAATTTCTAAAATTCGTGCTTGACAAGGTTTGGTTTCCTCTTTAAACCATCGAGGTGTTCGTTTTTGTTTTTGATCTTCTTTCAGGTTTTACCGTTACCTTCTTCTTTGACAGACTCTTCTTCCTCTAATATCGGGTTCGAACTTGTTAACATTTTACCCTCGTCCAAGGTGATCATCGTGTCCAAGCTCTTCTTGAAAGGAATGGGAGTGATGCTGGTTTGAGAATCTTTGAGTCCCTGTTGAGTAAAATAAATCAATAAACCGGAAATTGATTTACTTAAAAGCTTTGTTGATATTTAAAAATAGTGCGAAATACGGTCAAGAGGTTAGTGAGGATCTTCCGGTTGGATTCTCTCTTGGGCTGGTTTTTAGATCTTATTAGGTCTAATTTTTTGCCAGAAATTTGTAGATTTGTAGTTCTTTGAGAATTATCTACGAAACTTAGCCAAATTAATGAAGAACTTAAAACCAGGGAGAAAAGTCAGAAATAGAAACTATTCGAAAGTGTTCTAAGTTACTCGAAACAAGAACTTAAATTTTGTTTACAATACTTGATTGAGTTACCAATGGTCAGTGACGTACAACTTGATTTAAGCTAATTGTAGTCACTAAAGGGTTGTGATGAGGGAGAGAGGACTCATAGGAACCATTTTTGCACATTGTAAACAATCAGCAACGATTATTTTCCTTTTTTGGTAATTATCTATGTCTAGTTCAATGTTTTGCAAGATTATATTATTAAACCATGTGAATTTTGAAGCTATGTCTAGTTTTCCGTTTGACCTATGTCAAATATGGTGGGTGTGGTCGAATTTAACAAGAATAAACGACTCTCCAATTAGACTGTTACACTTTTCAGAGAATTTTCGGAGGAGGAGGAGGGGGAGAAACAATGTCTAATTAGAAAAAAATTAAAAGCAGGCGCTTAGATACTTAGACAGGGTCAGTTAATTTTACATTAGAATCGGCTTTTTCCGTTGACAATGTAACCAACAGCAATAATTTGCTAATGATTACGAGAGAGCGATCTGTGAAATGTTAAAAGTTGGACGGATTCCTCGAAACTTGGGGACTAGAAATATTTTCGGTCTTTTGTTTTGTTAGTTAGTCTGTTTGTTTGACGACATGAACCACGTACTTTATCTTTTCCCAAACTCCCGTGACGTTTCAAATTTGGTGTTGAATTTTTTAGCTGAACGGACGGATTTGAAAACCGCCGGTTGTTCACGTCGAGAGTCGATCTCAATATGTCGACCTTTGATGCGCTTCCCCTGCTCAAGTAGCCGGTGCTCCTTTCTAGAGAAGCGACAGATCCTCGATTGTGAAATTCGATCATCAAACTAAGTCTCTCTGCGGATATGGCAACGTCTTTCATGATGGGCCCTTTCCGTCTTTTCGATAGTCTCTCTTTCTCTTCCATTTCTTCAACGAAAAAATTTTTTTTATTTAGTTAGTGATAAGGATTTGGTTCAAGGTCGAGGGGGAAATCCGTGACAGTTGACTAATAACTCAGGTTTACCTTCTCGATACTGAGCTTCTAACTCTTTGACCACTCGTAGATTCCTTAGCCAGAGATAATGAAGAAGGAAGTAGGAGAATCCTCCTCCTATGGCTATGAGACCCATTATTCGGAAAGATTTTCTTGTGCCGACGGTTCCGATGAGTATACCTCCGACGAAACTTCCGCTTCCTCTACCTGAAAATTTTTAGTTTAATTGGAGTTAAAGTTTGGAATGATGTGAATTTGGATCCTTTATCTCTTACCTAAACTGAAATGAGCCATTCCCAAAACGCCTATCAGAGTCGCTAAAAGATTTTTAGGAGCTAGAAGTGCACAGTAAGTAGCCGCAGCTATCCACATAAGGTGAACTGCTAAAGCTTCCATGGCTTCGAATGGGAAACACCACCAAGCTTCTCTGTAAAGAGTTATTTTGGGTATAATCGTTTCAATAATAATTTACATCCTGGGACAATTCTTCACCCCTTCCCTTTGACTGGGTCATGTACCAGTTCAGATCTTGTAAATTGGAATAATACGACACGTTCCCTCTAATTTCAAAACTTTGATAGTCATCCATGAAACTGAAAAGAAAATTCATTTAAACCAGACTTACTCAATAAACGAATAGCCCATTAGCCTAACCGCATGCAGGAAGAAGGCAGAGACGATTATGTTAATATGTCCCAACTTTTTGGTAATTTTGTCAGCTCCGTACAAAAAGGGCATTGAACTGATCGTACCAATGGTGACAGTAATTCCTGACCACAATAAAAATAAATAATATCAAGGCAACAGCCCATAAATTCAAAGAAACACCCGAGTGACATTCTTATACATTTACCTAAGAGATAATTGCTTGCGCCAAGTTCTTTAAGATAGAGAAATACGTAACTCTCGATGAAACCCCAGAAATTACCCAGAAGAAACAAGAATATAATAAATAAAACAACGTGAGGCATTTTTATGATGGCGAGCGTATCTTTGAGAATGTTATCAGCTGGGAGACGTGGTGCCAAAGGCATGAGAAAAACCGTAAAGATGGAAACGATCAAAAGGATGTCGTAAGTGTAGAAAGCTGCACTGTAGTCCGTGTAACCTGAAAAGGGTTTTTAGATAGCTTTATACGATGTCTTTTGGTCGGGGAGAAGGGATGGTGGAATCGAAATCATACCTAAGTCTTCACTATAGTAGTCGATGAGCACCCCTGTCAGAGGAGAGAACAAAGCCATTCCGATGCTTGAGAAAAGACGTTCTCTCCCGAACTCTCCGCCATATTGCTGAATTAAGACAAGTGCTATCGGATCCATTATGGTTACGCATCCACTCAGCATGGTCGTTCCAACAAATCTTAGAAAGAAGTATATCCAAAATGTTTTCTCATCGGATTCCTTGTAGTCAGGAGGACACACTTCCGGTCCTCCTTCACTGAAATTGTCAAATGTGTTTGGGGCTAAAGTCAAAATTACTTAATCCCGGGAGAAAACTTTTTTGGTTTTCTTTGCAGGTGGTCCTGAAAGACAGTACGAGGTATCATACTCACATAAAATTACATTTTTGAAGCATGCAGTCAGCTGCCAGGTCTTTCAATTTGACCAGTGTCAGGTTTGTAGCTAAAACAAGGCCTCCGCATCGAAGATCGAATTCTTCAAGAGCTGTCACATTCACTCCCGCCTCAATCAACAATTCGGGACCGAATCTCGTTCGGAAATCAGTCACAGTTTCATTTTCATCTTCGTCAGGTTCTATTTCGAGACCTGGAAAGAAACTCAAATCAAAATTTTGTTTCCCCTTTCAAATTTCCAACTCAAAAGCTCATTGAAATGTACCAAGCTGTTCGATTGGATCTCCCAGATTTTTATGTAGACCAATGAAAAAGAACGCGCTCTGTTCTTCTTCCTTTTCCGGCGGTTTTTGTTTGTTGGATTTCTTTTTGTCTTTGTCTTTCTTCTTTTTGTGTTTTCTGAAATGGGTTCAAGAAATTTTTGTTTTTCGAAATTTGAATTTGGCTTTTGTGAATCTTTTTCAATTTTTCTTTTTACCCTGATACTGTTCCGTTTTTGTGAGTGTCAAAGTGAAATCTCAAATCTTCTTGGGTTCCGTTTGCTTGCTGATTTGATTTTTTAACTTTTACTTTGTTCGATCTTTCCTCCTTTTCCTTCTCCCCCAGTTGAACTCCATGAAAAACTGGATTTTTGAGATTCAGCAGTGTTGGTGGCATGACAGCTATGTCCGATGGCAAAACGGGATGCTTTCGAGTTTTGGATGACTTATCTTCTAGTAAGCAATAGTCTTTGCAATCGTCTACTACCTAAAACATTTTTGTATGAATATTTTTGTGCTTTCTTTCCATGAGTTGTAGTAGCGATTTTGTTGTAGTTGAATATTACCATATCCAGTTCTTCTTCATCGGGACACTCTCTACTAGGACATGGACTCCACCAAACCTAAAATTTTTTACAAGATATGTTGGAACTGTTCTTTCAAAATCAGAAAAATTTTTTTGTAAACAGAGGATTTGTTACCTCTACTTTCCCTGTCGCTGGATGTCTAACAACATAAGCTGCTGGCATCATTCCAGGCATTTCTTGATGAGGTATGAACAGCAAAACATGATGAAAGATAAGATTTAAGATGAGGGAAAGAATCACCACCGGTTTGTAATTTCCTAATTTATCTACTAGAAAACCTAAAATTTGTGAAGTCTTGATTTAAAAACTTCCTCTACAGTGTATCGTCTTAGGGAAATGCGTCATCAGGTTTGAGATTTTACCTGTTAGAGGCGGAGCCAGAAAAGTCGTAAGAGGTAGAGCTAGGTATATGACTGCTATGTCCTCCACTGTCAGTCCGATACTTTGCATGTGGATCGTTAGGTATGGAAGCAGAGCAGCAGTAGCTGGGTTGGAACAATTTTAAATTAATTTAATTAATTGGTGATTATCATGAGTGAGGCATACTTTTGAAAAATTTATTTCATAAATAATACAAATTTGTGTTAAGAAATTGAGTGGATATAAAAAATTTGGGAGATAAAATCATCAGCTTAAAACACACAGTAATTTGATACAGTTTTCGATGGGTCTTACCTAATTTGAAGAACTTTTTAAACGACAAGATATAAATTTGTAAAGCTTTCGGAATACATCAAAACGTCTAAGAGGATGCTTTCAGCTATAAATTTCGACCTCATTTGAAACATGTTCATACTTAAATAATTATTTCAAACTGAGGTCAGTTTTGTGTTCTGTTTCGCCTTTCCTTACCTCCATACATAACGAATAAAGAAACCTTTAGGAAGAATAAATTCGGATTTATTCCGAATCTCGTGCAGAAATTCTCAAATTTGACTTTGTAGCCTTTCTCCTTTGTTTCTTTCTCTTCTTCATTGCTTTTATCCAATCCTTCCGTTTCTGGTTTCTCATTCGTCAACTCTTTCGTAAGTTGTGTCTTTTCTAGTGCGAGGTTTTGCTTACTCGCAGACATTTTCTCCCTCTTTTTGGCCAAAATCACTTCAACCACATTATTTTCTTAAATTTGTAATAAATTTCACTCAAAAATCAAAACATTTATGATCACCGGAAATCCTCAAAACAGAGGGAAAAATTTTTCCAACTTCAGTATTTCAATCTTAACGATTAAACGCGATCACGTCATGGATAGATTAAGACCGAGAACACTTTATTTCAATTTTCTGATAACGGAAATCGGGTAATGATGTTAGAAGTAACTACCGGTTGTACCTAAACTGATTACAAAGAGAACAAAAAAAAATTATAACTGACACGCGGTAGACAACGCAAACAAAAACTGAACACAGAGTGACATTTTAAATCTTAGGTCTGTGACAACATTAGTGAGTCTAAAGTTCATAAATGGTTTTATTTAAAAAAGGGTAAATGCCGAAAATTTTGTGTTTTTGTAAAAATAAATTCGATTTTGGTGGCTTTACCACTCACCCAAACAGTCTGTTGGGCTGTAGTTTGATCAAATTTTGGTGGAGTTAGGGCTGATGTGGTTGAGTGTCTTTTTAGAGGTTTTATTTTGTTCACTTAAATAGCTATTTACAGTCTTGATTTTTAGAAACTAATAGATAATGAGTTTTCACTTCTATAATAGATAATCAGATTGAGATAGATGTACCTTTTTGGTATTACTTTTGTTGAATTGTGATAGTCTTAAATGAAGTAGATATCTTAGCTTTTCACAAGACACTATACAAATTGTTCATTTGTTTACACAAAAGTTAGTACAATTAAAAGTAACCTCCACAGATATAGTTATGTCATCATATAAGTTACCATTCTTTAAATATAAATAAATAATTTCCTCAAATTTAATGATACTTTCCGCCATTTTTAGTGTTGTAGTTTTTAATTGACTCATGATTGATTTCATAAACAATTTGCTGATTGATTGTACTAACTTGATCCTTATATTAATATATCAAAAATAAATAAATAAATAAATAACATTCTATTAATTTAAGGATTTAGAAAGGTTGCTGTTCTAAAGAAAATTGTCAATTTCCTAATTCTCGGTAAACAATGGTGAAAAAATTTGTTCCTTTTCTGATGATGTTTCAGCGAACAGGATGTGATCCTCTGAGATGCCCCATTGTATTGTCCCAAATTCTGCTTAACAAACCTCCATTTTATGTTATAAATTTTAAATCAATGAAGTTATGATAATAAGCGATCTTTTAAATAGCTCAAGATGGGATTTTGATGTTCGTTTACATTTTTCACGACAAAATATAATTAATTAATTTGTTTTTAAATAAAAATGGACGCCAACGACTAATAACGGTCGAAAGGTTTCCATGAAAATTACTTTAAACCAAGAAACCAAGAGCGTAATGGAACGAAACTCTAATGGCATTCGGAATCGTAGCGTGTGATTTATAAAAAAAAAGATTTAAAAAGTTTATGAATTATAAATGACGATTTTATTTCATGTTTCATCCCCTTTTCGTTCAAAATCTCGTTTTAAATAATTTTTAACGGAAAAATAAAAGTTCCAAAAAGTTTCAAAAAAATTGCGGGAAGGAGTCGTGTTTAGAAACTGGTTCAGAAAAGATAAAAATTCATATTTTGCGAGTCAGTTTCAAGAATCATGATCGTTTTAAAGATGGCGATAATGTATTTGTTTGTTTTCTTGTGTGTTTATTATTTATGATACTTGAACAAAGTAACTTATTTAACATTGTTTTATTCAGAGACTTATTGTAGTTTTTAGAATATTTAGCAACAAATACGTATAGACGGTAAAGGGAAATAAATTATAAAAGGGAAAAATGGATGTGGATAATGAAATTGATCAGACGTTATTGCATCAATTCAGTTGTATGGGGACCACTGATAAAGATGATTTAATAAAACAGTTAATAGCGATTGTGGGACACCAAATCAATTCAAATGCAGCCGCATTCTTTCTAGAAATGAATAATTGGTAAGGGTCCGCAAAAATTTTTTCCAGTCAAAATTTGTTATCGTGCGTAATATAGGCCAAAGTTTTCTTTTTCCTGGCCTATAGATGACGTCAACCTTGAGACTTTTTGCTTCTACTTATCAGGTCTTCCTAGGTTTTTTATCATATAACAAACATTTTTTTTTGAACTTCAACCCAAACACAAGATGTTTTATTTATTATTTTCATATTCACAATGAAAACTAGATAATTTATTAGTTTCCCCATTCATTTAGTGTGTCTGTGTTGAGTACAAGTTGGTCACCTGAATTCAATCATGTTTGGATTTTTTGAAAAGTGTGGATCATAATTATTTGGAAAATCTGAAATGGAATCAAAACAATTTTTTTGTTATGATTTGTTTAAGGAACCTACAAGCAGCTGTCGGATCTTATTTTGATATTCATAGTTCACATAAGTTGCCTTCCATGATATTAACTAAGGATGTTGCTGTTACAAAAAGGAGAAGGGATCACCCCAAATACAAAGTGAGTACAAATTATTTTTATGTTCAGTCCATCTTTTGATTAGTTATTTAGTGAATTGGGATACTGTAATTGCTTCAAAGGAATCGTCATTCTGACAACAAAGGATTAACTTTTATGCATATTTTATAATTCAGATAGCTTAGCTTAGTTGTGATAAAAATTGTGCATTTTATCTTTTGAAGGTATAAACTGTGATTTTAATCTAAACATTATTCTTTGTTTAGAAACATTTGATTGTTGCAAATGATTAATTTAATGATGGAATGATTTCATGCATGTGGCACAATTGCTATGTTACTTCTTTTACATATGTGGTTTAATTTTGGTTTACTTTATATTTCATTCCTTTATTATTCGCTTCTTAAATGATACTTTGGTTTGAATTTTAGGGCAGTTTTCCATCCTTTGAACAGGGTTTCAAACCATTAAAAATTACTTACTCAGGTGCTTTGATCACTTGAGTGGAAATCGTCTAAACTTGCCAAATTTGTTGTCCCCCTCTGAAGTTTATGTAATTCAAATTATTAGTATTAATTAATCAATTATCATTTTAATTTAGTAAAATCTGTTTTATTAACTCTGCATTTTTATATTTACATCACTCATGAATTTGAGATTTAACAGGAATTTTATAAAACAATCAATTCCTTAATTTTCTTAATATGTTTTATGGGTTTAGTCAATTTGACCAGTGAAGTATTCAAATGGTACCTCAGATATCAGTCATTTATTTAAGTTAATGCACTAAAAAAGTCATTTGTTACATTTATCTCTTCCCTCACTTTACCATTGATGTTATTTTAATTTTTCTTAACGAATATTAATTTGGTTATGTATGGATGCTTCAGTTACCAAATAAATTAGCTCCACTCTCTGATTACTATGAAATTTTAATATCAAAACACTTTTATGACTTCTAACTGTATAAAACTCAAAACAAATTTCCCAAATAAGGTTTTGTGACCTTGTAATGCATTTTTTATTGCAACAAGATAATTGAAGAAAAATACAAAATTATGGAAAAGTCAAATAGCAAATCGACACGCATATTAATTGTTTAAATCACAATTCATTCCATATTGGGATCAAAATTTGTAGATTTTGAGCTGTGTTGAAATTCCTATTTTAATTTCTTTCAACTTTATACTATCAATGTCATTGAAATTTTTGGATGTGTTCTTTGCTTAAAACAGAAATTTCAGATCTTGTGCTCTTTATAAGATGAATTAATGATTGATGAGTGGTTATTGAAGAAAACACTTTGAAGATGTTAAGTTGAAATATAATTAACTTCTCCTTTGATTTTCAGATTTGTAAAGTCTTGGCAAATTCAAAATAATGGCAGTGAGTTATGGCCTCCTGGTTGTTATTTACAATTTACTAGTGGTGTATGTATGTCTCATCAAGAGAAGATACCTGTAGTGCCTATCGCTCCTGGGTGTTGTACTTGTCTCAGCATCGAGATGACTAGTCCATCAGAACCTGGCATTTACCAAAGTACATGGAGAATGTGTACTAGTTCTGGCAGTTATTTTGGAGGTAATGTATTCAGTGTCTCATTATAATTTCATCCTGTAAGTGACACACCAAGCCTTGCTGCCTGAGTCGAGTACTTTGTAATTCAATGTGGGTTTGGTTTTGGTTAGTTTTTGTCATAAGTGAAATTACATTCTTTGATTATAATTTTCAGATGTTATTTGGGTGATACTGACTGTAGTAGATAATAATGAATTAGATGGTTTAACTCAACAACTTTCACATTTGAGTGATCTTGGATCTCCTCCAAGGACACAGGGGTCACAAGTAAATCCTTTCAACTCGTTTGAAACCTTTTTTCAAGTAAGTTTCACCAAACCAGTCATTGTTTGGAGTGATTTGACATATAGTATGATTCAAATATCCAACTTAGACAATAAGTGAGATGTTCAAAAAGTCAGATCTCAGCTTCAGATTAAGGGATTTTTGATAATTTTTTAAATATTAAGTTTAATGATAGCCCTGAATGTCAGTTGTAATCATATTTGATGGCTTTCATTTTGATTTTTCAGGGTCCAGTGCAACCATCCAGTCCAGATAAGGACAGCAACATGACGTGGTAGGATTTAAAAAAAAAACTGTGATAAGTTAATAATTGGAAATAATTTGCCAAAATTAAATTACACAAAATGTACATAGTTGTAGAGAGAGAGAGAGAAAAATTATGTTTAGTTTTTTGGAGAAGTATTTAGTTTTCCAATTGAGTTGGATAGGAGTTTTCTTTTGTTCTGACTTAGGATGAGTAATAACAAAAAATTAGATAGGGTGTGCTGAATACTCCCAAAAACAAACTAAAAACAAAAAAAATGTCCTGCGAACTATTTCTCTTTGTAATTCTTACTCTTATGAGAAGTGGTTTTCTCAATAATTAATTAACAATAATTTGAAATTATTTTTTTATAAGTTAAACATCGAAGCAAAACTTCTCCGAGGATAGTTATGATTGGAATGATTGATTTATTTGAAGCCCAAGTTTGTATGCCTTAAAAACAAATTTTTTTGTCCTTTTTTTATTTTTATTTGTGTCTCGCTTTTTGTGAGTGAATGGTTATATCAATCGCGTGACCTTAACACTGTTTTGTTTAGCTCTCTGAGATTCGATTCAAATTTTTGAATTTGGTATGCCTGTTTGGAAGGTTTTCCATGTTTTTTTCGTTTCCGTTAATGGATGTCTCCAATTTGAGAGAAGGCGGTGGCTAAGACGTTGAAAGGGTTTATGGAATGGGTGCTAAAGTCTAGATTCAACTGATAACTTCGCTGAATGAAATAAATTTGTTTGGATAGTGTTTTATGTAGAGCAGGGTCATGACAATGTCCTTGCGGTCTAAATTTCCTAAATAATTGCTCACTAATTTGTGTTTCTTTAAAGTGGTTGACTCAGAGCGGAAGAGGGAACCAAAAAAAAGGAAACTAAATTTTGGTTTTTGGAAGATCTATACGACCTGGAGGATGAATACAGGCTTCCGTTTATGGAGGTCGCCATTTTTTTTTAGTATTAAAAATTGTGTTTGGAAGCCAATAAGCAATTTATCTTCCAAAATTAAAGGTCTTAAAGGCACTTACCGCTAAGAAAATCAAGTTCTGTAATTTGTGGGAACGGTAGCAATTTTTTATATCTTTTAAATACAACCGGTCGCCATTTTTTTTTCTGGTACTTATTTTCTTTAACATGTCGAGGTTGTTTTTTTTTCCTATAAATTGAGTATTCAGAGGTAGCTAAACAAATCCAAATTCGAAAATTATGATTTTTGTTCAAATAGGCACATCTATTTTGGTTTTCTTTTCTTTTTGGTCTTCAGTTATTTGATTAAAGAATTCAACACAGTAACCCTTACAGTACGTTAGGTGGAGTGTTAAGATTTTTTGTAACACAAAAAAAAATTTGTATACTGTATGTCGTCACGGGATTTCGGTTTATTATTTTTGGTATGGTTCAGAAGGGAAAAATTTTTTCTTCAAAATTTATTTATTTATTTATTTATGTATTTTTCTCTCTTTTTTTAACGGAAAGAAACTTTTAAAATTTTTTTTTTGGTTCGATGATATTCTGTTTACAAGGATGAAGATACAGACAAACGAGAAAAACTTTATGTATATTGTATTAATTATTATTTGAAATCCTTTTAATTTTTTTATATATTGTAATCCTTGGATTGTAAAATTGTAAATGTTATTTTTTTTTTAGTTTATGTTAATTTTTTTTCTTAGTCTTTTCTTTAAAAAAAACAAATTGATTAAAAGATGATGAAGGAATGTTATTTTATTATTATTTGGTTTTGTTTTTAATGTTTGTTTAGTTCTCGTTGGAACTATACAGCTTTGTGAGATTTGTTTTTTTATAGATTTATTAATACAAGAGTTAGTCGATGGATGGATTGGATGTTAGGATGTAGTTCTGCTAGTTTCAAGCAATTCTTAAGTTTGGATTTGGGTCAATTTATGCTTTTGTCTGTTGTTCTTGTGAGAGGTCTTACAAGAGTCCTCTTCCTTTTGCATACCATATTTCTCTATTATACTGTTATCTGTTCCCTTTCCTTAAGGATAATTATTTGACAGTTGTGTCGTTTTTGCTTTATCGCCCAAACTTTTCTACGTTATTGCTGAGCATTTTTGAAAATAATATTTGTCTTTGTACCACCCGAAGGACGTCACATTTGATGTCCGCCATTTTGAGTTTTCGCCAATTTTTAAATTCTAAAACTTCTTTTCGGTTTGTTACTTTGAAGCTTCCTTTATACGAAACTATCCAACTTTTCGTTTTAATCCTGCTCCAACTTTCTATAACACTAATAAATTAAGACTTTTCCTTCCCCCTTTGGAGTTGTACCTTGATAGGACCGAAACCCATCCGTACATCACCCCAAACTCTTAACAAAGGTTCAAAAATACATTTTTGTGTATAAACACTAACAAACACCAAGAATTTGAGACTAAGCAGAACTATAATAACATCCTACTAGATAGAAATGAAATGCAGAAGTCCCTAACCAAAAGACAGTATAGTAGTGGTTGTGGTGTGAATTAAATAAATATTGGGCGCAGAAATATAAATAAATAAATAATATCATACAAAGTGAAATAGTGTAATAGGCTACAGAACTCATAAAACTCAAAAGACAACTAGTGGGAAAAAATAAATAAATAAAAATAAAAGCTACTAACAATACAAAAGTGGTTTTTATTTATTTATTTTTGGAATCTTACTGTATACAACTTTGTGAAAGCTTTCAAAGCTTTAATTATGAAAAAGTGACTATATTAAGCATATCGGAATGAGATTGTACCAATTGTTCAGGTTTTGACTCGACTATGAAAGGCAAAAAAAAATTTTTGGTAAATTCTTTCAAATCGGCTTACTTTAATAGTTTTAAAATTGATTTTCATTGAAAACTCAGGTTTTATTTTATTCATTTATTGATTTTCTTTTCAAATTGGGTTACGAGTGGGCGTTTGTGTTGGTTGTTGAATTCTCATTCATGGATCCCAGGGTTTCGTGACTCGAAATGTTGTTTCACCGATTTTTCAAGGTCGAGACCGCGAAACGAATTGTTTTTGGGTTTTTAAATGTAAGGTCGAGTCCACGTGTAAGCTTTTTTATACCCATGTCTCGCCTTTATGTTTTGCATGTATATGAAGATATGTTTGTGTGTATGTGTCAGGATACCTTAAAGAGACGCGAACTGATTCCAGCCGAGCTTTGATCACGTTTTAAATAAACTTACAGAGAAATACTGTTTGGGTTTAGAGCTTTGGTACTCAAGCTTTTTCCTTCCCTGGCCAAATTTCCATTGTGACCATTGCGACTGGGCCACATGACTTACCAAAAAAAGTCTGTCAGTCTGTTTCTGTATGTATTTTATGTACATTGCCTCATAAAGATATGTTGAGGCAAACAATGTTAGCAGTTTCTGCTTAGGCACTATAGTTCAGACTTAACAATGAGCAGTCGACCTTTCAATCGGTTTCTACTGGCCCACTGGTCCACTCAGTAGAGCTTGGTGGGCCGCAGTTTGAGTACCAAGGGCTTAGAATGTCTATCTTTAATAATTATTTAGTAATTAATGAAAAGGAAAAAAATACTTAATATAGTGAAGTAATATCTTCATAATTCTTGATCTGCCAAATTTTGTTTTAGATGACTAGCCGTTTAATATTATTCAAATGAAATAACTCATCTTCTTATACTATGCAGAGTAACAAAAATAAGATTACTCGTTTTTAAGGGGTGGGAGAGTCTTTTTGAAAGTGAGTAAGAATTTTTAATTTAATTAATTACAAAGAAGGTAGTACCAGAAGACTTTAATAATAGTGCGTTATTTATGGAAAAGATCTTTGATTTACTTGTGCATTATTTAAAGGATGAGATCTGAGATTATCATAATTCATATTTGGCTTCATAAATACTTTTAATCACATATGAATTATTGATTAAATGAATTACTCACAAAAGCGTGCATTATTTATGAAATAGACTAAAGGATAAAAGAGAATCAATTAAAGATGTGGAATGAGTACCAAAGTCATGATTGATGTGAGAGCTTCTAGTCTCTCATAGATAGTAATTTTAGTGTAAATAATATTTCCAGTAACGTGTCTGAAAAGTTCCTTTGGAATCGGCTTTGCAAGTTTAAGACGCCTCATTCACTCAAGCAAACATTCTTACTAGCTGGTTATTCAAATTTCAATTTCAAGTTTGGGCTTACTCCTAAATCTAAACTACTTGAAATAAGATATTTAGCATCCTTAACAATATCCACAGAATGTAGAGCTGTACAAACATGTCTCAAATGCGATACGTTCCACCATCCCCACAGTCAGGGTGTAAAAACGAATCGAAACATTCATGTAGTAAATTTTTTTATTATTATATAGTAAACTCTAAAAAATTACAATAACAGGGTAACTTGCTTAAAAGTAGAAAATAATTTTAAAAACTAGAATAATTAGAAAAACTGGTATCAACAAGTGACATCCCGCGACTGGTAGAAAAGGATATAGCCGGTTTCGGATGATTTTTGAATATCGGATGTCAATCCGTAGAAATCTTCGATTGTGGACGCATCAATTTTCTAAAATAGAAATGAAATCAATCAGTCATTCCGTGAAAAGGATAACCAAAGAAGAATTTCAAGCAAGTTCAAACTTGCATACTCACATCTACCATATCGTCATCGAATAATAACCAAAAACCGTGACTTTTGACTATACTGATATAATGACCCCTATTAGGACCAGATCCACAATGGATTACCACAGCAACAAGATCATAAAGCCTATCTGGATTAACAGCATCATCGGACTGAAAGGTAAATAAGTCAATTATATAGTAAATAACATTTTATCGTTTTAGAGCCATCAAGATCATCGACATTAGGAAGGTGATACGGTACCGTGTTAAAAAGTCTCAGTTCTAGAGGGAAAACAACTCGATGCGAAACTTTAATATGCCTATTATATTGTTCCATATATTTAAACCTTTTTAGATGTAGAGCCAATATCATAGGCAATTTTTTAACCCGCATTCGCTTTTGAGCTTCTTGATACGAACTACAATTGTCACATTTGAATTTATTATCACTGCAAAGAGTTTCAGTATTGCTAAAGCACTTCAAACAATGTGTGATTGACGTGTTTTGATCAATGTCTACTTGAAGATCGAAGAAATCCTCATCTTTACTACTCACCTGAAAATAAAACAAACATGTTTTCATACAGGTGTTAAAAATTGGTGACAAATATTGAAAATCCCAAAAACCACGTTTCGCGTATGTTAACACTTTGATGAAAACAACCAATTTAAAGATGCAATTAAGATGTAAACCAGTTAGCAAGCTCATAAAAGAAATTCCTTAACTGGATTCGAACATTAACTTGTTCATTCCTTTTACATCTCTTAATTAGCCAAGTTGAATAACTTACTGTTTCACAATTTAAACATCTTGTTTCACTGGTGAGAATCCCTTGAAATATTTCATGTACCCAAGTCGGTTCGGAAGAAGTTGAATCTCCTGAACCATTATTAACATTGTTGGTATTAGAAGCTTTAGAACTAGATTTATTGGTATTTGTTTGGTGTCTTTCAGCTAAGATAATTTCGTTTATGTGATTCACGAGAAAATTTAAAAATTCATGAGCATCTTGTTGCATGTAATTGTCAAATTCCTCTGAAAATGATACCAGAATATTCAAAATTGAAAATAAAATCTCCAACTGACATAAACCAAAACAAACAAATCATACTCATCACTCACCCTTTTCTTTTCTTAGTCTAGCTATAAATTTTTTAGGCGCAATTGACCTCACTTTCTTTTTCTGAGTGGCAATCGAATAAAACAAATCAGCCAGACAAGTCAATAGTGTTTCTTTAGTCCTTTTATTTTTAGCTTTATATTCAAGAACTTTCTCTCGGAATGGCTTACAAAAATACAAAGCCTGAAGAACTGAATTACTGTAGCAAGTATTACCAAACTGTAAGAAACAAATTATTCTGTGTTGGAATGTAATTAAATTTTAAAAACATCACCTCAGGGGTTGAAAACAATTCCCCTCAAGACATCTGTTTATGTGTGTTAAAAATTAATTTATGCATATTTATAATTGAATACATCTTACGTTAATTAGTCCAAAATAATGTTCGTTCGGTGGGAATTGGTCAGAACCGATGTCTCTCTCCAGTTGAGAGATATTCGCACCCTGAAAAAAAAATTAATTATTAAGTTATTGATAATAATTTTGGGAGTTACGTCTAACGTGAAATCGAAATAGAACCGAAGTTATTTAAATAATCCAAAAGGTATCTCGAAAAATGATTTCATTATAAAAACAGTCAAATCAATCTCGGACGAAATTAAGCAAATCAAAACGATAAAAACATAAATTATGGTAGTATTACCATTTTAATAATTTGAAGGCAATCATTTCAAACAATTTGAGGCCATTTTAAAAATCGTGGAATTAGAAAACCTTTTTTTTTGGAGTTTCAGTATCCACGGTCGTTTACTCACCAAACAGAGCGCCAAGACGTCAAGAGAACAAATGGATACAATACAAGATTCTCTAAATAGTCCTATTAAAAAAGTGACGGGGTATGAAGACAGAGCACTTAACGAAATAGAAAATGTTGAAAATCATGAAGAATATCAGTATTTAAATCATATAAGGAAAATAATTAAAAACGGGTGCGAATTGAAAGATAGAACTGGCGTGGGTACATTATCAATTTTTGGAGCTCAAATGCGATGGTCATTACGAAATGGTAAAGTTCTTTACAATTTATTATAAAGTGCTAAGTTAAGTAGCATAAGCTAACGATAATCCGGTAGTAATTTCAATTGTAAAGTTCAACGAATGTGTTGAAAAGTAGTATTTGGTTAGAAGTGTCTGAGTGACTGTTTTCAAATCAATAGAGCTTGGCTATTAGTTATTATATCTAAATTATCTTTTGTAGGAGTCTTTCCTTTGCTGACAACAAAGAGACTGTTTTGGAGAGGTATTGTCGAGGAGTTGTTGTGGTTCATTAAGGGTTCTACCAATTCATTAGAACTTAAAGCAAAAGGTGTTTCAATTTGGGATGCCAACAGCTCAAGAAGTTTTTTGGATTCTTTAGGGTTTTATGACAGAGAAGAAGGTAAAATGATGTAATAAGTCAGTCATAATTTATAAAAATTATTTTATTTTGTATACATCAACAGTTTTTAATTCAATGATGAACAAAATCATATTTGATTCATTATCACAGTAATAACAAGATTCGAAGAGGTTGGTTTACACTTGGTATACTAGCACTAGTCAAAGGAACTGGTTTTATTATTTGAATAGTCAGTTTCATTGCTGGTTAATCCAGTGTCAATGCATATCGTAGGAGTTATTCTGGTTTTGTTTTGAACCATTTTTTGTAAGGAAAAATTCAAAAGAATGTTTCATTTTGAGGAAATCATGATATCCTGAGAAATATCGAAACTATAAATGTGAAGTAACTATTTATACCACCCTCATCAAAATTTTGGTGCTATTTTGATACATTACTTCTCTTAACTAGAAAAAAATTTAAATCAAGAATGACATTCAGTAATGACAAAAGAAAAGTTTTAGTATTTTGTATTGTACTGTGTTTTTACTCTTCTGTTTGAATTTCAGGTGATTTGGGTCCTGTTTATGGCTTTCAATGGCGTCATTTTGGAGCTGAATATGGTACAATGCATGACGACTACACAAATCAAGGAATAGATCAACTTCAAAACGTCATCGATACAATTAAAAATAAACCCTATGATAGGAGAATCATAATGACTGCCTGGAATCCAATTGACATTCCCCTAATGGCTCTTCCCCCTTGTCACTGTTTAGTTCAGTTTCAGGTTGCCAATGGTGAGCTTAATTCACAATTATATCAAAGATCTGCCGACATGGGACTGGGCGTTCCATTTAACATAGCGAGTTATGCATTGCTTACGTGCATGATAGCTCATGTGACTGGTTTGAAGGTACGATCTGTCAAAAGGAATTTTCTTTGATTTTCATATGATTTATACTTAAACAAGCTGTCTTTCATTATTTGATTACAGCCCGGTGACTTTGTTCATAGTATGGGAGATTCGCACGTTTATTTAAACCACATAAAAAGTTTAGAAGTTCAACTGGAAAGAAAGCCGAGACCATTTCCACGCTTAACAATCACTCGTCAAGTGACTGACATAGATGATTTCAAATTTGAGGATTTTAAATTGGAAGGTTATAATCCTCATCCAAAGATTCAAATGGATATGGCTGTTTAAGTATAGTTACCACTTTCATTTTAATTATTCATCAATAATTTGCCAATAACTACTTTTATCACAACTTATTTGAGCTATATGTGTTCAGATGACTTTTTGATCATACAATTAATTAATTAATTGTATTACCCGCTAATTTAAGAGTATTTCAGTTTTGTCTGACACCTTTCCTCATCAAACCTAACAACTATTTATTTATTAAAAAATAGTTTGTTAGATATTAACACTTCCCCTCTCCGCCCTTCAAAAATTAATTCTAAGTATTAAGTTATCGCACCCACAAGTTAAATTTAAGTTACCTTTAGTTGTTATCAAAGCATTCATTTTTTGTTCGAAACCAAATTCAAATCCTTTTGATTTTTATTGATAATTATTAATAGTATGAATCTTGTCTGAGTTTGGTCTTACTAGTTGGATGACAACATAAGTCATTGAGAATTCCATTAGGTTTTAAAGTTTCAGTATGTGTTTACCAATAATTTAAATATAAAAAAGACATAAAAATAAGCATTTTTTATAGTTATTATATTTTGAGTACAATTTAAAAAATTTTTATTAATTTTAAATGTGTTAACTACACCAAATGTTACCCTAAACATTGTAATATTTTCACTTTTCAGGAGTCTTATATCACACTGTTTTGCAGGTTGTTTTGTGTTGACACTCAAATCATCACTTGATTAATTTTTAGAGTGATTACATTTTTCATCAAATTATAATATTTGAGATTTTTATTATTACAACTAGCTTAAGGTACTACTTCATACTTAATTTTTTTACTTTTATAAATGTGAATAATAAAGATATTAGTAATTTTTATGATCAGTTTTGACGTTGATAACATTTTTAATACTTATGTACCTGTAGCTTTTTGTTTTTTTCAGGTAAAATTTGAAATTTGTTTCGCAAAAACTTGTGCGATTTTTCTCAGACTTTGGAACGACTCAGAGTAATACTTACGCCCGAAACTGGTTGCTAACGAATATTTTCCAAATTGCTTCGACAATTTTGGATTAATTTTTTTTATTTAAAGCAAATTAAATATGTGAATTCAAATTTCCTTGTTAAAGTCTTAACGAAAAATTTTTAAAATTAACGGAAATCGAACGGGGGTTACTGGTGCTGCCCCTGTCGGCGAGAATTGTCACCGTTGTATCGAACAAAAAATGGCTCGAGTCGGGCAGTCGAGTGTACGTTGATTCGTTCTGTGTTCGTAGAAATTTTTTATTTTCTTGAAACAACTATTACTTATAATTTACTTTCTTTTTCACAGTGATAAGATTTATTTTGCAAGGTACGTTTTAATTTTTAAATTATTATTTTTTATTACTTAGAGCTATGGTTATTTTAATTTGATAATTCACCCCTCCGAGGTTTCTGTCAAAATGTTATTTACCTTCATATGTACTGCAAAAAGCATAAACTCTTTTTGCAGATAACATTTTTTAATTAAGTTTTAAATTTATAAGCGATCGTCATTAATTTATTGTTTCGTGTCGTTCAAACACCTGACGAACTGGTCGTTGGTTTAAGCGTATGCAAGATCAATAGAACAGACGCCAGAAAGTCGGTTAATTCACTACAACAATCATTAATCTATTTGTGACTGATAGCATTATTTGGCTATGGATTTTAATAACCCTTATTGTTTTCCGGAAACTTTTCTATAATAAAACTTGGCGCCTGTTAAGTAAATCTGAATAACCAACTTGTTCCACATTTATTCGAATGAAGTCCAAGTGATTTTTGATTCATTCATGAATTTTAAATCTGAATTTTCATGTCTTATTAAATTAATGTTATATAAAAAGCCAGCCCAGAGGGAGTGGGATTTATTAAACACCTGATAAAGTTTACAAGGAAGAGAGGAAAGGAGTGTATAAAAAGTTTTTGAATCTCTTTTGGCTTCAAGATTTTTAAGGAGTGTTATAGTAAATTTGTATTTTATTCAAATATTAACACCTCGTAATATCACTGAATAATGGTGTTTGCAGGCTTTTTAAAATTTTGATGAAACTCTAAGGTTGTACCTTTGACAAGTTTTGTTGTGATGGAAGACATTTCATGCCAAGGCCAGATTAACTTAAAGTATTCAACTTAGGTTTATAATATCTGTTTATAAAAGTAGCAATTATTGCAATTATTTAATTTCAAGTTTTATTCCAGTGATTATGAAGAACTTTGACCTCTTGCAAATATTCACAACAAATCTGTGTGTGCTATTCACCCATTCATAAATTAAACTTCTCAAATAAACTAGGGGGCCTTGTCTCATTGCAAGACATCCCATTGTCAAACTAGTTAAGAGTATTTCATATGAGATTAGAAATTGGAGTTTGGGTGGGAGAAGAGATGGGATTTGGTGAAGAGTGTCTTGAAGGAGTCATCTCCAGGTGTTAGTGGTATTGTGGGTTAGATAGTCCTGTGTATTAGGTTACCCATTTAACATAATCTTTCAACTCTGTAACTAGCCAACTTTAAGTAGAAAGTTTAAAAAAGATAAAAAACTCAATATTTTCATTATTAGGGTTGACATTTAATGGAACTTGAACACGAGAGAGAGAGAGAACCTTAGATTTAAAATTAAAGATTAAGAAAGAAAGAAAAAACGAGCGGAAGTTGAAAATGGGAAATTCAATTCATTAAAACTTTGGGAACAGTGAATCATTTTATTTTTAAAACGAGTTTAGAAAGCCTCAAAAGCCTCGTAGTTTTGGTATTGATTTATGGTTTTCGTTGTTCTAAGCCAATAAACCAAGGAGAAAACCTTTTTGTAATGTTTATGTTTTGGTTTCTTATTTAAATCCAAGAAGGAGGATGAGAAGGAGTTTCCATTTTCGTGAAAATTCTCTCTCTGGAATTCCCTTCCTGGTTTAATTGCTCAGATTTCGTCTTCACAAGTTTACTCGGAAGGAAATTAGTTTTATGGCTAAAGAGAACTGCGAAACGACTTCAACCAACGACAGCCCCATTCAAGTCTTTTTAAGTGTTTTAAAAACTCCAACAACAAAAATATAATTTTTGAGATGGAAATACAACAATTTTGAAAAGTATCCGTAAAAGGGAAAACAAGAAAAGACTTAACAATGTAACTTGCTATAATAAAAGTGAAGCAGAAGAGAAAAAAAAACAATTTTTAATATAAAAACCCTAAAACAGTTGAGAAATGTGTTTTTAAAACTTAAATTTTATATCTAACATAAAAAAGGAGAATATCTGTAGCAACAAAAAGGGTTTTAGTAGCGTTCCTCCGTTAA
Source organism: Columbicola columbae (assembly GCA_016920875.1). NCBI lineage: Eukaryota > Metazoa > Arthropoda > Insecta > Psocodea > Philopteridae > Columbicola > Columbicola columbae. Next base: position 15,971,036 of record JADMLL010000002.1, read on the forward strand.
TTAATGGTTAGTTTCAAGCTTAATTAACCATTTAGTTGTTTTTTCTTCTCTCCTTTATACAGGAAAAAATTAATTATATTTTAAAATTTGGGTCGTATAGGTCCCTAATGGAAAGAAGTTTTTGATATTAAAATTTTGCTGTTTCAAAAAAAAATTTAGGCAGTTGGTCTATGTCGAGCTTTTAAGTCAATTAAATTGTAATTACTGTTAATTTTTCCTTTAGTTGTTAGGCTTCTCTCTTTTTAAATATTTTTCTGTTTTGGTTCTGAATTTTGGTGAAAGCTTTTGCTGTGTTCTTGTTTAAAAAAAAATTTATCCGAGAGTGTTGGACTCAATGAATTTTAGGTATTTTTATATATAGGATTATATTATATGAGAATATGTGTATGATATGGGATTAGATTGTGTTTTAGATATGACGTCGGTATCGTAGTAGTGTGGACATCCAAAGGAGTATAATTATAGGGAAAACAGTATGGGTTTGATTACTTCTAAGTGTGCGAAATTGAAATAAACTGAATATGTGCATTATTTTTGAAATGAAGTCTTAATTGAAATACATTATTTATGAATTTGTGTATAAGCAAGCTCTCCAATGTATACACAGGCGACCCTCTGAAGGGACATCATGAGTCAAGAGAGCTATTCGGCTGTCCTGTCTCAGGGAACATCAGACTACCCATCAAATTCTAACCTAAATTATGTATAAATTAGGTTGCTGTATAGGTTATGTATAAGTTAGCCCCTAGGGTTACGACGATGGTCCGTACCTTAGATCAAACCCCTTATATCGACCTAACAACTAGTTGGTGTCTCAAGATGGAGACGGGTGGGTGGTAGTTAACTGGGAAATGAAAAAATACTTTAAAACTTACTTTTGGGTGCTAATCTTTAAAATACGTCTGCTGTCGAACATTCATCACTCACATACAGTTTTGGGAGCCAATCATATTGCTGTATATACATGTGGTGACTTTTGATTAGCTGCCTGAAAGCCAATCACGTTTTAGTATATGTGAAGCTACAATTGTTTAGTTGTGTGATTGTATAGCCCTAATGTCACTTCAGGTTCAAACTGAAATGTGGTTTTTGATATGACAGGCGACCTAACTCCCCGGAGTCGTCCAAAACGTACTTTGGGGTGTTCTCAACAGGCAAACATTAGAATCCCCTTAAAACCAAATTATAGAGCTCTAAAACGATCCTAAAACTATCTGAGATGTAATATTTCACTTTTAACAAAACTAAAAAAGAAATTTCAGTTGTAATTCAAGAGAAGTTCTCAAAAGAATTTATGTTTTGGAGTTTTCTATTAAAAGGTGAAAACAGAAAATTTTCCAGCTCAACTCAGTTGAAATATAAAGTTGATTCAATTTCTTCAAAACCTAATTGATTTATTTGCCGCGTTTAGAGTCCTCCTACACGTTTCCAAGTCGCTGATTTAAGGGTTAATTTCAGTGGCGTATCCATTTAAACTCCGACTTGTGCGAATTCCATTAAGGAAGTTGACTCGACGGTGCAATTATTAATGACATTTATGGCATTGTTATTAATATTATTTCCTTTTTCTTCTTTTAAAGGGACTTGAAACAAAGAATAACGTAAATGAATTCTCGATGTTGTGCGGCGAATTTTATCGCTCCCCACCCTTGAGCATAGTCGACAACACGAGGAGTCCGTATTTCAATTTGCTGACTGGCTCACAAGGAATGGCGTCCATTTTCACGGATGATGAAGATATTTATTTAGGTAAGTAGGAGAGGATAACAGTGAAGTCGAGTGATAAAAAAATTTTTTTCTTTATCATCTATTCCTTGGTGGTTACTCCCGCCGAAGCTACAAAGTGACCCATAAATATTAGATGCGCCTTCTCCTCTACACTCTTACAGGACAGGGAAAGGAAACATTGTTTTTGGACAGGCGTAGGAAGGTTATGTGTCCAAGTTCAGGGACAATTTTTTTTGTAAGGGAGATCATTCGTCTTTGTTTACCCACACGTGATCCTTTTCTCACGGTTTTTATATAGGAGAGTGAAGATAGATAAATCGTGAGGAGTAAAATAAATAAATAAACGGTGACACGGTGTTGTTGACCGAGGAAAACGAAGAAAAATGGCTTAGAAAAGAGGGAAACGGGGAAAAGATGGTAGATAAGTTTTATTTTTTAAGACTTGTCCAAAAATGTGACAGGGAATTGTTCGAAAGGAATGCAGTATTAGTTTTAACTTAATCCAAATTCCTCCTCGAGTTGAGATAAAAACGATTTTTATAGTCGTCGTCGTCGTCAGAGAGTTTCATTCGTTTGTCCTTTTGCACAATTCCTTTCACTCGGGATTCTGGGTAGGGATTTGGAGACCATCGCTCTCGTTCGAGATCAAAGAGGAGATGATTTAGCACTGTCAAACTGTTCGAATGGAATTTATAAAGTTTTAAATTGAAAACATTGAAAATAAACACACACTAGGAGAGAAAGAATGAAAGAAGAGAGAGAGAGAGAGAGGAAGTAAGAAATTCATCGTGTGTTAATTTTTGCATCGTTTAAGATGAACTTTTTGTTCAAAAGCCTGTCTGGCGCGCATGTTGAACTCAGTTAATTGGTAAAACAAGGACCTCAGTCGGCCACTTTACCGCTCGTTTTAGTTTTTTATGTCGTAATTATGCTGAATTAGAAATAGTTCACCATAATTCCCACACACACACATACTCGCAACCATCAGGTATCCGGGTTTTTGTTTCAGCATACGTGATACGGTTGCTCATGTGATTAGTTTTGTTGAAAGAAAGGGAAAAAAGAGTTGACGGTTGTAAATCGTACCTGAGAATCGTTTCGAAAGTCTTTTGCAACGACTCCTGACGTCAGAAAGAAATCGATTATTCCCATCCCACCCCGTTTCACATTAGGCCCTCCGGGGTCCCATTTTGGTTTTTTGGATAAATATTTAAAAGCTGGCGTTTTTGTTAAATTCCACCTCCTGGGAGAGGAGAGGGGTTGAGGGGCTTGCTCTTCCTCTTTCCATTCGAAACTACAAGACACGGACATCTTAGCTATAAACAATTTATTTTCGGGCTTACACAGCCCACGTGTGTAATTTTGGGTTTTAATTGGCTTCACACGTGATGTGAGCTTTTTTGTCAAGGTTACAGCTTTTCTCGGGGTTTAAGGTTCCCTGCCTCCCCCAGGATTTGCAGTTGGGATTCATCTGATTCATCATCGTTTTTGGAGTGATTTAATTAGGTTAATTAGTTTCGTGAAGTTTTTGTTGGGTTTTACTTGCCGATTTGATAAAGTTTTTACTTAAACAGTATTCTTTAAATCGATGGAGTTGTTAAGAGAAAACTAGGGCAAGCTGTAACTCAAACAGTTCTTAGAATGTCGCATTTCATTAATTAAATATTTTTTATGCGATAAGCTTTTTCGGAAAAGCTTTCGATTTGTCTTCCTCTTGACTTAACTTGAAGACTTGTTTCTTCATGTTTAGAAAATGTTAAAAGGGTTTCACAGGTTGTAGAAAGCTTTTCTAAAGAAAGCAGAACATTTTCAGCACTCAGTTCAAGGTTAAGAATTAAAATTTTGTTTCATGTTGGGATTAAGCTTTGATGAAACGGGAAATAAAAATTCAATTTCGACTTGTTGATCACCTCCTAGAGGAAGGGATTCCAGGTAGTTGTTCCAGAAAGGTCCGAGGTGTCCCACGTGGGATATTAGCTTGATTTGAGATAAGACGTCGGATTCGTACAAGTTGAAACTTTTTTTTGTTTGGTTCTTGAGCGACACCTTTGCCTTGGGGGGGTAGTTGCTGGGTCCACGAGCCGAATTTTTTATTTTTCATCTAGTTGTTACTTAACCGATAATTTAATTTAAAGAACTGGTTCCGAAAATAACTTCATCGATAAATTAAAAATGTGAAATCCGTTGCGGCCGCCGCTGTCCTTGATTCAGTTATGCATTCGTATAAACGTCACATAAATCATGGTTGTTCAAGTTATTATAAAAAACAGATTAGGGAGACGGGATCCATGAGACGGTTCATTTCTTAAGGTCCTGGACCGCCTCCTGTTTTTCACTCTCGGTTTCGATGTTAGGTCTAAAATTTTTGTTTTTAATATGTTTAAAAGGTTTTTTCCTCTGCTTTTTAAGGACGATTGCAAAATTTTGAAATGGAATCGGGATTTTTCTAGGTCGAAGCGTAGAAGCAATAATAAACGTTGAGTAATGTCAAGTTGCTGAAGGAAACCTTAAAAAGATGCAAGATGGATGTCTGGGAAGATGGAAAGCATGAAACTTTTTTTTTAACTTTTTTTGGAGAAGTAAACTTTGCTTTTTGCTTTAAGTCGTTTCCTTCCTTTGCAAAATTGGGAAGCTTGGAAGAGATCAACCTTATTTATGGTTAGGATTTTTTTATACTGTACAAAACTTAAAAGATAAATTTAGGGGTTTGAACATAACGGGAGGTCCGGTTGTAAATCATCATCATCAGCTATGTTCTACTGTTATTACGGTACAGCCTCCGTTGCTCGTGCTGGAGCTGTGAGGTTATCACTCTGCCCCAATGCGGGTTCGTACCCAAGCGGTCACCCATCCAAGTACTAATCACCCCAGATGCTGCTTAACTTTGATGATCGAACCGGTGTGTTCAGTATGCTGTTGGCATCTGGTTGTAAATATGACTCATTAAATGAGAAATACGTGTGCAGTATTTATGAAATAGAGAGCAGGGGAAAAAAATCTGAAAATTATTAAACTGGACGAGGCAAATTGACCAAAAATTGTTTTTGTCAGGTGAAAAGCTAACTTCAAAAACCTCATCAGCATTCTCAACCGATTCATCAAAAACCACCTCAAATGTACCACAAAGTGGTTGGTTTTCTGTTGACCAATTAAAATGCACCACATCCTGCATTGTGACTGGTTGTTAAGTTGGTTGCCTGAAAACCAATCACGCTGCTGTGTATATATGAGGCAGCTTTTGATCGGCCACCTTAAAACCAATAACTTCTGACTAAATGGATTGGTCGTGTGGTGTCCAGTGCGGCTGTAGCACATCAGTTTCGAACTTAAGTATCATTCTAATTTCACTGTGGAGTCCTATAACATTCTTCGAGTAGGTTGACCTTCGAATAACTTCACCTCAGTTCCTCTAAAATATTTTTTTCGTTGATCCAAAGAAACAGATTTTAGAAAAACTTCAGAACCTGAATTAGGATCCCCATCCATCTTGCTGTCTTTTCGATTCGGTTTCCATCTACAGAATGGATTTTGATGGGAGAAGGGGGAGGGTGGGCTGGAGTCAGCATTTTGTTTCATTTAACCACGTTTTCATTAATTTTCCCTTTTGGCTCGAAGTGGTTTTCAACTTTTTCCTTTCACCTGGTTCTCAGAGTTGACTCGCATCACTCTTGACATTCAACAGTTGTCGGAAAATTTTATTACATTAGATTTTCACGTTCGATTTTCATATTCCTGACGGTTTTTATGTCTTTTCCCACGATTCGACATATTTTTGGCCGAATATGAATTTTGGAAATGAGATTCTGAGGGATCATATCTATCTCGCCGCCATTTTTCTTTTTAGAAGGGATAAAGAATTGTTTTAGAAAAGGTCGTGAAAAATATTGTGGTGCATGCAATGAAAAATCGTTTCCATCTTTCCCATCAGCGGGAGGGGGGTCGGTCGGTCTTTCTCAAAAAAGAAAACAGGAATAGCAAATCAGGGTCGTGTCGAATATCTTCTAGGAAAATAGAAATTCTTTTTGTGGTGTTCCAAAGAATCGGAAGAAATGGATAAAAAGGAGAGAAGGGAGGTGGAATCGATTTGGTCGAAATTGATTTTTCAAAAAGTCTTGTAAACAAAATGTCCGTGCCCAAACGGTAAGACCAGGGCTTGGTTACGACACACGAGGTCAAGGATTTATTGGTTTTCGGATTTTCTTTGTCAATTAGTCGCCTTTAGAAGGAAAAGAAACGAATGGAAAAGGACAGGACTTGATCCTGCGAGGAAATGAAAACGTTGAACGAAAGAATAGTGAAAGCTTTTTCTTCTCTTTCCTTTTGAATGAGAGAGAGAGAGACGGGGTGAATTCGGAGAGGAGGATGAAGAAGGTTACGGAGAGGTGAAAGAGAGGCCTAACTCGAAAGCGCATCTGTGTCCAAAGTGATGAAAAGATCACGTGACTTAAAAGTGTAACTAAGATTAAAGAAAGTTATCGCATTAGAAGGGTTCTGTGTGATAAATAAACATTTAAAACGAGAAAAAAAATTTTTTCCCCTGCTTTTGGGGCGACTTGCTGGAACTCAAAATTTCGGGGAAGGGGTGGGTTACTGTTGCCATCCAGCTTCCAGATTTTGTCATCAAATTGGGATACATTAAATAATTCGGGGTGTAGTGAATGATTGAAGGGCTGAAGAGAGGCCGAATGTAAATGTGTCGCGTGAATTTTGGAAAATTCGAATTTTGAAAAATTGCTTTTCGCTTTTGTTCCTGGGAAAAAGTGAGCAGGGGGAGATGGAGAAAGGAGAGGAAAAAAAATTTTTATTTTGACAGCCATCGTACATTATTGCCGTTCGTCACATTTTTCTTTTCATTTTTTTTCGAACAATGTTTATTGGACCAAATTTTTTGTAATACAACTTTCGAAAAAAAAGTTTAGTGAATCCCCAGTGACGGATCCGAATCGAAGAAACGAGAGCTTTATGGTGGAAACTTTGCTGTTGATTGGGTCATTTTAGATGTCAAAGGAGAGGATCTTTTCTCTTGTTAGTGATATTGTTTTGGAAGTGATGAAAGATGGAAGTGTGGTATATGAAGAGTAATCTTGTTTTTTGGTTTTTGTTGTCATCCTCCTCCTTTCTAGAAATTAACAGTGATTGAGTTACCAAACACAGAATGAAATTTAATATCGCAAGTGTCAGTTTTGCTGTACTTTTTCTGCTGAACTTTTTTTTTCTGAAAGGAATTATTTGCTTACTTTGCCCCAAGTTGTGACTTATTGTGCTTTAGACTGTGGAAGCTTTCTGTTGATTCTGTTTTGAGATGATAATAGTCGTAGGGTCCACACCCTTACCCTAGCTCTTCGTGCTTCCCCTAGCTAAGTCATTTCATTTTCCTCTATCACTCACGTAGATCTTGGCTTCCCTCTTCCAATATTTCCATCCTTCTTTCTCATTATTCATGTTATTACTAAAGAAAAGAAGAAAAATCCAATTCTGAATAAGTTTCGGTTAATTTAGGGGCGGATTTAGGGAGACCCACCCCGTAGTTTTTTTTTACGGAATGAAAGATTGTCGGAGAACGGTTCCTAATTTATTGCGGAAGGGTTTTGGTTTTGACTTGATGTTCGTCGAATGTTATTAATGGTCACGAACGTTTTTTTTCATTTCCTCGTCTCTCTTACGCAGAGAACGGTTTGCTGAGCTACGAAAATCCCAACTATCATCTGGATCCTGCTCGTCTGGACGACGCATTGAACTCAAACATTGTTTCCAACGTGGAAGACGATCTGTACGAGGAAATAATCAACGAACTGGACGCCGTTTGCAACATATCCGGACGGGGGCGTCCAGGTTCCGGGAGCGAAGGAAGGAAGTCGTATGCCGCTTTGGACATAACTTCGATGGGTGTAGACGTGAACACAGGTCCAGTTACCAATTTGGATTCGAACAAAACGGAATGCGACAACCGGTGAGAAACTTTTTTTTGTTTTCTTTGTAATATTAGAAAATATTTTTTTGGCAGCTTTAAAGTTCGCTGACCTGTGACTGTCAAAGGTTGCAGAACATTGGGTATGCGATTGAAAGAAGACTCAAAATGTGGGCGGGGGGAGAATAATGAAAGGAAAGCGGATTGAAAGCCCAGCCCATGACATTCCTAACTTCGGAGTGTATATGATAGAATAACAAAGCAATAATTCATGAGAGCCATAAAACTCTTTGACATAACATGTAAAACCTTAAACAGTTGATAACCGACTTACAGTAACATCGAGAACACATTTCCAGGTTCGGGGCTTTATCACTTTCAGGCACATTTTATAAATTTTCTTCAACCTTCCATTGGCCTTGGATTTCAAAACTTTATTGAAAACGGAAGTCAGTAACTTGTTTCCGTTTTGGGGGTTGGGGGGAAAGCTTTCGCCGATTAGGAACTCTATTATATATGTAAGACAGCATGCGAGAACAACCTCCCTTGTCCTCCTTCTTCCACGTTGGTGGTAGTAGGGAGGCTGTTATGTGCGCATGAGCCATCGATCGAAAACGAACCGGCAAAAGCGGGTTTTTCAGAAGTTGACTCATCGCCTGTTTTCTGTTTCTTTCCTTCCCTCTCTCTCTCTTTCTCTCTCTCCTCTTTCTTTTTCTTTCTTTTGACTTTTTCTTATTTTTATTTTAAATTTCATTAGACGTGGCGTTATGTGCAAATATTCCATTGTTTCGTTCAAAATTAAAATTTTTTTCTGTTTCTGAATTGGGAAATGTCGTGCCGATAGTGAAATCTCTTCTATCCAAAGTTATTGTTGTAGTCGTTGTGTTGTTATTGTTTCTGTTTTTTCTCATCAGGAACACAGTCTGGTTGTTTTCGATCCGGTATGTAAATTTTTGTATAGCTTCACTCCTTCCTACGAAGGAATTTGTTGTTGTTGTTCATACTTTCCCATACTGACACCCCCGCTAAAAAATTAACGAAATCGTGTTTGATCGAATGTGTGTGTGTGTGTGATCGGGGGCTCCGGAAACTTTTTTTCTCTCCTTGTTAATCATGTTGGTGTGGATTAAAGTTTTGATCAGATAAATGGATAATTGTTTTCAGTTGGGTGAGAGCCGTTTTGATGGTGAGCCGCACACATGTACAGGTATCGGGTTTTGGAATGAAAGAATTTTTCGTGGGTTTTATGGGGGATTTGGGGTGGGGGCTGAAGTCAGGGTAGTGGGGGGTTGGTCGGTTTTTTTTCTTTTGCGTCGAACGTAGGAGTGCTGAATTTTTTTCCTTCGATCAGAAACTTGAAGGACAATGTATTGCGTGTTTTCCCTGTGGTGGAGGTTAAAAGGAAAATTTTCGTTTCTTTTTGGCCCCCGGTGCTGTCGTCGAGTATAATTTTTTGAAAGGATTTTGAGCTGTGGTTTGTGTTTTATGAATTTTTGTTTTATTTATTTTTTAGGCTCTGGGTTTTTGGGGGTGTTATCTAAAAATTTAAAGTGATAACTGGTTAGGTATACATTAAACCGTACAGAGATGTCTGTAAATTTGGTTACTGGGTTTGTAAGAAACGAGGCCCTCAGTGTTGTATGAGTCATTGGTAGTCATTGATTTGTGGGTTATTACGTCGCTTAGTCAAATAATCGAGAGAATCATTGCTTGTATATTTCAAAAATATTGCACACTTTTAGGAGTTCACTTAACAAATCATGCACGCTTTGAAAAGTGGCTCGTTTCATAAGTATTGCACACTTTTGTGTTGAAATCATTTCATGAATAATGCACTTTTGTTTTTGTTCCTTGTTTCGACCATCCCAGAACCAACCTTTTCGGTCTCTTTTGATTTTTTTGTTATCTTTCGGTGTTTCATTCCTTCACGTCGTATACCTAGTTTCTGTTTTCCATGTGAACCTTTAAATGGATGGTTTGTATCATCATCTGTAGTAGATTGTTAGCTGTTTGAGTTGAAAAGTTGTCCTAATGTTCTATGGCTTCAATTTAAATTGTGAGAATTTCACCCATACAGTCTCTGGGAACACTGTCGTCATTTCTTTCACCACGGGCGACAGCAACTCCACTTACTTGAAAGGTTGGAAAACGAAATTGGTGACAGTAAACATCAGTCCTTTACAGATATCTACAGTGATTAAATGGTGGAACGCACAGAATTTTTTTCCTGAACGGTGACAGTATGTGTCTTGTGTTTTCTTTATTTCTGTACGCTGTATTCTACCCCAAAATATTTGAATCTTTGTATAAAGAATGAAATTCAACTGCGGGGAAAAAAATTTTAATGGCCCCCAAATAATTCCAGGCCTGAAATTCTCTGAGCAGAAAATAAATTTCGAATTGATTTATAAGTGAACACTTAGGTCTTGTTTTATGCGAAAATTGCGGTAACAGTATTTGACAAATGTAATATCCTAAGCGCGTAAAACAAGACTTGATTGTATTTGTGATGTGGCCAGCACATTGTTAGCCACTCTTTAAAGATTATAGTTAAATTGCGAATTTATCGATCCGCGTATCTAAAAGTTTTGTCGACGGCTGGTCTGATTTCTCCTAAAAGAATAGTTTGGAAGGGATAAAGTTGGAAGTAATCGTCTCTGTTGGAGCAGCCATTTGCGACAGGGACTTGAAAATAGTTTTATTTGTTTCTTTAAAGGTTTTCTTTTGCGATATCACACGAAAGTCGAGTTTGTGCTCAAGTTAACAAGCGAACGTGATTAATAAATAGGAAAAGCTGTTTTATTGATAAGTAATACCATTTTACGAGTCGAGATATGAACAGCTACTCCTTCCTCAATCGCTATAAAGCCAGGCATTTATGACTTACATGGTTCTCTCTCTCTCTCTTTCATAGCAAAACGACTTAGCAGTGATTGAATGAATACAAGTTGGGAACACAATTGTGTTCTAGAAATTCCATTGAGATTGTAAAACTGAAAAGGATGACTAACAAAGGAAGGGGTTTTTGTATTTTCCTTGGGTTTGGGAGGGGTTGGTGGGGGTAATTTTAAACAGAAGGTTGAATTTTGATTTTGCTGTCGTCAACTTGGGGAAATGGGGTTGTGGAAATAATGACCCACCACGAAAAATTCAAAATTTCAGGGTGAAATTAGAGAGAGAGGGAAGGGAAATGATTTTTTTTCTATTCGTCTCAAGTTCACTGCCTTCTCTGATTTTTTTATCGAATTTTTCCTTCTCGGTTATCACTTTGCCTGTTTTTTTAGTCTGCGATTTACCTTGGGCGTTTGGGGAGCCGGGGGTGGGAGAAGATGAAAAAGACGAAAAGGTTGCATCTATTTCGAAATTCATGAAGTTTTTTCACGTCATCGATAACCGCGTTGAAATATTCATGGAATTTTCAAAATTTATTCCCGAACCTCATTATTGACCACTAATCGGAGGAGTCGGTCGAATCTTTTTTTCCTTTCTTTTTTTATTGGTGGATGATGAGGTCGTGGAGTGTTGAGTGAAGTGAGACGGCGGGAAGGAAAAGTCTTTTTTTTTAAATTGAAGGGGTGGAACTGTTGGGAAAACTTGTTGGCGACAATATGGCGGAGATGAGACACGGACTCTGGGGAAATTTGTCGCCCAGATGACATCACTTCACCCCTCCACAGCCCTTCCTGAATTTAAAATCTTTATTTCCTTTCCTTGGTTTACTGCTGAAATAAAATATAATTTGTTTTGAAAAGTTTGGAGAAGTTTGACTGTAGTCAGATTTGAAGGTCTTCCATCACTGGTGATGTCGTTTATAACCGTAGAACTCTATATAGCCATAGCTACTTTCCCAGCACAAACAAATAATGCACACTTTCGTGAGGTTTTCATTTCAAAAATACTGCACACTAGTGAGTTATTCATTTCAAAAATAATGCACACTTTCAGAGTTTTCATTTCAAAAATAATGCACACTTTCGTGAGGTTTTCATTTCAAAAATAATGCACACTGGGTTTTCATTTCAAAATAATGCACATTTCATTTCAAAAATAATGCATCCTTGTTACGAATGTATTTCGTAAATATTGCACGCTTTCGTGAGGTATTAGTTTCATAAATAATGCACATTTGAATGAAGAACTCATCTGAATACACAGTTTTAAAATATATGAAGAAGAATTAGTTTCCTGTGGTGTTCTTACAAATCGATCTCAAAAACCGGGAGGAATTTCAGATGGGGGGTCGGACTAATGTCTGATTTATGGCTTCAAATCGCTCCGAACAAGGAAAAGGAAAATTTTAATAATTTTAAATAGTTAGAAAAATATTACAACACCACACGTTCTTGTGAGGCACAGGTTCTAGGCCCGCTAGGTGTATTTCAATTAACTCGACCTCAATGGACCGCGTTTCTTTGAATTTTTACCCAGGCGAATAAAAATTTGACCTCTGACTCACTGAAACGGTTAAAGAATTTCTTTCAAAAGGTGGATTTGACATCTTTCGAAAACATTTAATTAAGTTCTTTGCAAGGTTTGGTTCTTGTTGTTGTTTTTGTTGTTGCTGTTTATTTTATTTCTTTCTTCGTTACTTCCCAGGCTCTAAAACTTTATTTCTGTGTTATAAATTTGGTAAATTTGACAATATAAAACCTTCCAGGATAAGTTTAATTGAAAAAGAGACATTAAAAAGGATTTTGTAGCCACGAACGGAATCCATTGGTGGTTAGAGTGTTTGAAAGAAGATATTGATTTCGTCGGTTTCTTTGCTGTCGGGTTTACCGTCTTGATCCTCTCTTGCAGTCTTCCTGATTTTTATTTGGGCTTTCTGGGGTTTGTATAATTATATTTGGTGTAATTGTCTTATTTATTTTTGTTATTATATTTCGCAGGAGTGCGGAGTCGACGAAGGAGAATAATTTGGATAATTCGTATAATTACAATAACTTGAATATGGGAAGGAGACCGAACGACTTGAACGCAATCGTGAGAACTAAACCTGATTTAATTGAAGATGCTGAATACAGGCGGAATAGAGACATGTGAGTGTTTCGAGAGCTTTTTTTTATTGTTCTCTCTCTCTTATTCTCCTTTGGGTTTCCAATTGAATAGTAGTTCCAATGGGATTTCTATATTTTTCCCATGTTTTCGCGTTTTCGAAGATTTATGCGTTATCATTATCGTTGTGTAAATTTCTGCTTTTCCAAAATTTGTGAAATTAATTCATTCCAGCAATTTACTTAATTGGGTAGGAAATGCGACCTCTCGAATCCTGATAGGTTTATTCACTTAGTCAAATTTGGGTTGCTGCCACTGTTTTGCGTTAGACATAACATTTTTGTTTCGTTTCATTGCACCAATTTGCGTGCTGTTATTATTTTTATTTCACCCCCTGACGTGCATTAATTTATTTAAGAGTTTTAGTTGTGTAGGGTAGTTATGCCAGATAAAAATCTTTTCCCAAAACACGGTGGAGCTTTCGCCTTTTCCCCTCCCAAAACGACGACAGGTTTTCGTTGTTGAATATAAAATTATACATCTCTTTACTCTATTATTGTTTTCTTAAAATCCCTGTTAGTGTTAGGAGAAGCCTTTTTTACTCTGCCCCCTTCCCCCCAAACAAGTACCTGCCTCAGAAGTTGAGAATATAAGTTGTTGGTAGGATATAGGATGGTAGGATATGGGTTTGTCTGGGGAACTGATTAATATCGAAGCCCAGGAGCTGACGGAGGAAATGGCAGAATTTAAGGATGAGGAGTGGAGTAGAATGGGATGGAAGAGGAGGGAGAATAATAATAATAATGATAACGGAAAGCCTAATGTAGTGGTTAAGGTTCATGACTTGGACGTTATGATCGTGAGTTCGAATCCTGTTATACCCAAAAAATGGTGAAAAACGGAATTAAACCACCACTACTACTTAATAGTAATGATGAGGAGGAGGAGGAGGCTAAAAAAAAATTTTATTTCGCGATTGATACAGTTTACCTATATACTGTATGTGTGTGAAGGAATATACGTTTATGAAGAAATTGAAGAACGTTTGGACCTATTTCAGCTAAATTTACTACTCATCAGTTGATGTTATGTTAGTCTCTCGGACTAGATTTAGAGTGTCTCTCATCAATAAGTATGCTTCAGTTAAATCTGCATATCTCAAATTACTTTCTCACCTTTTTCTCTATATTTATTACATAAATATTGTACACTTCTATGAAGATTTCATTCATAAATAATGCACACTTGTTTGTTGATCTTTTTACTAACAATTTTGGTGGAGTTTCCATGATCAGGGAGTAAATTACTTTATCAAAAACTTTATTCCTTTGTTTCGTAGGAGACTATGATTGTATAAAATTTGTCTTTTGTTTAGTCACCTATAATTATCGGTGGTAGACTCTTTGGGAGTGGACAGTGTTTCTTTCCGGACTGTTATAATTGTGTGTACAAAGTTTGGTTGAAATCGGTTATTTTGTTTTTGAGTTATGATGACACAATTATCACACACCCATACACATAAACATCCTTTTATAGATTTTGGTAAGTTGGGTTTGAAGCCCGACGGTTGTGGGGTGGAAGATGGAGTGAGTAGAACAGAAACAAAAGACAGGTGTGGCAACGGATATGGTATCGCGTCTCGTCAAAACACTCAATTAATTAGCTACTAATTTAATCCAGGGCGAAACAATAACGAAACTTCCTGTTACAGCTCTCAGTTAAACGGTCTTCAGAACGCAAAACTCGAGATAGACGGAGTTCCTCACATTCAGGGACAATTAAGCGAAGACCTGTATGCGGTGCCTGTGAAGAGATCCTCACCTTCGCCGGCTGTAGACACTCCCGATAAGGATCGATTACCTCCAGGCTGGGAGAAACATGAAGGTTGGAATATTTAAAACAAAATCGATTGTTTTCTCCATGTTTTATTGGTTCCTCCTTGGTGAGAATATAATTTTCGTTGTTGTTGTTGTTGTAGATAATGACGGTCCTTATTACTGGCATATCAAATCGGGCACGATTCAGAGAGAGCCTCCGGAAGATTGTAAAGAAATAAGCACGATAGTTCAGCAGTTGTTGAAGGATACGGACGATTTAAATACATCAACAATAATTAATTGCGTGACGAGGAGCAACACGAGCTCGGCGCTTGAGTCCATCAAGGAGAGGAAAGAAGATTTGGCGTTGAAGTAAATAATCTTTCAGCTAAGACCTAAACGAACGGAGAGCTTAATTATTTCAAATTAACCAAACTACTTTTAAGAAGTTATTTTTAAAACGGGTCGAAAATAAATTTACTGTTGACATTCGACCGTAAAAAGATGATTTCATGCTTTGATTTTTATTGTTTCTGCCGAAAAAATCATTTGGGTGTTTGGGTGTGAGGAGGAAGGGATTTTTGTAAACGATTTCTTTGATTTTTTCGTTTGAAGGAGGAGGAGTTATCCCGCCAAAGTCGAGCACGAGACTAAACAGAAACCCATTCGATTCGCCGTTCGATCTCTGGGTTGGGTGGAAATCGCGGAAGAAGATCTCACGCCCGAACGATCTTCGAAAGCCGTGAACAAATGCATCGTGGATCTGTCACTGGGACGGAACGATCTTTTGGATGTTGTTGGAAGGTGGGGCGACGTAAGTACCGTGAGTTGGTTTAAAACCGGAAATGGATACCACCTCAGCAGTTGAACCCCGTTTTTATATAACTTGCTTTGGGTTGCAGGGAAAAGATTTATTCATGGATCTCGATGAAGGAGCATTAAAGTTGATCGATCCGGAAAAGCTTACTGTTTTAAACACACAACCCATTCACACGATCAGGGTGTGGGGCGTCGGAAGGGACAACGGAAGGTACGTTTGAACACGAACGTCGCGGAAAACAACCATCAAACTTCATTTTATCGGTGAAAGGGGTGGTCGCACCGGCGGAAGGTTCTCGTATAATTTGACAATAGCTCACGTAATTATCGTGATCGTCGGTGCGATTAATACCGCTTATAAGCTCGTACATATACAAACCCTTAACGATCAATATACCTCAAAGACCAAAAAATCTGTCGTGCATGTTTGGTTAATGTTGAATCGTGTAGTAGTGCACTGTATAGGTTGGAATAACAGTCAAAGTCGAATTTTCTGATATGAGAGTAAAAGTAATTTTCTCTTTGTTGTTGTCGGTGATTAGGAAATGAAAAATCTTGGAAAAGATGTTGGATAACTGGAAAGAGAAAAACTTTCAAACGCTCGTGATTTATTTTATTTATTTGAATTGTTTGCATCATCATCGATTTGCCTGCTCTTTATATTCCTTTGTTTCGCATTGTCCTAACCTTGGTTACTCTTCTCTCTACCGGACCATGTTATAAATTTTATTTTAGAGTAGTTTTAATCAATTAGGTTTATGTTTTTGTCGTCTGCAACATTAATTTTGTGTTTTGTATTATTTTTTTCTTTTGTATGGGCGGCGTTGATCTGTTTTGTGATTCGACTTTGAAAGAGAGAGGTACGTCATGGTATAGCTGTGTTTTTGTGTTGTTGTTTGTCTTCGTGTCAAGAATGGTTTTATTTAGTTTTGCATATAGAGTTTGATTTTTAAAATGATTGGATTGGTCATCATATTTAAGCGCTTTAGTGCATGAAACAAATTTTTGACATCAAGAACTATAACTGTTTGTGTCTGCGTTAAATTTTATTATTTTTACATCTTAACGGTTTTTTGTTTGTTATTAGTTAATCATTGACTCTTTGGAGTAGATGTCTTTTTGTGTTTCGTTTGGTGCTTGAGTGTTTGATGTGATGTTGTTTCTACTTTTAAATCTCTAAAAAACTATAAAAAAGTAGGAATGAGTTTGTTGAGGCTTTGATTGTTCCACACTTTCCTTGTCTCCCATCTTCCCTATTCCCAATATTAGAATTTTCGAAAAGTGCATGAATGTCTGCTAGCGTTTGTTCAAGTTGTTCAAATTTTTTTCTTAATGTTCGTTGTTTTAAATGATACATTTCATATTGACAGGGATTTCGCATACGTGGCTCGAGACAAAACCACAAGAAGACACATGTGTCACGTGTTCCGGTGTGATATCTCAGCTAGAACCATCGCGAACACCCTCCGGGACATATGTAAGAAAATCATGATCGAAAGGAGTCTTCAGCAAAACCTAGCTAAGCCCATAGACATAAGTGAGTAGTCGTCTCAGATCTTTATTTGATTTGAGTTAATTGTTTCATTGAAAATGTTTTTTATTTATTTATATATTTAAAGATGGCTGTGGCAGGCAAGGTTTGGCTGTTCGACCGACTAATTTACCCACGGAACATAGGAGACACCATAGAAGTGGGTTATGTCTAGTCAGTAAGTGTTTGAGAAGTGTCACGTTTGGGTTGTAAAAGTTTTGAGTGTGATGACAGGTTTAACGAGTTGTGAATTGAAATTTTCAGACCAGTCATTTCCAACTCCGATGGAGGAACCTAAGAAAATATTAAAGGCACAGTATCTCGGAAGTTGTCAAGTGAACAAAGCGACGGGAATGGACATATTGAACGAGGCTATCGATCAGCTCTCTCGCACTCCGCAGGAATCTTGGATAAACGTGAATATAGCCGTGGCTCCTAGCATGATCTCTATATCACCGACTGGGGTGAGTGGACTTGGGCATTCGATTATGGTTTTGCATTTGCAGTGTTTTTCTCTTTACGTGAATGAGGATTTTTGTTTTGCAGGACGAAAATAGCGTAATTAGCGAATGTCGAGTCAGATATTTGTCGTTTTTGGGAATCGGTCAAAACGTAAAACTCTGCGGTTTCATAATGCACACGGCACAAGATCTCTTCATCGCTCATGTGTTTCATTGCGAACCGTCGTCGGGAGCTTTGTGCAAGACCATAGAAGCTGCTTGCAAGGTAATTACTTCCTGTAGTGTCCATCGGGTGGTTTGTGAAGGATGCCCGTAATTTTTCATGATTGTCCTTTTCATGGTTTTGCCTTAACAGCGCTTTTATATTTTATTTTGGGGTTGGGAAATGCCCTTTTGGGATAAATGGGGCGTGACCTGTCACGAAATGTTCGGCTAGGAAATCAATAGTCACCATGTACGTTTTAAGTATAGATCTTTGCCTGCTTTTTCAGCTGAGATACCAAAAATGTTTGGATGCTCATCCTCAAGGAATCAACCGAAATCAGTCAGGCTCGCAAACACCTGGGAAAAGCATCGGAGCTGCTCTCAAATCTCTAGTCGGATCTCTAACTGGGAGGAAAACCAGAAGCTCAGAATCCTGAGATGAAGCTCTCTCTTTGCAGGTATATCTCCGTTCTGTTTTGATTAGGAAAACATTTAAAGGTGTTGATATACTAACGTTGATAACAATTTCAGGAACTGTGGCCACTTCCTGCAGAACGTGAAGTTATCAAACACAAGCATCTGCAATCTCCACTCACCATGGAATGTCTGAGCAATACACCGTCGCAGAATTTGATGTCACTTTTATCTCCGACACTAGACTCACGTCGACTCCCACCACGTTGGTAAACCAAAAAAATGGCGTCACATAGAAGAAACCTCGGGAGTGTTGACGCGTTCGTCGATAAGTGACTGGGTTCCTGGACACACATGCGGCTTCATAGAAACATTTTTTATTAGTTGCGATTGAGTGCGGCTTACAAAATCAAAAATCGTTTTTTCTCTTAGAGGAAATTTCCAGGAAGCCCGAGTTTTCTTTCCTCATGGTGGTCATAGGTTAAATAAGATCTCCAGGTCTTGAAACTCGAGTTATTTATTTTTTTATAGATGAATTCAAAAGTGATATCCAAATTAGGATGAATCGCAAAACTCGCTTAGCCAGCTTTTGATATCACGCTTAATTAAGCACAGCAAAAAGGGAATTTTTGCTTGAATGGTTACCAAATCCTTTTTTGTTGATGTAAGGTTCACTGACACAGTGGTCTGACTAAGTGTGCAGTGTCGTTCAACTGAAATTTGAAAAGAGATTTGGGCCAAAAATCAGGAAGGAAATTTACAAAACGAAGTCAGTAGTTTGAATCGTGTTGGCGTTTGATTTTTTTTTGTTAATAATAAAAATTTTGGTTTTGGGTCCATACAAACCCTCAGCGGGGTAGCTGGTCAGGGAACAAACACGGTCGGGGGTGTTTTATTACGTCGACATCAACCCCCCATTCAGGAACCGTTTGTAAAATAAAATTTTAATTAAGAAAATTATCCGTGAGACCTTTTATCTTATCTTTTGACACAGTTGAGAGGATAGGTTACCTAAAGTAAATGAAAAGTGAAGAACATTCCAGGATGTAGTCGATACATAATTGAAAGTGACATGAGTCTTTTGAGCTGTGGGGTTGTTTGGGGTTTTGTTTTTTATGTTTTGTTGCTTTTGTTTTCCTTAACAAATCTCCTTTTCTAAAGACAATGTATGTGAGCTTTAGATTTCCCACAGATGATGGCGACGATGCTTTTGTTATGTAGGATAAATCGTTTTGTTTTGGTACCATTTTGGGAGGATATGTTAATGTCGCACTTTTGAGCTTTTGGGTTTGAGTAACCCCCCTCCAAAAAAAAAAGTCACTCAAACTGTTTAGTAGGTTTATTTTTGAATACATAAAATCCGTTGGAATGCCTCTTAGAATAAATGCTAATCGCGGCTAGTTATTATAATAGAACATGAAATGTGTTTTAGTTCAAAGGAAAAACTCAAAATTAAAACGGGAAATATTATAATTGTATAAATATTTTAGATATATATATATATATAAATGTCGCACCTTGGTTGTGTTTGTGTGCAGCAGCTGATTTTCAAAAGTTTCCTTCAAATCGGAGTGATTTCTGCTAGTCAAGAATGTTTGCTTCCTTTCGGTAAATTTTTTTGAGTTTGCAAAATGTCTACATGGGGGCATTGACTCAGGGGGAACAAACCAACCCCCTCTCCTACCCCCTTTCTTCTGGTCTTTTGAATTATACTTAACAATCATGGAGTTTTGCGATGTTTGTTCATATCAGAATGTGTTCGAGAACGAATTCATTCTAATTTCCACTTGAGATTGTATACGGATCGTATGAGAATTAGGTTGTAGAGTTAGACTAACTCAGTGTCATCACTTGTTTTAAATGTGCTAACCGGAAATGGTAGTGTTTAGACTGGCTTTGATTACACTTAAGCGATTTGTGAGAAAGCTTTTTTAGTAGTGGAAGTTGGAAGTGTTCGTTGAAATGTTTTCTATTTCTCAACGCCGGATGATAATCCTTCCTTATCCGGCGTGCTACAGCGAAAGGGTTATTAAGTATTCATGAATGATTCACTAAGATGTGCTTTTCTTACATGCGGTAGGAAAATCGCTTTATACATTCCCCTTTCCGTTATATCTAAAATCAAAGTGCTTAAATGAAAATTTGCTTAAATTTATCGAGGATGTTATGTCAGAAGGCAGGTAAATAAGAAGTTGCTTATGTATTCGTAATTATCGATTTGTATACTGTAGATGCTGCTGTTGAAGACTCTTAATAAACCCTTTCCTCTTCATCCCCCTTCCCTTCTCTCCAGTTTTTCAACTGCAGTCAAAAGAACAAATCTCTGTATCGGTTCTGTATATATATATTAATTACATCACTTGAGTGATAGCGATGTTAATTAATGTTGGATAGCTTCTTGTGTTTCCTTTTCGTAACTATAATAATCGTATCATGGTTTCGTTACAATCCGTATTGTTTGGATGAGAGTAACGTTAAAATTTAAATGGAAATGACTAACGGAATAGGACTGTCAGCAGAGTTGCTGGCGACAGCAATCCAAACATGATTTCATCTTCTAGTATAAGAGCAAAATGTAAACGAAATTAGCGATACGATTATGTTGAAATCAGCCTGAAAATGCCTGATAGATTTTATTACTTGTAATTCCTGTCTCTTTTTTTTATTATATATATAAATATATAATTATGGTAAAAATATACGACAACGTTGTCCATTGTAAAATATATTTATTTAAAACTGAAAGATTTTTTTGTAAGTTCTTGAAGGAAGTCTCCGTTTTTGTAGAGCTTTTGAAATGAAATATATAACCCGATTGTGCATTACTTTTGAAATGAAGTCTTGTTACAAGTGTGCATTACTTTTGGAATGAAGTAGGTAGGCTAACTTTCCATCACTTTTCAAATGAAATCTTGTTCTAGTGTGCATTATTAATAAAATAAATTCTTCATATAGGTGTGCATTACTTTTGAAAGGAACTTCTGATGCAAGTGTGCATTATTTATGATACAGAATCATTCCTAGGGGCTCCTTTTTAAATACTTCTCTCAAGTATAAGTGAAAATTGTCTTTCTCAGAGTGAGTATGAGTTCCTTATTAATTGTAAGCTCTTTCCTGTCCTGGTCTGGTTGTCGAGTTTATTTTGGCTGATTTGAATCTGATGGCCAAAAATTTTGGGTGGGTTTGAAGAAAGTTTTGGAAGGTACTACGACAACGGCAGTACCTATTCATAAAGTTAGTGATCCAAACTTAAATGTGGCAAAAGTTTAAAAATTTGTATAAATAAATACACACTCAGTGGATTAATTAGTAAAATAAATTCGTTAGAAACGAGAAACGGTTAATGATTTAGAACATGTAAGTCAGGAATTATTTCAGTAAAAGCGCCTTTTTTGCCGCTATTTATTACTCTATGAAATTATTCAAACTTTTGTCACAAATAATTCCACCGGGCTTTCAATTTATAAAACTTACAAGTGAATTCTTTTAAAGCTTTGAAGTATTCCAAAGAAATGAAAATTCCATGAACTTCTTCAAATAATTTATTTATAAATAGTCATTAAATAATCCAAATGGAAGAATCAAAGCTGTAGGAAGTCATAGATGAGGTTAAAATTTCATAAAATATGAAAACGCACCCGCGAATACGGAGTTCGTGATGGTGGTGGTAAGCTCAATATGGGCGGTATTTTAGTGACGTTTGGATGCTGCCACTTTACAGTGTCGAGTCTCCTTCGTAAGTTAAACATGTGACAGAATTTCGACCGTATTCAAAATCAAAACAACGGCCATGCGCCATGTTGTTTCTTGTTTTGTGCATTTTTCGACATGTGTTTAAGCGTTGAAAATGTAATTGGTTCATTAAATGTGATAAGTTTCCATTACTTTTTGTTACTTATTGGTGTTATTTAATTATGTGTGATAATAAAAATGAATTACACAAAAGTGAATATGATAAATCGAAGGACAACACGTCAACCAGGTTGGATTTGGATATCACCGAAACAACAGACTCCTATCCAGAGTTTGATTTCTTGGATTTACTACGAAATTTACAGGCGAGTCAGAAGGAATAATGAAAGCCTAGATGTAGGAGAAATAGATGATTTAGGAGGGAGCTTCGTGGCGAGGTTTGAAAATGGACGGATGTCGAGCGTTCTGGGTTATAATGTTAGATGTGGAACGATTCCCAGGATGTCAGGGTTTTTTGCATTCACCCTTATACATTGTAACCAGTTGAAATGTTTGACTCTAATTTTACACTCAGTTATTGTGTCGAAGGGCTTTGAAAAACTAGTCGCCATATTTGAAGCTTATCTGGGCGAATTTTCAGTCATCAATTTCAAGTGACTCCCGGTCGTTCGTAATTTACCATTTTGCCACACCCCCCCTTCTCCTTTTGTTAATTTCTCGTCATTAAAAATTGGAAAGAAATGGATTTCGTTTCGTCTTGACGAAATGGAGGACGTCCGACATTTCTCATAAATTAAATCGTTTTGTTTCCCTGCCCCCCCTCCCCTCGGTTTTCGCCATCGATCTGTTTTCGTCGTGTGTGTGTGTGAAAGAGTGTGTAAACGACGACCTGGTCTACAAAAATGGAATCGCGATCGTAATTGAACAAGCATTTTCAGTCTTGATGTAGATAAAAGTGAAGAAAAAATCGAAGCGGATTCGATTGTCGTTCGTTCGATTCGGGGTTTTCGCCTTATTTCCGGTTTTGTTTTAATGACTGGGGGAAGGGGGAGCGAATGGGTGAGTGTGTTAGTGTAGTAGAGGGCGTTCGATGGTCTTAGTTGTAGTGTGAACCTGTGACGATAGTTTGTTATACCTGGAAATGACTGACCAACCTTTTGAAAGAAATATCATTCGGGATTCGTCCTTGATGGCCTCGTTCCTTGTCCACTCCCCCCCCCTCATCTTCCGGTTCACCCTTTTGATGGCTCCTCCCGAACTATCATCTGAACGTATGTGACATACGCGTTCGTCGTTTTAGTTTTCCTTCTCTGTCTCTCTCTTTAGTACTATCATTATTATTATTACTTTTTACTATTTTTTCGCCCGTTCGAGTCGTGGATTCACCTTCGAGACGTCATTCCCCCTATTATCGCGACGTTGCCAAGTTTATTCGGTGTTTATTTGAATTCGAGACAATTTTTTTTGTTTTCTCTTTTTGTTGTTATTTATTTGTCTTGTCCCCGTTGTTCTTTTAACTCCTTTTCTGTTTTATCTACATAGTTGATCGTCTCCTTTTTTTTATTTTTATCTTTTCTGATAGTCTTTGTTAATCTTAAAAATTGAAAAGGATTTTGTGATTGTACGTCTAATGGCGGCGGTTGTAGTTATTGATTGGGATGAATTTTTATAATTTTTTTGGGGGGTGGCGGGTGTAGAAAGAAAATATTTGGAAGTCGAACCTTTTTAGACCTTTTTTGAAGATGAGGGTTGGTCTATTCTAAGCTGTGGTTTTGTCAGATGTGTTTTTTTTAATATTTGTTTTTTGGCTCGTCGAAGAATGATTTGGTTTTGAAAGGCTTTGGTCTCTGTTTTCCTCTTTCGTTCTCTCTCTCTCGATTTTATCTCTCTCTTTCTGTCTCTTTCGTCTCTCTTTTAGTCGCTTCGGTTTTAAAAGACCGGTTTCGTTCGCGTGCTTGCGTCCGGTCCAGTCGTCATTTTAGGTGATTGATTTTTGTGTTTGGTTTGATCTGTGTTATCGGTCTGGATAATTACCTTTCCCAAGTTGAGCGTTTGTGTTTTGTTTTTTTTTTTCTAGCCGTTTTGCCAAGTTTTGACTTGTCGATGTTTTTGACTTCTTGAATTTTTTTTTGGTTTTGTTTTCTTGTTTCATACGCCTCCGCACTCACCTTTACACTTTTTTTTTGCTTCCGTTTGACATTATTGGTTTCTTATTGATTTTGCCTTTTATATTTTGTTGTTGGTTTAGGGTTTGGATTTGTATTTTATTTTATGTTTTGTTTTGTTATTTATTTACTAAATTTTTTTTGTTTATTGATTTATTGTCTTGTCTTGTAGGAGATGTGCGTTGAGTTGAGTTTGGAACCCCCTCCAGTTGGGTTGTTCGGCTGGGGTCTTTATCTTTTGTTTTCTCCCTTTTTCTCTTTTTTCTTTTCTTTCTGTTATTGTTTACATGACTGACTCGCTTTATGTTTAATTCAGCGTGTAATCGAAAGCGTGATTTTGATCCGTCCTTCCCACATCACTCCCTGAGGATCTTATAAATTTGACGGAGATGGGGAGGGGGGCTCAGGTGTTAATTTAATATTTTTTGCCAGGCTCCCACGTTAGAATTAATCACACGTGAAGCGTTTAATGTAAATTTCGTGGGATTTTTTTTTCTTTCAAACTTTGAGCAAAGGTTAATTAGGCTTTTGCAGCGTTTATTCTGTGTATACTTTATTCTCTTGATTTTTTAATTAATGAAATCAATTTTCTCTCTCTCGTATTTATTTGTAGAATCTATATCTCACTTGAAAAAATAAATAAATAAAATTTTGATTGCAACTTTAGATTCTTATAGATGTCCAGGTTAATGACAATGTCCTAGTTAGATGTTGAGAGTGTTGCATTGGAATTTTTGAGTTGTGCTAGTTAGAAGAGATATTAAGTGTCAATGCTTTTATGAGCTTCCATTTTAAAATTGTTCCCCATTGACATGTGTTCAGAGAATTTCATTCAGAGGATTAGGAAAGGCTCACTTGGATGTTTTAAATGGTGGTGGTGGTTGGGTGGAGTGGAGGAGATGTGGGTAGAAGCATCTGTTGCTCTTGTTCTGTTTATATATGCAAAACATATTTTTTCACAAACTCAAGTTTAATTAAATTTGCATGGGCTAAAGTTAAATGTGATATTTTGGGGGGGGATTATATGAAATCATATAGAGTGGAGGGTGATGAATTTGCTTAATTTTGGAAAGTTTTTCGGATATGACTAATTAACATTTAGTTTTAAATCCAGCCCATTAAAAAAAATTATTTGTTGGGGTTTAAAGTTTAATTTAGATACATATGTGTGGTTTTTCATTTTTGGCTTGATTGTTTTCTTATTATTATTATTACTTTTTTGTAGATAAAGACAAAAAAGGCAAAACATAAGGTTAGCAGTGAAGAGTCAACGAATAAGACTAATCTATTTAGCGAAGAGGATTCAGATGTAGAAGCTTTAGCAAGACTATATGAAGAGAAATATGTAAGTAAAGGGTTGAGGAGTTGTTGAGTGATGTTTCATGTAATAAATTGTGAACAAGAAGAAAAGCTTTGACTGTGTCTGACCTTCAATTAATTGTTGGTTCAGAGTTTAGGCCTTTTATTCTTTAAAGCAAGATATCTAATAAATGAGCATTGAAACCCATTAATGAAGGTTTTTTTAAAAAGAACATTTAGTATTGGGATTAGAATGAAATGAAGATTATTTACACAATGCAGTATTATAAAAGCTGTTGTTAATGTTTTAATTACAAGATGCTTTGTTTCTTGGTTTTTATTTGACTGTAAATAAATTTTTTTAGCTGAGAAAGTGAAAATTGTTGTCATGTACTTGGAATAGTGATTGAACGTTAGCTCATTAGACTTGGAATGTAAAGCTCAGTGATAGACAGATTTATTAAAGCTTAAAATTGTGAAACAAGTTTGTTCGTTTTTAATAGTACAACCTGGTTTAATTTAAGGCTTTGTATGAAGCAGATGACAAATACATTTTGATGAAAGGCATTTAACGAATGATTTGTTTATTTTATTTATTTATTTTTTTCAGGGCACTTGTAATGACTATGCAGAGCTTGGGGAGGGTTATGATGAAGAAGATTCCTTTATTGACAATTCAGATGCGGTATGTATGAGTTTTTTTTAATTAGCAAAAAATTGTGTTGAAGGGTTATTAGTTTTTATATTTTTTAATTGTTGATTAAATAATATGTCAAGGAGCTAATTAAAACATTCTTTGAGTTCTTTTCAACAATTTAATTTAAGTTTTAGAATTAAACTGAGTTTCAAGGACATAACTGTAAACTTTATGACTAATTGATGCATAAATGATGCAGTAACAGGTTTTGTACTTGTGGCTGGGGTTCGGTTAACTGGTTTTTAGTTTTTCTTTTTATGAAGTAAGAAATTAGTATGACTAAATAAATGCTATGAATATATATGTCTGTGTATAAATTAAATGAAATGTCCAAAATTGATAAAATCAGGACAACCAACATATGCTTTGAAAAATAAAAAGAAGAAAGTAGGGAGGTGTATAAAGAATTTGAGTTGAGCAAATAGTAGAGTTGAGGTATAGAAAATCATATGGAGCACATTCTGGATGATGATATATATATTCGAATTCATATAACTCATTTAATGGCTTCCAATATAAAAAAAAAGTTTTCAAATTATACCTATGGTTTCATTTTAATTTGTTTAATTCATACAGTTTTCATTTTTATATATTTCAGGTGAATGATTTAGTTCCAAGTGGTATCCAGACTGAATTTGGTGGATTTTATATAAATAGAGGGAAATTAAATTTTGTTAAAGAAGATAACTCTTCCAGTTCAACTAGTGAGGATGTAGATAAATTTCTTGCACATAATAGACTGGTTTGTATGATTTTTTATAATCCTTTCTGATTAATTAATAGCCATTAATCATTAATGGGTGTTGTGGAGTTATTAAAAAGAAGTAACCAAATTAATTGTTATTGCTTGGTCATTTGTCTACCTTAATGTCATTTATCAGTTTGACTGTGTTATTTAATGAATTTTTAAAGTGTGAGGTTATTTCATTTGTTTTTTGTCATTCGAGTAATTCTTTTAAGCTTGATTTTCCTGATTTTGGGTGATTTTATAGGGATTTGAATTGAGAGGTGTTGAGTTATTAGTTTTAGAGTTTCTCATAAACAGAAATTATTCTTTAAATTTTTCAGAATGCTAGGAAAATCATCTCCGACGATGAAAATGAAGAGAAAGAAAGTTGTAAGACTCAAAGCAATAATCACAGCAGCAGTAATAATAACGTTCTGGCAAACAATAGCAACAATATCATTAGTAGTAACAGTAACAATAATAGCAGTAATAGTAATACGAACCACAATAACAATCATTGCAGTAACAACAATAATGGCAGCCTTCACAGTAATATCATTAAAAATAGGAAAAGATCAGGAGAATTTCAGCATAAAAGCAAAAAGATTCGAAAGACTGCTACTCCTAAGATACCTGAACACTTATTGCATAAGAAACCGTTTCCCGGGTCTTTGGAATATCGGAAAAATATCAACGAGTTCAAGAAGAATAGGCTAAAGACCGTTGAAACGGATAAAAAACCAACAGTAACAAATTTAATTGTAAATAGTAGTAATAATAATAATAATACTAGTAGTGAAAACGCTAATAACAACCACAGTAATAACTACAGTACCGTTAACAGTAGTGGTAATAACACTGGGAATGAAGATGATAACGATAATGATAAAAAAGAGGTAATTATATTGTGTTTAAATGTTTTCAGCTTTAGTTTTTGGTCAAAGTGATTGATTGAATGATTGATTATTTGTTTATCCTTTCTTTAAAGATTTCCATCCCGAAAAAGAAACCACAACCAGTTAAGGAAAGAGATGGAGCAACTGAAGTCATCGAAGCCGTTGCAACAGGAGCAAACATGGCCGACAAACAAAGTTCTTCTAGTAGCGAAACTTCTGAGTCTTCTAGTTCAGGTTGGAAGGGATATTGGTTTTGGAATTGTGTGGTTTAGCGATTCGGAGTGATTTTCTAAATGTTTCACTTTACTCTGTTTAGATTCGGAATCAGATTCAAGCGAAGATGCTTCCGTGGAAAAGGAGAAAGTCGTGCAGAAACCTGTCGAAGAAGTACCTCATAAAAATGCTGCAATTAACGGATCCATTTCGAAAGATATCACTGCCAAATCATTTGCTCAGCTAAGCGATAGTTTGAAGGAGCTTATCGCGAAAATAGTAGAGATCTCAAAGGATGAGAAAAATAAGGTTTTCAACAATAAGTTAAATCCTCTTTTATTAAGGTAATTGTCGAATTATAGGCAGGGATGGGTGTGTGCAGGAAAGTTGGTTCTAAACGAAGTTATTCTCTCTCATTTATAGTTTGGATGATAGACTTCGGGAATTGCCAATGACGGAAAGGAATGCTGTGCTAGAGCAGGTGGCAGAAATCTTACAAATGAAGAAGGATAATATCACAAAAAGAACAAAAAAGCTTCTGGTTTTGCAAGAAGAAACTAAAATGTCAGCACCTATGAGGAAGTGAGTAAATCATAATCAGACTTCTACAGAGGTTAAAAGAGGAATTGAAATGTTTATAATTGGGGATTTGAATGAATCTACTTGTAGTTTGATTGTGTGTAGCTTGTAGCTGTCAATATTTGTGTTGAAATGTGTCTATATTGTGCTCTGGGTTTTGGAGTCTAAGACTTTAGTGCCTAGATGAGAAGATTTAAGCTTTCTCTCTGGATGCTTGTTAAGAAAATGGAAGATAAGAAGGATGAAGAACCTTATCTTTAGGAAGGAGGCAAAAACTCAGGAAACTTGAAGAGTGGGTTAAGTAGTTGATACCGACACGTAGGTTCTTGGGTTAGTGACAACAACCCATTAAAGGGGTAGGGTATGTTAGAAAGCTTAAAAACACAAAATATTGACAACTTTCCTTTTTCTTGGTAGAAGAGAGGGTTACTTTTAAAATCTTTTACAACTTCTACTTATTTTGCTTATAATAAGTCAAAGAAACTTTGCATAGGTCATTTAAAAAATCATCTTGAGTCAGTACAAAGCTTTGTCATCACTGGTCTACACACTCTGGTGTCTCTTGAATATTTTATTAATTTCAAAATTGTCTTTTACAGATTAAAGGAAGCTGTAGCGAGCATGATGCCCCTTTTGGAGTCAGCTTACTTTAATGAATATACCAAAGCAGCGGGCACAAGGTGAGGAAGACATAATTTTTAATAATAAAAACCATATTCAGTTTGTTTGGGGAAGGAGGAATAGGGGGATTTTGAATGAGGAATAAAGTTTTCAATAAATAACTTCGTGACAAGTTATTTATGGTGTCTCTTGTGTGACGGTTGTTGTTGTCAATCATTCATAATCCAAAGACAAGAAGAAACTGTTGAAAATATTCCTTTGATTTGTATTTTATTCAAGTTTAATTTTTGTTTTTCTGTTTAGCCCGCAAATATACGCGGAGCTGTCTCGATACTATTGGTAAGAGCCCAATTGATTCTTTGATGATGCCGGGGTTGCAGTTTTTATTTTTCATTTTTTTTTTGTTCTTTTGTTTTTCCTGGGGGCTTTTAAGAATCACTCAAATCGCGATTAACCAAATCCTCTCAATGCTAATGTTGCACTTTTGTTGTTTTATTTTTCCGCAGAAGTTTTTGCACGTGACCACTTTGCTATCACATTGTTGTATAATTTTCTCCCTATCTCAAACTCTGATTAACTTGAAGATTTTTTTTTTTCATTGGCCGGAGAAATGAAGGAAGAGAAACACTCTCTGAAAGACTGTGTACCTCACTTTTCTTTTTTCCTTTGCACTTGGCTTAGTAATTATGTTTTGTCTGTCTTTCTCAAACAAAATGCCGCTTGGAATTGGATTGATTCGAATGCCTTGATGCCTTTTTGTTTTAGGAAAAGGCCTTCACTTTCTCTTCTTTACTGACTTATTTAATGTGCTTTTTACTCATTAAAAAGGAACTTTTTTTTGGTTCCTTTTGCGTTAATGAAAAAGTTTTGGTGTGCGACTCTTAGCTTGTTTAGTTTAAAATTAGAAAATTAGACGAAGAAAGAGGTTGTCTCATAAGTTAAATATATAAACTTTCAAGTTTAATTGAGATCAAACGAATACAAACGGTCACTCTTTAAAGAATAATTTTCATTAAATAGTCAGCGATAAGTGATGTGACTGTTTTACAGATAAACTAATGACGGGTTTAAATTGTTTGACACATAATTAAATTAACTTTAAAGAAACTCTCATTGAGTAAGAGATGTAAGGTTCAGAGTGATTTCTGTGGATTTATGTCAGAATTGTTTTTATCTTCTCATGGAGGAGAGAGCCCCAAATAAAATCATTTGGGTGGATTTAGATTGTTGAACTTATATATGAAATATTGATTTTTAAGGAGCATCGATCCGGCT
The DNA here is from genome assembly GCA_016920875.1 of Columbicola columbae. NCBI lineage: Eukaryota > Metazoa > Arthropoda > Insecta > Psocodea > Philopteridae > Columbicola > Columbicola columbae. The sequence goes on from JADMLL010000002.1 coordinate 16,001,078, forward strand.
TCTCTTCCCCAAAGGAAATTTCCCTGGACTGAGGAATTGAGGAGTTATCTACGTGAAATCGTTCAGTATAGAAAAAATTGTTACTACATAGTCAGACCTCGGAAGGAGTCGTTAATAGAGTACATAAAGAATTTTATGGAAGCGAAAGTTAAGCCCTTTTGGCCGAAGGAATGGATGACGGTCGATATCCTATTGGAGGAAGCGCAAGTGATGGCACCGAGGTTTGTTTTGTTATGAGTTAGTTGGAGTCTTTGGGGATTTTCTGTTCTTAATTGATTGTGATACAGTTTTAGAAAGGATTTTTGTTTGGTTTAGCAGGCAAGCAGAAGACAAAGCGAAAACCTTAGCGAAAATAATAGGAGTACAAAATTCGTCAAATGTAACGCAGAAAAAGACTTCACCAAATGTTCCTACTCCAAACGTCTCAAATCGAAAACAAGGCGTGTGCGGTCCGACGATATCAACGTCGACTACAAGTCCATCAACGAGTCGGAAACCAGCTCAGGGATCAACCAAAAACTCCGAAGTCAAGTCGATATTGATACCGAGGAAAGTTCCCCAGGGAAGCACCGCCGGGACGACTCCTCCGAAGCCGAATTTCACCGGTTCGTCCTCCGTGTCTTCCCACCAGAATACTCAGCAAGGGAATCGTCTTCAAGTTACCCTGAATCGTTCGAACGTACAAGATTATCTAGATCGGATATCCGGCTCTCAGACGTCCATCAGTCGGAGTCCCAGTCAGCAGCAGATCTCTCCAAATCGGTCTCAGCAGTCAGTGTCTCCGAATCGGTTACCGAAAACGTCGTCTCCGAATTCCATTTTGAATCCGAGCGTGGTCCGGCAGAACGTGTCGAAAAACGCGTCGCCGAACAACGTGAACAAGTCGTTATCGGTTCGGAGCTGTGGGAATTCTCAAAGTGTTTTAAAAACAATAGAAATTCACTCAAATCCGGTTTCCGTGTCGAAAAGTTCTCCCAACGCGGTGACGATATCCCCGGTGAACGAATCGCTGTTCAAAGACATTTCTCCGAGTCCGGAGGTTCTGAACTTAACAAAAAATTCATCCGTTTATATTTCCAAGGTGAAGGATTGCACAGAGTCAAAGTCGAATCGGAGTAGTTCTCCGTCGATCGCTTTCCCACTTCCTAGCGGAATCACAATCAGTCCGACGAACGCTACGCCTTCTACTTTCCTAGCCAAACCTCAGAAGCCCTCAGAAAAAATCAACGTCTCAATCACGAAACAAGACTCTGCGATGAGTCTGACCAAAGAAAAGAGAGAATCCGTACTAAACATGAACCTGAAGCGAGAAGGGCCTTTTCAAAACATTCCAGATTGTATCAGCGTCACGTCCAAATCAGTAGCCAACGAAAGACCTAAGTACGAGCACGTGAGGAAAAGGGCGCTGCAAGAATATCGTCAACAGCAACACTCTCCCGAAAGACTGAAACCCGAGGAAAAGAAATTGAAGACAGAGGATAATTTGTTGACGGACATGGAAATGAAAGACGATAGGTTAGACGATAAAAACTTTTCGAAAATATTCGACTCCGTTATAGCGAAAACGTCGGAAACCGTTCGGCAAAGTGAAAGTGTAACGTGTCAGAAGTATAATAATCCGAACTTGGAGTCGGTGGATAGTGGGGGTGGTGGTGGTGGTGGAAGTGGAGGTGGTGTAATATCCGCGAAAAGTTCGTCGATGGGGAGTGGTCAGTATAAGAGTAATAATCCGGCTAAAATGAGGGACGTTCGGACACCGAAAGAAAAAGCGTACTATCTGAGTAAGAGCGAATTGAATTTAGGGGATGATTTGGACGAGAGAAACGAGACAAGCAAAGAGCAAAGGGTTCAGATGGAAATGGATCGAGTCATGCAGAATCTGGTGGAGCTTTCCAGGGAGAAGAATCCGGACTACGAATACGAATCGCAACACATGGGCTACCCCTCGTCAAATCCGTCAACTTTCAAATCCTCAAATTTTCAGGAAGCCTATCAGAAAATGTTGTTCAAATAGAAAATTGGGTTCGCTTAAGTTGGCACATTTGCTCAGGCATTTCCCTGTAGGGTCACTTTAGCTTCCATTTTTTGTACTTTTGCCCTTGAGATTTATATATCAACGCCTTTTTTTTAGTCTCTTGATATTGCAATTAAGTCTTGGACTTGTTTTGATCTTTCTCAACATTGTCAGAAGGAGGTCAGTTGACCTTGAATCAAAGCTCTAAGCCCAATTCGTCATCCATCCAAACCTCTTCCCTCAAAGAATAGGTTTTGAATCATTGTTTTGGTCTTCTGATTCTATCATCTTATCAATTTTCAGTTAAATATTTCATCAGTAATGTTAGCAACTTAAATCTTAATTATTGTGAATCGTTTCAACGAATGCCTGTCAATCTCTGCCATTTGGAGTAGAAACATTGAGCGAGGAAACCTTTCCAAATGTGCCAATTTATCCGAAACAGTTTTTGCTACGAAACCTGCCTAAATTCAATACAAAGACTGGCGATTTATGTGTTTTATTTTGTCATTATTGTTTTATTTTCAATTAATGCTCATTTTGTGTGCTTCGGGTAGGATTTCCAGTGTGAGGTATTGAAAGTAATTAGGTTTTTGTTAAACGAAAGAGGAAATGTAAGAGAAAATGGCCCTCAAATCGATTTTTTAAATATTCTGATTTCGATCGGAAACATGGCTGGTTTTTATTATTATTATTATTATTATTTGACCTTGAGGTTTTTTTATCATACCGCCTTCAACACGTTTCTAGTCTTGCGTTTTAAGTAATTAGTCTTTTAAGTTGCCGGTTTCAGAGCAATTTTTGTATTTAGATTTTTGTCGTGTCGTCGGGGAATTAGCAGCAAGACGGATTGTCGTGGAAGCTGAAGGGAATTGTCGCGCATACGACAACGCGTGACCGTTAATTTCGATTCGTTTTTATTTTTCTTATTAACGGAAATTTAGTGGATTGAAGGCTATATCAGTCTTCGAAATAACTTTAAATAATCAATAACTAAATTTCGAAAGTTTTTTTTAATCGTTTTTGAAATCGTATGATAAGTCCACGGAGGTTTTATAAAAAATCAGAGTGAGAATTTTTATTTTTTTGGGGACAGGTTTTGGCATCAGAGGGGAATTGTTTTTTTTCTTTTATAATCCAAAGTATTTTTTTTAATTGATGATTTTGGGGTGGAAGAGGGTTGGGAAAAAGATGTCTTGCAAAAATTTTACATTTGTTCGAGTCATGTACTTATGAGTAACAGTATTTTTGGTTTAAGTAAAAAGATGTGCCTCATACAAGGAGATATTTCTTGAAAAAACTGATATGAATTCTTTTCAGAATCATTACGATATCGTTTCTTATTTCACTCTTGGCCTATTCTCTTCTTCCTTGAATATGTCTGTTGGTTGTTTTTAGTTTTGTTTTTTTGATGGAAGTGGAATTTGAATTGCTCAAATGAATGTTAAAATACCACTCGAATGGATTCAGGGTATTTACTGGATTTATAGAGATATATTTAAATAATCTCATCAAAGAAATGAATTCTAAAGCAGACAGTACAAATATCTCATTATCCATTTGCTTTCATATTCCATCTCCCTCGTGCAAAAAGAAAATAAAATGGTTGATAAAAAGGGGGTTACATTCTTAATTTTGTGACAGGTTTATTCCCCACCCCATATCTTGTGTAATATCATTGTTGAAGAGTTTAATTTACAGAATTTAAGATTGAAAAATTTTCTTTTGAGTATATTTATATTATTTTCTATTTGTTCTCCTTAAACAGTGAGAAGAATTTTTAGAAGGTATTACAAATGGCCATTAGCAGTTAATTGTTCAGTACACAGAACAAAATTTGTATAAAAAACAAAAATGTAAATTTATCAAGTAAAAAAATTTAAGATTATATTTTAATTGGTAATTAATGAATTTTGTTGTTTTTATTTTATTGTTCTGAACATTTGAGTCCTGTTCTTCCTCTGAAGTTGTTGTTTTATGTATGAAAGGGGAACTCTTTTTAAAGAGATCTCTGATCAACTGTTGTGTGATATTCTCTTAACAGTTTGAAGAAGAAAAGAGATGAACAGCCTTTTTGGCAAATTATTTTCTTTTTTTTTTAAATTCAAGATTGTCACCATGACCATAGCGTCACTTTGAAAAGGGAAGTGGTGACTACTAATTGGGATCAGTGTCACAGGTTTGAAATCACTGTCTACCATGTTAACCGATCATCGGGTTCAACATTTTTTAGGTTCTTTTGAAATTTTTTTAGAGTGAATGTATGACCGTTGTAGGTCTGCTTGTACTAAAACCTGTTGTAAGTAACTTTATAACCAACGAGACAGTAATAAGATTTAAAGCCTTAGTACTCAAACTGCTGCCCACCAAGCTCTACTGAGTGGCCCAGTGGAAACCGATTCAATGAACATTTGTGAAAGGTCGATTGCTCATTGTTAAGTCTGAACTATACTGCCTGACCAGTACTAAAATATTCGGGCCTGTGCTCAGAAACTGCTAACATTGTTTGCTTCAACATATCTTTGTGAGGCAATATACAGAAACAGACTGACAGATGTACATATAGATAACGATGCCCTGGGGGTGGACTGTATGCGTCGAAAGCCGGACTTGTAGTCTTTTTTTGGTAAGACGTGTGGTCCAGTCACAATGGAAATTTGGTATGAGTACCAAGGAATTAAATGATTCCCCAATATTCTCTTACAAGTTGGCCTTTACGTTTTATAAATAAATAAACTTTTATAAAAAATAAATAAAATTATATTTTAATCGACAAACATATAGAAAACATAATTCTTAATTTAAAAAGCTTTGAACACGTCATGACTTGAAAAACTGCACGAAACAAAGGAAGACAAAATCATACATAAAAAGTTTCTTATTATTATTATAATTATTTATGTAACTGGAATGACTATCTGACCTAGGACTCACTCCTTTTGTGATGTTTCATTTAATTTTTCCTCTTCAGGTACTCGAAAGCTTCCTATCTTTGAATGTTTTGTGATAATGATATCGCTGAAATGAAGCAACGGATTTAAAACGTCATCATGATACTTAAAGTTTCGCGGTGGTTATAATTTTTAGGTTAATTACAATCCGCGTAAAAAAAGTTCAGTTTTATTGATGAAGATGTCAACAGCTATAACATCTTGTTTCGGTTGCAGTTACATTTCGTATACGTTCCGAACTTTTTTACGCGGTTTGTTACTTTCTGGACTAACGAGGTGTTATATTAAACTTACTCCCGATTCCTCAGCGCAACCTCAGGTTCTCTCTTTTTTTTCAGCTGTCTGAAGACGATGAAAGCAACCACCAGAACAATAGGAACCATGACACAGAGAACAATGGCCCATGTTACTCCAGCTTGCCTCTGTGAATATTCTTGCATACCTGTTTATAATAAATGGTGACTTATGAGAATGTTAATGGTTAAAAGATTGTTCTCAGGAGGCTGTGACATTTGGATAACTGAAATATGAGAAACTGCACCCAGATCTCTAAACTGCCTTCTAGAAAGGAAGATCTCTGTCTGTCTGTCCCTCTATCTCATTAATCTAATTTTTATTTTTTCAGGTATTCAAGGCATCGATTTATCAGCTCCTGAGTGGAAGCTGCAGAAGGTTGTAATACTCTTCAGATTACATTCAGGTATTTGATAGGCTATTCATTAATTTTCAATTACTTACTACCATCTGTCTCGAAGTTCAATATGCGGTTTGTGGGTTTGGGTTTACGGTCTTGGTACTCAAACTGCGACCCACCAAGCTCTACTGAGTGGCCCAGTGGCCCAGTGGGAACCGATTGTGTGAAAATTTGTGAAGTCTGAACTATAGTGCCTGACAAGTACGAAAATGTTCGGGCCTGTGCTCAGAAACTGCTACATTGTTTGCCTCAACATATCTTAATGACGCTTATACAGAAACAGATGTGCATACAGATGATGCCTGAGGATGGACTGTATGCGTCGAAAACCAGACTCGTAAAATCTTTTTCTTGTGGTAAGTCGTGTGGCCCAGTCGCAATGGCTCAAGGGAAATTTGGCCCGGGAAAGAAAAAAGCTTGAGTACCAAGGGTTTCAGGGGTTATTAGCACCAGGAGCGAATTAAGTAATTATCAAAATTAATTTAAATTATGAAACATTTATTTTCCATGCGTAACAAAACAACAACAACAAAAAAGAAAGAAGACAAACAGTCGACAGTAAAAAACTTCAACAAATAACTACAACTTTTTAAAAAATCTAGACGCATGGAAAAATTTCAGTTCCACAATTTAAAATTAATTTTAAAAATTAACTACAAAAAGATGATTAGTGTAAAAAAAATTTTTTTCCGTTCAATAAAAAACCTGGCGAAAACCTTTCAAGGAAAACCTTTCGTCTGTTGACTGAATTCGCTACTTGTCCACTCGTTGCGCTTATCTCAATCTGGTATTAGCCTTAATCTAAAGACTAGAGAGCCACAGAGTGACTGTTCAGCCCAAAAATCGAGGCTAATATCCAAAGTAATTGTCTTTCTGTCTCCTTTCATTTTTATTTATTTATTATTAAACTGTGGAAGAGAAATTTTCCCATTTACATAAATTCGGTCTATACACATAAAAAAGATATTTTCAAAATGGCGGTATAAAAAAATAATTAACAATAGTTTTTGTTTTGTATAAGAAGAATGAATAAGATGTGTGAACCAATGGCGACTTTATGTATAAAATCATTTCGGGCTTGGATCCACCAATCTTGGAACAATGAGAGGGATAGAGAGCTTTTGGAATGATGCTGAGAACTTGTACACCCTTCTGGTTTGAGTGACGGACGAACAGACGGACTTTTGGGGCACTTGATAGATTGTAACTACTACTTTTTGGGTTGAAAGCTCTCTTATCATAAAGCCAGACACTTTTCGTGAACCGGCTTTCTTGAGACTCGTCATTTGAACTTATTAAGCAGTCAAGCAGGAAATGTTGCTGAATGCTTTGGAGGGAAGATTTGTTCGTTCACCCCAGTGGGGGTGAGATCTCTTAATCTAATCTACCTACAAAAGCCTAAATGGCTGTTTGAACGACGTTCACTTTAGCTTTGGGCCTGCTTTTGGTTTTCTGCCTTCTGAGAGTGTCGGTTTGAGCTTTCGGATCAGAATCAGAACTATAATTCGGGTTATCGGGATCGTCTTTTGATTTCTTTTTCTTTGTTGCGTCGGGAACGTCCACGTCATAGCCGGATGCGGATTTATAAGAATCGCCAGAGCTTTTAGACGATTTCGAACCCCTTTTGTAAAGTTCCTCGAGTTCGCTAGGGTGAGAACTGGATCGTTTTGGGTTTTCGATTGGTTTCTCTCCGCGTTCTTCCGAATCTGTCTCTTCGCCACTTCCGCTCGATAACTGGTTATAATGAATGTTCGGGTTTCTCATCGAAGTGGAAACGCTACTTTCGTCGTCGGATTTTTCCACGGGTTTCGGAATGTTCAACGGACTTCCGGCTAAGCTTCTAACCTCGGCCGTTCGATCTGAGGAACTGGCCGATCTGGATTCACTCTCGCGGTACACGGCATCTTTAAAGGTTTCTATGTCTTTGTTGGAAACGTCGCCCAGGTTTTCATCTCTACCAGAAAAATCGACCAAAGGTTTTCCTTTCAGAGGTTCGTGTGTTTTGTACGTTCTGTCGTACAACCGTCTTTTCGGTTTTTTATCGAGTAAATTCTCATAGTAACCGTTTTTTTCAGAATTGGTAAAACTAGATTCAGGAGATTTTGTCGAACGATTATGCCAACTCCTGTCTGGGAATTCCTCCTCCTTCTTTCTCCGGTAAAAAGCAACGTAAGCTAAAAGTACACAAATGATGATGGGAAGAAGAGTTCCCCCAATGATTGCGGTCGCTATCCACCCTTGTTTCTGTTGGTATTCAACCTGACCTGAAGAACAAAGCATTAGATTATAATATCGAGAAGACTACAGCCTGCCCTCTCACCTCGAAAGTCTAACTCCTGTACAATGAGAGCCAACTAAACACCATCTAAGAAAAAGGTATGAGTAAGGTTTATATAGAAAGCTCAAGAACATTATTTTTATAAAATCTTACGTAAGCATTCCGTGTATCCATATACAGGTACGTCCCAGCGACCGTCAGGCATGCAGGTTCGTTTCTGATCCCCAACCAGAGTAAAATCTTGATTACATTCAAAAGTAACTTTAGTTCCTGGTGTGAAGAAGAAGTTACTTTTACGACCGAAACGAGGGTTTCAATACGCCACAAGACACAACTATGAGAATGAAAACGAAAATTTTTAATTTTTGTAGACTATTTGACTTCTGTACAGGTTTAGACTCGTAGTTAAGTGCACTGACTATAAAACATCATCCCCGTCAATAGCATACCTTTCCTTTGATTAGTTTTCTGTATATTTATGTAACTGTCGTGATAATTTAGTGTGAAGTGAACGAAATCTCTGTTTAGAGTCATCGCATAATCATACTGACATTGATACGACCCCCCACAAAGTTCTTTTGCTTTCTCTCGATCGTAGGTCCTGAAAGAAACAGTCTAGTGAGACGAAAAAATTATATTTTAAGTTAGATACCTGAAAAGTTTTGAAAACATACCGATTGTCTGGAATTATGTCGAGTATGTCTCTCTTAAATTCAGGTTGGAAGGTTCGATTCGTGTAGAAACTAATCATTCGGCCATTTTCTCTTGTAAACAGCGCTCCTCCTTTTTCGCTTTCTTCTCTCTCCTCTAACATCCCTGTTAAAGGTTTAGATTTGATTAAGACGTCTACATTTAGGTAGGTTTTGTGTCAGGAGAACTTACAACTTACATTTCATTCCGAAATTTTCGTGAATACTTTTGAAGTCGTTTGTGTTCATATTAAGAGATAGGGTAGTGCCATCGGGGAGAATGAAATCATCGCTGTAGTCGAAATTGAAATTACCCAAAAGACCTTTGGTTTTGTTCTAGAACAAAAGAAAAGAGAAAGCTGTAACGACTCAAGTGTACAACTCGGTTTCACCGATGTGAAGACGACAAAAGGGTGATGCCGAGGTTTTAGACACAAACTTTGGGTGGTTGAATGTGACGACAGGAAGGAACTGGTTTATACTCACTGCAAAGATCCACGGCAAGTAGACTCTTGTTGACATGAAACCTTTATTTTCGATGACTTCAACTCCTGCTCCTGATGGGAACATAATTATCACCTCCGATTGGTTGAGGATGTAGGTTGGAGTGTAAACAGTCACACCTGCGAACAGTTTGAATCATTTGTATCCCACAGAAGACAAAAAATCACGACCATACCCAACAGATCAGTTCTTACCTGGGAAGTGTTGAACCTTTAAAGATGGTCTATCGAAGTAGATTCGTTTACCGTCTGCTAAGACATCAAGACGATACCGCCATTGAGCCTCTTTTGGACGAAGTCGGACCTCAATTACTGCTGACGAGTTATCCTGAGCTGTAAAATTTTAAAAGTTTTACTTCCGGTTCTTTCTGTTGTGACGAACTTTTTTGGAAGGTAGCCATCTCACCTGCGACTGCTGTTAGCATGGTAGCTCTAACTTCTCCATAAATATTGTCAGGAACTTGTTCGAAACGTCCTTGAACGTTAAGTTTATTCCTTCCGGAGTTGGCTTGAACGAGAACGAACTCTCCCTTTCCGTTGAATGTGTATTCGGTGCCATCAAAGGTGATGATGTGAGGATCTCCAAAGACCACACCTAAAATCATTCATCTTGATCAGTTTCAGTGACTTAGTGAGGAGGTCAAAGACGTCGGAAAAACGACAGAAAGATGGTTTCCGTACCTACGAATGGAGACTGATAGCCGACACAATCCTGAGTGGGTCGCCTTTCGAACCTCAACGTTTCACACCCTACAGCTTGTTCATCCTGCCACAGACAACAGGAATAGAATGGTATCATGTCATGAAACCATTGTGAAAGAGTCGGAACTTTGTTGGCTTCGTTCCACGGAATGAAACCTAAATTGTGGGAGCGTTTAGGCTTGGATCCCCATTGCTGGTCGTAGGTAAGCATCAAGTAACCGGTTTTGTCGTAACAACACTGCTGTTCTGATCCTTCCAAGCTATAAGAAAATTATAGCGCTTTAGAATTTTGTTGGAACTAAAAATATTGACTTTTATTCAGGCACCCACCTAGGAGCACCACTTCGAACGCAATGAACGGCGTTCTTGTTGTAAAAACAGTCAATATTAGTGTCCTTGTCGCAGCCGAAATCAGGCAGAAACCTTCCCTTGTCCAGGAGAGCATGTTGCAAGCTGCACGGACAGACGGGCACATCCCCTGCGAAGTTCTTAAGGTAACGATCGTACATCGTCCATTTGTTGCAAAGAGCTTCCGGCCATTTCTCCCCGTATTTCCTCCTCCACTGCGGTCCGAAGTACCAAGCCAGAGGAATGGGTCTGCTCCAAATAACTCTGGAAAATAATTATCATCAACCAAAGCTCTACAAAAAAATGAGAATGAAGGGAGATTTTGGGAAAGCATGCTTACGGGCTGAATTTGTCCTCTTCCGGATTCGTTAAGTTAATGTGAAGGAACCCGAATTCTAATTCCAGAAGTTCCGGTTTGTTGTTCCTATCATAATAGCGTGATGGGATGATGGTGTATCTGCCGTTGTTCTCAACATTTGTCTGGAGAAAATTTTTCTTTATTTCGTCTAGTTATTTTGAGGAGAGGAAGTGTCGTTAGATAAGAAAGTTGACCCACCTCTAAGACATCTATGTACATAAGCTGCGGTCTTATTGTCGTTTCTTTGTAACCGTAGAGTGACACAGTCAAGGACGCAGCTGCGTTTGCTGTCAAGTTGTAATTGTCCCAGGTGATGACGATTTCGTGTGGATTTTTTTCGTGGATGGCTTCGCTCTGGAAGTGAATCTTCTCAGCTGCGGTGGCTGGCGTTTCTAAAGATGAAATTAAGAAAACGGAAGGATCAAGGTTTTTCAAACTTCCGGTTATTTGGCTGTTGGCTATTTGAAGGATTCTTACCGACAAAGAATTTTCCTTTCCAGTTGTAAGCATTTTCACCGACGGATATCTCAAACCGGATATAACCTTCGGCCATGAGGTAAGGCTGAACGCAAACAGCTCTGTTCTGATCGATTATGGTTCCGATGACTTCTTCCGTGTCAAAGCGACATTTTATTCTCATGTTGGGAAGGAAGCAAGGGCCCGTGATGTTTACGACCGTTCCTCCCAGCATGTTTCCACTTTCGGGTGCGAAGAAGAGCGGTAAATTGGCACCCGCGATGTCCTTGTTACAAGTTCCTAGAAGAATCTTCTCATCGATTCTGAAAATATGTCTTCCAGGGAATCCGTTGGCCCAACCACGTCCCGTCAGATCTCTTATAACGGAATTTTGAGAATATGGTTTGTATTCGAAAGCTTGAGTTCCGTTTCCTGCATTGAAACCAACCTTAAAAGACAAGGAAGGGAGTTAGAGGTGGTTGGTGTTGGATCTACACCAACAGAAGGTTAAAGATCTACTCACAAAAGCTGGAACTCCTCCTTCGCCTAAGGTTGTGTCACCTCCTGCTTCTGTGTGTGTGGTCCATTGAAGTTCTTTGTAGTTGAATATGACATAAGTGAACACTTCATCCGTGGCCAGAACCATTTGGAATGTGTTCGTCTGGTGATGCATAAGAGAAAAGACTTGTAAAAATGTTATACTTCGGTAGATAATTGCATTTTTTTGTCTACAGATAAATTACCTTGTATAAGGCGTTGTCAATTCCACCGGCGAATGAAACATTTTTCCATGTGATTATGGCGGCGTGTTTTGGGACAAAGGCTTCTGAGCCGATCACTCCTTCACGGATGTCCCACATCAACCTCTCCCGGACTTCAACACCGAAAACGTCCGTCCTCGTCTCCAAATCTCTCTCCAGTCTGCAATTAATTATGTGAGTCTTGAAATATTAATTTTCTGCTTAGTTAGTAATCAAAACCTGATGGAAGTAGCAGTCATAGATGATACGGATGACAAATGAGGTGTGTTAGATGTGGATTTGAGGATGAGAGGAGAGGAGGTCGTACAGAAGGGAGACAGAAATGTAAAGCAGCAGAATAGGTAGACTGTCTATTGTTACTAGTGCCTCTTGCTCATTGTCTGTCTATCTTTATGCGTTTAACTATTAGCGTTGGTGATGTACCAAATTCTGGTGGACGTTCGAGTGAACTAGTGTCTGCTGGATAAATTCAGGAAGACGTGAGCCGATTTCTCAAATTTTGGAGACACTGTCTGTCAATCAGTCCGGATCTGAAGTGTCTTATTCATAGTTAATTCTAGTTCACAGGCTTCTGATTAATATTCTGGCTTAGAATTTAGCGAAAATTCGTTTCAAAAGTAGTGCACACTCTTAAAAACAATCTCTTTCAAAGTATTGCACATTTTTAGTTAGAGCTCGTTTCAAAAGTAGCGCACACTTTCGATTGTAATCTCTTTCAGGAGTATTACACAGTAATAATCTATTTCAAAAGTAATGCACACTTTTAGCGAGAGCTATTTCAAAAGTAGTGCACACTCCTTGAGATTTAAATTAAAATTCGCATCATCCGGCCACCAGGTGGTCGAACTTGTGCTCGGTTCATACCTGAAATAAACTCCTGGTTCTCTCTGATCCACATCATCCGGTTTGAGCTTCCCGATTCTACATTTACTGAAAAAGATTCCTATGAAGGACGGATCTCTCTTCTTTGGCCAATCTTTGTTCGGGAATGTCAGCGGGTAGGTGTACTGTTCGGGGGGATCACTGAATTCCAAATATCCGTTTAACGAGAGCTATAAACAACAAAGAACAAATTGAGGGAGTGGGAAGAGAAGGTTTATCTGGACCATCGAATGCAGATAGATCCTTACCCTCGTGTAGTTGAACCGGAAACCAAAAAACGGAAGTTGGAAGTTGAAATTTTTATGAATCTGTGGCGTCGACCAGTGGATATCTCGCTGCCAGTCTCCTTCATCGTTGGTTCCGCCCTTGTCGAAGAACCAGTACATAAAGTGTTTTCTGAGTTCCTTCAATCTCTGTTCTTTGATTATGTATTTGTTCTCCTGATTGTGTGAAGGTGGTTCACGAGGTGCGTACCTCGATTTCAAAGAATCTGAAGGAAAACAAATTTTCGTTTGGTGAGTGTTCCATCCAATTGAACTTCATCTAAGGCCGCAGGAAATTTTCTTTGTAAGCGTAAACAAAACAAAACAATTCAAATCCTTCTTTCTGGGAAATTTTATTTAAGCCGATGACTAAAATTCATCAAAAGCTGTCGTAAACATTCTTTCTGATAGTCAAAGCTCACGCCCTGAATTTTTCATTTCCCGATCTTGTGCGATTTGTTCAAATCAAGTTCTTCGTATCGTTGCAAAAGCCTTGGAGGGTGGGTTTGAAGATATTTTAAGGAAGTGAAATGAGGGAGGTGGAGGAAGAAGAGAGAGAGAAACGCGAAGAATTTCGGGAAAAAGTCAAAAGTTATGAAGAAAGATAAAAAAACGCTTATCAAATTGTGTATTTACAGAATTTTTTGTGACTAATTAACGACACCTGGATACTATCGTTGGTAACTAGGCTGATAACGATGATTCCTATTTCGATATTGATCTACAGATTAGTTGCAACATTAATTTACACTAGATTCGGCGTTTTTCTTCGTCTTCTTCAAACTCAGTACTCCCATTTGTGAGAAGAATCAATTTTTCAAAAGGTTTCTTCGTTGTTAGACCCCAGCTAAACCCCCTCCCTCCTCCCACTTTCGATCTTTAACAATTGATCTCATCGATGCGAGTCGAAACAGGTTTTCAAAGTCGACTTTGACCAAGTCGGCAAATCCTCGAAGGTCAACCAGTCATTTTCATCTTTGACCGTCTGCAACGATGTCTCGTCCGAATATTCACAGGCCTAACATTCCTTCTCCCCATCAAAACTAACCAAACTTTTAGTCAAAAGCTTCACTCACCATAGGCCTGGTACTCGTCGTATATGTGACCGTTCAAACTGGAGCGTGTTTCCGGGTATATGTCCAGGTGTGATGGATAGAGCATGTCTTCTTGCTCGGATAGTTCCTCCCTGGATGTCTCCATGTAATAGTCTTTGACGGGCGCGGCCAAATTTGAATAAACGGCCGGTTTGGGAACTTCCGAAGAGACGTTTTGAAATTCGTCCGAATCGTCTGATAGTATGACCGATTCGACGAAGGTTTGTTCTGTGCTGTCTTCATCGTGGCAATAACCGCTTAAGAAACACAGGACAACCAAAAGGTGGAAGCATATTGATTTCATTTTCTTTTTCTCCTCGTCTTGATGCCCGCAGGCGAACTTTCTATTTCCGTTTCCCTTTTTTGATACCTAAAAATAATTTGTATGTATGTCAGATTAAACTAAAACTTAGATTTGGTTAGATAGGTGAAACATTTAGAAAATTTCGGGTCTTTTAATCAATAGATAAGACGCCACACTATAGTCTTAAGGAAAATTCGCATAACTTCAAGACCTTCTGTTCCTAACAACTTCGTGACTGAGTATGAACTTTAGTTTTTATACGACTAGCAATAATTTAAGAGACTGAGAAGCGGTCATAAAGACACCAACAATCCTGTATTTGGTCATATACAAAATCGCTGACGTCACCATTCATGTTCGTAAACATCAACAGCGTTGTCCTATATCGGCGATTGTAACAGGAACTCATCTAAAAAGTATTTCACACTACCATAAAGTGTCTCATCCCGGTCACGTGACCTGTTTATCTGTAATCCTTTTAACTTTACCCAATGGATCTGTTCGTACATGACTAAAATTCCAGAAGTTGAAGATCCTAGAACTTTGTATGACATTACTTACTATTAAGTAACAAACACGGCTGGGTCTTGTTTTATGCGATGTATAAAAAACCCCGAAAAAAGCGTTCCTAAATTCATAGAGCATAACTTCTCTCTCATAGATAACTAGTAGATTCTTATGGATTTCATGAAACTAAGTTAAAATATTATTACAATATAATACAAGTGTGCAACATTAATGAAATGAATTTTCGATTATTCAATCGGCAAAAATTGAGTGTTTCATAAATACTGCACATTTTCTGACAAATATATTTATTGATGTCGCCCTCTCACTTATTTCATAATCAATGCGAACGTTTTATAGAGTCATAATAATGAGTCACACTCTAGAGGAGTCGTTTCATAAATATTGCACACTTTGAAGACGAATTCCTTTCATGAATAATGTATATTCACAAAATAAATAAAATTTATTTATTTAAGTTACGTCATTAGACATTTACTGGGGTCGCCATCTTACTTATTTAGTTATTAATAAAATTTTTATGTGGAGTCCATTTCATAAATATTGCACACCCATAATGGACAAATATTGCACGAGAGCATTAATACCTCGCTTCAAAAATTTCTATTTTGATAAAATTTAATAAGTAGAGGGAGCAATCTTACGGGTTTTCTAGTTTCGCTCCCTTCATTCATAAATAATGCACATTTTTAGCTATATCTCATTTCATAAATATTGCACACTTATTGTACGAATTCTTTCATTAGTCATACACTTGTGGAACATTTCATTTCATTTCACAAATATTGCACAAGAGTTTGAGTACCCCGAATTAAAAATTTCTTCTAATAAAATTCGATGAGTAGAGAGAGGCACTTTATAGTCTTATAGCTTACAGATTTCCCACTCTCCCCTTCTTTCATAAATAATGCACATTACCACCTATAGCTCATTTCATAAATATTGCACACTCATGGTACGAATTCCTTTCATTAGTCGTGGTTACTTGCACGAAGAATTTGTTTCATACAAAAAAGCAAAATTTTGCAAAAAACTCTTTTCATAAATAATGCACACTTTCAATATGAATGGCATGAATTGGCAATTGAAAATAATTCGTCACTTCACTGTGCAATAATTTTGAAATAGTTCATAAAATTGCGTATCACTAACGTTGCGCCATCTTCTAGCCTTTTACCTTTCGGATTTACCACTCTCGCTCCCTTCTTTCATAAGTAATGCACATTTTTAGTCAAAGCTCATTTCATAAGTATTGCACACTCATGGTACAAATTCCTTTCATAAATAATGCACGCTTTTAATAAGATCTGATCTTTTATAAGTTATCCGCTGTGTTTGAATTGAATTGAAAAGAATTCGTCACTTCACTGTGCAATAATTTTGAAATAGTTCATAAAATTGAGCATCACTAATGATCTAAGTTGAAAAAAAAGATTCTTGAAGGATGGAATGCGAGGACATAAATAATTAAATTATCTATGAAAGAAATATTTGGAAATTTTCGACTCAAAACGTCACAGATAATTTCGTGCTATTGTAGATAATCACAATTAAACGGAAACTTTTGCTGGGAAAAACTTAGGCGGTGAAAGACCACTCTTTTATGTGGAAAGTCTTCTGACTGGGTGTATTATCTACCAGAGAAATATTTCTTTTTTCGAAAGTCATGGTCGAAACTCAATTTAGGCGTTTCAAATTAAGTTTGATCGAATCTCTCGCCATCATTACTTCAACCGAATCACAATTCCCATTGATTCCGGTCGTAATTCTCCCAACTCATCCAAACACTAATCAAATTCATAATAACCGTCTTCATGTGATTCCTATCTTGTCCTTCGCGTACCTTTTCCTTGTGTACCTTCTCCAGTGTAGGATGGGAAGGATTTTAAACGAAAAAATGAGGAACACTTACCTGGATGAAAAACGATGCCCCACCCTGATTTAAGATGAAAGAAAGAAAGATCGGTCGGTCAGATCCGTTCGCGTAAACTTCACGCAATCAAATGATTATCAAAAAATTAACGTAAAAAAAAAGTGATAAGTGAGATAAGACACAGCTATACACTGTGTACACTATGATTCAAAGGAAAAGAGATAAACTACACGATTTCGGGTCTTGTTTCGAAAACGTGAAGAAAAAACAAAAGTTAAGTAGGAAAGAGAAAATTTGTCAGACGGTTTCATTGAGCTCGATTACTTTAGCTATTACGAAGCCGGAAGTGAAACTGGGAGGAAAAGGGAACCGAGAGGAATATTCCACGACTTGCCAGGCTCATTCAATACAAAACGAATTCTCGCTACTAGTGTGCATTACTTATGAAATGAGTAGAGGGTATAAATCTTATAAGACGACGCTTGTCAATAATTTAATGCGCAAGGAAAGGAATTCGTGGAATGTTTTTGAAATGGGCTGTAGCTAATAATGTGCATTATTTATGAAAGAAGGGAGCGAGGCTAGTAAATACGCAAGATGGCTCCCTCTACTCATTAAATTTTATAAAATTAGAAATTTTTGAAGCTAGGTATTAATCCTCTCGTGCAATATTTATGAAATGGACTCCACATAAAAATTTTGAATTGATAACTGTTTACAAAAATTTTCTTCCGGCTTATCCGGTTCGAAGGACCACAAAATGATTAAGAATTTTGTAAAAGAAAAGAAAAACTACGGCAACGAAGGACCATGCGATTAAAAGGTTGTTCACCTACCTTGGTTGGAGGTTCTCTTTATCCACTTAAGACCAATATTCCCAAACCCCAAATGATCTAGGAATATAGGAAAAGGCAAGGGATAGAAGGACTAGGACCCCTTACCAAAATATTCAAAACCTCCACAGCGATTTAAATAAGCGAAGTATAACTCAAGCGAATTATAACATAAAAGCGAACATTAACTCGAAGCGAACAGCTAACTCTTACAGCGAATGATGATTACAAAAACAAACTGCGAGCAAAACCTCAAGCGAATACTTAAAACTCGTAGCGAATAACTCAAAACTCAATAGTGAAAATCCAAGGAATCCTCGATTCTCCCCGGATTCCCTGGTGAAAACTTGCTTGCTTTTGCTTTTCACACAAAACCTTCTATGTGTGAATTTATTTTACATATTCCCCTTTCCGAAGGAAACAAGATAGCAAGTAAAGAATTGAGAGCGAGGTAAAACATAAAGTATCCAATAAAATTAAAACATAAAACAGACAAAATCAAAGCGAGATAGCCATAATTAGTGTGACGATTATTGGCGGGGTAACGGACACAGTTTAACTACGGGACGACGATAAAGTCCCCTCGGAGTGCGAACCTCCGCTACCCGGACCACTCCATCTTGACCCGGAAATACCTTTTCCACTACTCCCAAAGGCCACTGAAAGGGAGGAAGGTTAGGCAACTGGACCAGAACGATCATTCCTATGGCAACTGGAAGGGAGGGTGTGAGCCACTTTTGTCTCATTTGCAGGGTATGCAAATATTCGGTACTCCATCGCCTCCACCAATGCTGAACCAAGGCATCCATTAATTGCGGACGTCCCAACGAGCTGGGTTTTACGGATGAAAAATCCGCTGCGGGAATATATATTGGAGAGGTTAAGAAAATGGGCCGGAGTGAGCGCAGAAGGCTCTCAGGTCCTCGCTTAGAATAGAAAGAGGGCGGGAGTTCAACAAGGCCTCAATCTGGGCTAGTACGGTGACAAATTCTTCGGCAGTAAGAACCTGCGACCCAATTACCTTCAATAGATGTCTTTTTGTAACTTTAACTTGAGACTCCCAGATCCCCCCAAAGTGGGGAGCGGAAGGGGGGTTAAACTGCCAGTTTATCCTTTGTTTAGCTAGTTCTTTATTGAACTCCTCTTGGTGAGCGGAGGACAAAAGTAAAGAGTGCAATTGATCAAGTTGAGCTTTGGCCCCGACAAAATTAGTTCCTTGATCGGAATATAATGTTCGGCATTGCCCTCGCCTTGATAAGAATCGCTTTAATGCTGCTAAAAACGAAGCGGTGGACAGTTCAGTTGCCAATTCGAAGTGGACTGCCTTAGTTGACAGACACACGAAAACGCAAACCCATGCCTTTTGCGTTTTGCTCCCTCTGAAGCGTTTCAAGGACAGTTGAAAGGGTCCCATATAATCGACACCTACATATTCAAACGGTTTTGAAGTGGTTACTCGTTCCGCCGGCAAATCACCCATCTTGGGGAAAGTGGGTGTAGGAGAAAAACGAAAACAAAAGTTGCACGAATTGATAAGTCTTTTAATTTGAGTTCGGGCCGATAAAATCCAAAAACGCTGTCTCAAAATTGACAGGAGTAATGAAGGTCCTGTATGCAAATTCACCTGATGATAATATTCAATTAAAAGATCTACAACATGATCTTTCGAAGGCAATAAAATAGGGTGCATGGCATCAAAGAGCAGCTCTGAGTGTGTCAAGCGTCCTCCTACTCTAATAAGGCCGTTATGTAAGAAAGGAGACAACCTACGAATTTTAGGAGAGCATAGCTCGTTGTTTTTTAAAAGGTCCATCTCAGCCCCAAAATACTTGGTCTGTAAGGCCCTAAAAATGAAAGATTCGGCAAGTTCAAGTTCATCTGCCCGGATTAGATGATTAAAATCCTTTATAATGTGCGAAAATCTTAAGATGTACACGACACAACGCCGATATTTATTCCACATAGAAAAACGTAAAGATAACCTAAGAAGGAAATGATCTTCTCCGTATGTGACCAATACCATTTTTGTCGGTTTTTGTTCTGGAAGCAGGTCCAGCTCCAGCTTGTCATAATTATGCCTGGATGGCCAATCATGTGGATCATCAGAAAGCCACGGAGGCCCATGGAACCATAGTGGATGGTTGGAAAGTTGTGAGGAGGGTCGTATGGACCGGGAGATGCAATCTGCCGGATTCTCCTTGGTCGGCACATAGAGCCACTGCGCTTGAGGAACGGCTTCCTGTATCTGTGCTACTCTGTTGGAAACAAAAGTTTGCCACCTAGTAGGGGATGCTTGAATCCACCCCAAGGCTATTTGAGAATCGGAAAATGCCCAAATGCGATTTACCCGGACCCTGCTACTAATGGCATCTAAGATTTTCTTTACTAATCTAGCTAAAAGCACTGCACTACATAATTCTAAACGGGGGGATGGTTAAAATAGGTTTCAGAGGCGCGACCTTGGATTTAGCAGCAGCTAATGACGTACATTGACCTGTGCGAAGGTACACCACTGCCCCATAAGCTTGTAGCGACGCATCACAAAACCCTGCAATGTCGATCTCGGAATTAACTTCGACTTGCAAATATCGCGGCAAACGAAAGTGAGATAAATGGGGTAGTTCGAGGAGGAACTTTTTCCATGGATTGATCACCTCTACTGGAGGAGTATCATCCCAGTTCAATTTTAACATCCACAAATTCTTCAAAATGATTTTTACGTAAACGGTAACACATGACAGGAAACCTAAAGGATCGTAGATACGTGCCAAAACAGACAAAATAGTTCGTTTGGTGTGGATGGAATCGCATGTTAACTTTTCTACAGAAAAGGTAAAAGTATCAGCCTTGGGTGACCATCTTAAGCCTAATATTTTTAAATAATCGTCAGCATCAAAAGTAACGCTATCGGATACACGAAATTCGGGAGGAATGAATTCGAAAAGAGTTGGTGAGTTTGTGGACCATTTCAAGATTTCGAAATTGCCTGTGCGGAAAAAGGCAACCAATTCATTAAACAAAAGTTTCCCTGCCTCTACGCTTTCACAACTGGTAGCTAAATCATCAACGTACATATCCATAGGAATGATTCTGCACGCATTGGGAAATTTCTCACATTCATCGTCTGCTAGCTGCTTTATCACCCTTAGTGCCAAATATGGCGACGAGGTTAAACCGAATGTAACCGTGTTCAATTCGTAGACGGAGATAGGATCTTCAGAATTAAAACGCCATAAGAGTCTTTGATATTTTCTGTGTGGGGGGTTGACGCTTATGCGAAGATACATCTGCTTGATATCAGCAGTCAACGCCACACTAAATAACCTGAATTTCAATAAAATGCTAAACAAATCAGATTGGAGTTTAGGCCCAGAATAAAGAAGATCATTTAACGATTTGAGAGAGGTGGTTTTAGCACTTCCATCAAAGACTATTCGTAAGGGTGTGCTACTTGATGTGGGTTTAAGAATCCCGTGATGGGGTATGTAATATCCTTGGTCAACATTGGGGTTAACTACCTGTGACATATAACCTAAATCTAAGTAGGATTTCATTACCCGATTGTAATTCTCCCTGAGCGAAGGTGACATTTTTAATTTTTTCTCCAGAGTGAGAAGTCGCGCTTTCGCAAACTTAAAAGAATCTCCCAGCATGGATGGATCCGTTTTGAAAGGAAGGTCCACCGAATATTGACCGGATGGCTTCCTGACAAGGGAGGATTTAAAAATGGATTCACATACCTCATCGTCAGGTGTCGTCGAAGAAGACGAACAGCTGATCTCCTCTACCTCGAAAAACCTTTTCACTATATGTTCTAATGGGGGTTCTACACTCAAGCAAAAAGACGAAAGGGGTTCTACCTTCAATTCTGAGTCCAAGGCACCCATAACAATGTAACCCAGGGATGTTTCAAGGGCGCATAAATTCGAAGTTTTGGCCTTTAACACCTTTGAACCCAAAATCTGTGAAGACTGCGGCCCCCAAGATTCCGTCAATTTTACCCGGAGTGTTAAGCGAGTCATCAGCGAGGCGGATTCCTTGCAGGAGTCGCTCATCATCAAGCGAGAAGCGGTGAAGAGGTAAATCGTCCGTAATGTGGTCCACGACCAAGGCCTCAATTGTTAAATTAAAGGTTGTATTGACCAGTGACGATATAGAAAGTTCACATTTACCTCGGAATTCACACGGAAGTCCTGCAATTCCCTTGATAAACGAAGAGACTTTATTAAACCCAATGCCAAGACGTTTTAGACATTGGTGTGTTATTACATTTGCTTGACTCCCGCTATCGATTAACACGCGAATTTCCCTATTTCGAACCTTTACCTTTGCAGTGGATAGTAACACAGTTTGGGTGACAGGTCTAGCATTCCTTGTCTGGGGATACAAGACTGTAAGACAACTATCCACAGGTTCTGTATCAGGTGTCGTTTCACCCCCTTCCTTTTCATCCTTTTCCTTTTCACCCCGATGTAATAAGGAATGATGATTTTTAGAACACATACGGCAGACACTAGCGGATTTACAATTAGTTCGTAAGTGTTGGTTGCTCAAACAATTAAAGCAACATTTGTGGTTTCTCGCGAATTCGAACCTTTTCGAGGGGATTAATTTTTTAAATTCTTGGCATTGATATAAATGATGGGAACCGTTTTACACATCAAACACCCTCCTTCTTGTCCCACCTACTTAAGAATACTTTGGATTTCCAGAACTTGGCCTTGCCTTGGGTAACGAACAAAGCGAGTTAATTTTTACCCTGTCCTGAACAAAATCTATTAACGATGCGAAGGTGGGAAATTCTTCATGTGAATGCTGAGCCTCAAAAAGTTGCCTGGTATTATAATCTAAACAATTTAGGGCTTTAAAGAATAGTAGAAAATCCGGCAAGTCAGTCAAATTTAAAGCGTGAAGAGCCTGAACATTTGCCTGAAATACTAGCAAAAAGTTTTGAAGATTTTGACTGAATCCGAGTTTATAGGTTTAAATTCATACAATTTTCTGATATAATGAGTGGCCAATAACCTTTTGTTCTGATAGCGACTGAGGAGCAGACTATAAGCGACAGGATAATTTTCACTTGTGATGTGCAAAGAGGCAACTAATTTCAACGCCTCTCCCTTCAGTGAGCCCTTCAAATACTGGAATTTTTGTATTGGATCCAACGTATTGTTTTCGTGAATAACACTATTGAACGTGTCGATAAACTCTGGCCATTCATCTAAGTCACCCGAAAAAAGTGGCAAATTCAATTTTGGTAACCGAATCCTGGCAGCGATGTTCTCACTAAGGTTCTCACCGCCGATTCGATGAGTCCCTAGCTACATTCGATTTTCGATCCTCTCTCATTTCTAATTCCAGCAATTTAATTTTGATATTATCGATCAAATCAGAAAATGCAAAGGTCTGTATTTCAATTCTCTCGCTTTGATCTTTACACCCTGCATTGTACTTATAGATGAAAGTCTTTAAATGCTGTAACTCCTTTTCTATCGCCTCTACTCTCAAAGCCTTAATTTTCGCGACAGAAACTCGTGCGATGGTAGTGGCCACGTCATTTAATTTTGTTAATTCGGCAAAAATTTCTTGTAACCCTTCTAAAATTTCTTCCTTTGTCTTCGTCATGTTTACTTATAACAATAACAATGAAATTAACAAATAAACAAACAAATAAATTGCCCTAGCGAATAACAAGCGGTTGAACAATTGAAGCGATTGACCCGCGTTGAACGTGTTGAAGCAAGTTTTCACAATTGAATAAAACCTAACAAAAATTTTTCTTTCTTTCTCTTTTTAATCCGGCAAAATCCGGACGGTCGCTGATTCCAATCCGCTCCCTGGACCAAAAATGTTTACAAAATTTTCTTCCGGCTTATCCGGTTCGAAGGACCACAAAATGATTAAGAATTTTGTAAAAGAAAAGAAAAACTACGGCAACGAAGGACCATGCGATTAAAAGGTTGTTCACCTACCTTGGTTGGAGGTTCTCTTTATCCACTTAAGACCAATATTCCCAAACCCCAAATGATCTAGGAATATAGGAAAAGGCAAGGGATAGAAGGACTAGGACCCCTTACCAAAATATTCAAAACCTCCACAGCGATTTAAATAAGCGAAGTATAACTCAAGCGAATTATAACATAAAAAGCGAACATTAACTCGAAGCGAACGGCTAACTCTTACAGCGAATGATTAACAAAACAAAACTGCGAGCAAAACCTCAAGCGAATACTTAAAACTCGTAGCGAATAACTCAAAAACTCAATAGTGAAAATCCAAGGAATCCTCGATTCTCCCCCGGATTCTGGCTTGTGAAAACTTGCTTGCTTTTGCTTTTCACACAAAACCTTCTATGTGAATTTATTTAACAATAACTAAATAAGTAAGATGGCGACTCCAGTATGATGTCTAATAACATAACTCAAATTAATAAATTTTATTAATTGTGTAAATATACATTATTCATGAAAGGAATTAGTCTTCAAAGTGTGCAATATTTATGAAATAAACTCCTCTGGAGCGTGAGTCATTATTATGACTGCATAAAACGTTCGCATTAATTATGAAATAAGCGAGAGGGTGACGTCAGTAAATATTTGTGTCAGAAATGTGTAATATTTATGAAAGGCATTTTTGGTGATTGGAGGTTGAAAATTCATTTTATTAGTAGTGCAAAAGTGTGCATTATTTTTGAAAGGAATTCGCACCATGAGTGTGCAATATTTATGAAATGAGATTATTGCTAAAACGTGCATTATTTATGAAGGAAGGGAGCGAGTAGTAAATCCGAAAGGTACAAAAGCTATAAGATGGCGCATCGTTAGTGATACGCAATTTTATGAACTATTTCAAAATTATTGCACAGTAAAACGACAAATTCTTTTCAATTACCGATTCAAACACAGCGGATAACTTATGAAAGATCAGATCTTATTGAAAGTGTGCATTATTTATGAAAAGTTTTCCGTGAAAATGTGCTGTTTTCAGGAAACAAATTCTTTGTGCAAGTAACCACAACTACTGAAGAATTAAAATTGCATCAGTGTGTGCAGTATTTATGAAATGAGCTATAGGTGATAATGTGCATTATTTATGAAAGAAGGGAGGAGAGTGGGAAATCTGTAAGCTATAAGACTATAAAGTGTCTCTCTCTACTCATCGAATTTTATTAGAAGAAATTTTTAATTCTGGGCACTCAAACTCTTGTGCAATATTTGTGAAATGAAATGAAATGCTCCACAAGTGTGTATAAAATTCGCACAATAAGTGTGCAACATTTATGAAATGAGCTATAGGTGATAATGTGCATTATTTATGAATGAAGGGAGCGAAACTAGAAAATCCGTAAGATTGCTCTCTCTACTGTTTGAATTTTATCAAGCGTGCGTTAATTATGAAAGGAATTCGTACCATGAGTGTGCAAAATTTATGAAATGATATATACTGTAGCTAATTGGGTGCATTTTTTATGAGAAATGAGAGCGAGACTAGTAAATCTGTAAGCTATAAGACTATAAAGTGCCTCTCTCTACTCATCGATTTTAATTAAACTAGAAATTTTTGAAGCTAATTATTTATACTCTTGTGCATAATTAATGACAGGAATTCGTATCATAGGTGTGCAATATTTATGAAATGGACTCTGTGTAAAAGGTTTGCATTAATTACGAAGTAAGAGGGCGCTATTACGCCGCTTAAGTCAGATTTTAGAAGCTGGAGAGAGCTTCCTCTTACCTTGTAAATTCTCGTTATTCTTTAAATAAATCTGACTTGGGCTATGTTATAGCCAAAAGATTAATAGGACTAAGATTTATTGGCACTAAAATCGTGTCAGCAGATATCAAAAACCCTGTTCAAATATTTATTCGTCGTGGCTCGATAGCGCAGGCTACAAATTCAGCATAAAAAAAGTTTTTAAAGGAAACAAAGGATGGCGGAAGGAATTTATGAACTAAAATAAATGATTTAAATGATTTTTATTTAAAATTCATCAACAAAATGTCGCAATGAAAGAAAAAGAAGCTAACTCTTGTAACATGTCTCTAACTTCGGTCCGGCTCTTCCATGTCCCATCACTTTGATGTCTTATCGCCGTTCTTGGAGCAGGGACAATTTGACGGACATTTGCATTTATCTCCGCATTTGCACTTTTCTCCTTGACAGGCTAAAACAAAAACAGAAGCTCTAAGTATAACCCACTTCAACAAATTCTGTTCTAGGCTGACATGCAAACTTGTTGGAAACCTCTGAGAACCTAAAATGACTCAACAAACATGAACCCATCGAGGGAACAAGTTATCAGTACAGCTACGCAGGATATCTGAAAGCTCAGGTACGCTATCATAAAATAAGCTGACAGATAGGTTACGCTGTGGTTTTGAGGATTTTCCGGCTGTTACTGTTAATGTTAGCAATGTTACTCTTTTGGCTATTTTGCTTCATCGGATGTTTGACGCAGCTTATTTCATAAATACTGCACAGATTTGCCGAGAATTTAGTCAAAAGTTTCTTAATGAAACCTTAATTTCATAAATAATGCACACTTATGATAAGAATATGCTTCAAAAGTAGTGGATACTTCAAAATCTATTCCGCAAATAATGAAGACATGCGAGAACTATTCACTTAACGAAAAATTGTTCCGCACCTATAACAATCACTCGTTTCATAAATATTGCACAGTTTAGAGGGATTTAATTTCATTAGTAACCTCCTCATATTTATTATAAAATATACAAATTCCAAATTCTACACTGAAGTTCCCTGCTGGTTAGAACGTGGGCCAAAAATTTAACAAAAGCGGCATGATACCCAAAAGAATAACATCACTAACACCAAGTTACATTAAGTAACAGTTAAAACAAAAAAGGTTCGTGGTAGCACTCCTCGCAAAGTCTAAGCTAAAAACAGTTCAGAGGTTAGAAAGGTCCTGGTTGTTGTCGGAATATTTCGAAGAAAGGAAAATGTACTAAATCAGGTATCCATTTAAGCTTATAATAATATAAATATAAATGCAAATAATTACCTTGACCTGAGCCGCAGCACGGATCCGGCATTTTTTTTTCGTAACTCCTTCACGAAAGCAAACAGTCAAAAAGTGAAAAATCGATGGTAGACACCAAAGAGACAGTCGAAGAATGACCTGCGCCGTGGCCAAACGTTGGACTTTTATAGTCGCGCCTAAATTACATTTGAATTGGATACCCGCCTTCAGGTTCTTTAACAACTCAACATTTTCGCGTTCGTTTCCCTTTTGTCTGCCTTCCGGCCAGAAAAATGTTCGATTGTCTTTTATCTGATCTTTTTTTGTTGTTCTGTTGGGGGACCAATCAAAATCTTAGGACTCCACTCCCTTTTTATTGGTTAAAACGCACCATACACTGCATAAAAATTCATTTCATAAATATTGCACAGGGATAAGACGAATTCCTTTCGTATACAAAGCGAATTTCCCTATTTTGTACAATTTATCGACTGGAGTCATCTTCTATGACAGAATATCAGACGCCACCCCTTTATTTCATAATTAATGCACTTTTAGCATGAATATGGGGTACTTTTGAAGAGAGTTGGTTTCATAAATAATGCACTTTTAGTAAAAATGTCATTTTATAATTCTTCCACCGCTTTTGCAGGATTCCTTCCTACATAAACAAGGCACGTTTGGAGAAGAAGCTCATTTCATAAGTATTGCACACTTCCAGAACGAATTCTTTTCATAAAAAATGCAATTCGCTGATAATAGGTAGACCAGAATATTCGTTACGGTTGAAGTAATAAATCGGCAAATTATTTCTGGCGATTATTCATAATCACCATCTGAGCGATTAATGTGACAAATTATTGAATATTTATCACATTTACCGGGTAGTTTATAAAATCAACAACTTGAAATGGGCAATTTAATAAAATTTGCTGAGATTAGGAGTTCGATATTTTATAAACTAGCCGGTAAATGTGATAAATAGTCAATAATTTGTTAGCTTAGGTGGTGATTATGAATAATCGCCGGAAATAATTTGCCGATTTCACAATTAAGGCGTAACAGAATTTTTGGTTTATTTATCAGGAATTGCACTTTTCATGAAAAGAATATGTTCTAAGAGTGTGCAATATTTATGAAATGAGCTTCTTCTCAAAACGTGCTTTGTTTATGTAGAAAGGCGTCCTCCAAATTCGATATTAACCCGATTTATCACTTTTACCGCAACGTGTATATGATATTACTTTAATGTTTACTTAATAATATGGAACTGTGCATTACTTATGAAATGGATTGTTTAACCAATAGGAGAGCGACGGTAGTAAATATGTCGACAAAAATTTTAATAAATACTTGATTGTGCATGATTTTTGGAATGGATTCCCAATGAAATTATAAATTTATTTGAGTCATTTAATTACCGACGAAATTAAACTCTCTGTCGCGTAAATCCGATTAAATTGTCTGTTAATCTGAAAGTGGAGAATCGTTTTGACTACACAACTCAAATACCTGAAGGCCTAACTTTCATTTCCGGTGGGAAGAAGCCGGAGACGGAAACCTAGTCTCATAACTAAGCACACCTACCGTTTTAACAGGTTTCATACCTTCTGCGATTTATTGCAATATTTACAAAGTGGGTTCCTCACGATTGTGTGCATTACTTATGAAATGAACCCCTTTTGAGGTTGCATCAACTTCAGTTAATAACCAACAGCTTTTATTCTGGCTGACTATGTAAATTTTCTCTAAAGGTTCGGGTACATAACAAAAAATGAATTTTTGGTTTTCAGGGAGAAATTAACAAAATGGCGTCAAAGGCTTTGTGAATCATGCCTCGAACCTGTTAAGTGGTTTCGTGTTGTTGTCAATCATTTTAGAACACATAAACGAAAAAAATGGTTTAATCATGCACTCCTCGTATGTTAGCAACGAAAATGGGAGCAAAACATGGACGACAGTGGTTCGTGATGTGGGATTAATTAATCCATCACGAAATTGTTTTTTAGGTTTTTGTTTCATTTCCGCCCAAGGGCAAATCCAACCTATAACCCGAATCGAAAAGGAAGCAAAAAACCAGGTTCGTACCTACGTTCTCCCTGCACTTTTCATCTCATCTATTTAATGCTCTAATAATAATTTGCAGTCACATCCATGTGAGTCGGAAATAGGTTTTGGTGGCCCAAAGACAAACCTGGAGGAACTGACCAAACTATAAAAAGAGAAGACTGGTTTCCAACCTAATAGTCGATCCGAATAGTTCGTGACTCTGTTATAATAATCGTCTCGTTGTTTAGTAATTACTAGTCGGTGAAATAAAATTAATTTAGTTTCAGGTTCTCTAAGGGTTGGTAAAATCAAAAATTTTGAGTTTTCGATCGAGTACATAGTATAAAAGAAATTTTAAGTGCAGTTGACTTCCCACTAAAATGTCTGCACTACTCATAAATTTAGTAAGACGACGATGCTTGTATGAACCTGTTATACGATCACTATGTCAGTCAATTTTATACGAAAGGTTTATACTGGCTTATATGGATTTATGAAAGGAATTGGTGTCATACGTGTGCAGTATTTATGAAAGAAGTAAGGAGGCATCATACACTGATAGGAAACTCTGGTTTGATGAGTGGTTGGATAGTCCTGGTTTGGTCATTGGGTTTGGTTTAATGAGCGGTTTGGATTGGTTAGTATAAGAAATGGCGTAATGATTGGTTATGAAAATGGTCTATGTTATAGATGGTAGAGTCACGACAAAAGTTTAGAAATTCACTGATTATTAAATGGTTGTGATGTTGCAGAATTCGTGAAACTTGGGTTTGTTGGAGCCCAGTCATAATTAATTTTTGAAAGGAATGGTTCTCACTCAGGAACTTTAAAAGTAGTGGCGTCTTTTAGAGCAAAATTGTAGATGAGACGTTACGTAGATATTCTTCCTTTCCGACTTTGTTCCATTTTGTTGTGGACATAGCGCACATGAGGAGAATCGCTTAATATGGGTCACTTTGTAGGCTCCCAACAAACGTTCGAACAAAATATGAACGTCAAGTCGTGATGTATTGTATATAATAGTATAACAGTCTAAACTAACTCCCCACCAATTCCTTTAAATTCCAAATCCACCTGTGGGCAAACTAAACCCATAACTCGAGGAACAGTAAAAACTTCTCACCCGGCTCGTACCTGTTCTTCTCTTATTAGCTGCACTTTTCATCTTTATTGTCGCGGTGAATTTATCTATTAGACAATCTAATAATAATTTGCAGTAGATTCCAATCGTATCCCATAGTAAGAAATGAAAAGCAAATTGAGTTTTGGTACTGTGTGTGTTTGATGAGTTCCTCCAGGTTCAAACAAGGTTCGAAATTAAAAGACGATTAGTTCCCAACTTGATATTCTATCTGACTCGTTCGTGACTCTGACCTAATAATTATCTCCTTGTTTAATAAATACTAGTCGGTGTAATTAATATAATTTATGTGCTTTCGTTTCAAATTTCCTTCTAGAGTACTCAAGAGTATAATTAAGGTTTTGGTTGGTTTCCCAAAAAGTGTGCAATATTTATGAAATGAGAGAGAGAGAGAGAGGTTTAAACTTTTTACTATTTACACGGATTGGAAGCATTACTTTTGGAATGATGAATGGTCTGGATTAGTCACTAATGATTGATTTTGAAAGTTGAGTTACGTTTAGTTTTGTTTTTCACTCTTGGGTATAGCAACTCAAACTTTCAACTCCAAAAGTGTTTCTTTTATACACTAAAACCTTTTTGCTTGAAAGCTATTTTTGGAAAATTACAAGTAAAACTTAACCAAATGACAAATAATGGTCAGACAACTGAATTCTCGTGTTCTCATTATCACTATGACTTGCTATCATAATAATGGAACATTCATGTCTGTAGATTACTTTAATACGTTATTATTGTTTTAGTTAGTGGAAAAATTTCAGCATTCAGTAAAACAATTATTATGTCTCATTGGTCCCTGTCTTTGATGTGTTGCGAATTACATGGTTTCAATCAAACAATTAAAACAAAACTAGCTTTCCAAAGCTTTGGCAACAGAAATAAGTACCCAAGCTCTGGGTTTAAAGGACATCATAAATCAATATTTTTTAGAATAAGGCCCATGACTTACCCAAAAATGTCAAATTACCCACGCCGTTATGCATGTTACTGTTCTTCATCTGAAAAGTAAAATTTTTTTTACTTTAAATCAATTAATTTCTCAATTTGAATGATGAGGTCAATCATTTGCTTTGAATTATTTCATATTTCAATATCAAGAGAAATTCGAAGAAATTCAAAATGATGAGTTAGTTAAAACTTTGTTTAATGTAAAAGGTTTTGACTTTGTGAATAAACGGAAATCAAATGTCCGGATACGAAATAAGACTTTTTTGTTACCATTTTGAAGTTTAGCTAAGTCTTGATTTAGTGTTATATATAGTTTGATGCTACAGAAAAAAATATAAATAAGGTGGATTGGATACAACAAAGCGGGGAAATTTGAGACTAACCAAAGTTAACTGAAATAGAAGTGAAGGAGACGCCAATTTGAATTTTTGAATGTTGGTTAAAAATCACCATTTTTCTTTAAAATTCGACTAAATACAACCTATTAGCAGGGAAATATGAAATTATAAAAATATTTTAACAAAACCACGTTCAAAAAATAGATATTCCGACCAATTTCTAAACTGTAGTTCGTTTTCAAATTAGTGAAAAGACGTTAAATTCAAAATTTCACCGCCAGGTTTATGTGAACGTGGAAACAGGTAAGGGAGTCAAAAGAAATTCTCAGGCCACGATCTAATCGCATGGCGGTGATTATTGTTACTGCCCCTAATTTCTGTATAAAGTTAAAAGAAAACATTTTAACATAATGAAATTAGCTTTAATGGTGGCTGAAAAGCCATCTTTAGCAGCATCCTTAGCTAATATACTAAGCAATGGAAAATCTTCCACGCGAAAAGGTAGAGAAAGAGTTCTTGTGAAGTGAGAATCCCAGCTTTGAATTGATTATTTTTAAATTAATTTGTAACCCTCTTTCCCCTACTGTGCAAGTATTGATGACTTGTAGATGTAGTCGTTAATTAATTTTATTTTCAACGTAAAAATTAAAAAATTAATATGGTTGTGTGTGTTCACATATTGTTTACTGACACAAAATGAATTTTTAAACTATTGTCTAACAGACCGGCTTTTATGAGGTATTTTTAGAGAATCAAAGTTTATGTTTGTTGGTTGGAGTGGTGGGATAAAAATTGTAAATATACGTTTAATTGAGATATTGATTAGGATTGTGAATTTTTAGGTTTGAATGGAGCATGTTCAGTTCACGAATGGGTTGGTTCATTTCGATCGGAGACTGTTACATTCCGTATGACATCCGTTTGTGGTCACATAATGACAATGGAGTTTTTCGGGAAGTACAATAGTTGGGATAGAGTCGATCCTGTTGAACTATTTTCTTGTCCTGTTGAGAAAAGAGAAGCCACACCAAAGTTACGAATGCCATATTTCTTAAGTTGTGAAGCAAAAGGCTGTGACTATTTGATTCTCTGGCTCGATTGTGATAAAGAAGGTGAAAATATTTGCTTTGAAGTGATGAATTCTGTTCAACATTCTTTAAAAGCAGACATCAGGAGAGGAGATGTAAGGATTTCCAATGTTTTAATTGAGTGTGTACATATGTTCTTGTGGTGTGCACATCGTTATAATGTGAATATTGTTTTAGGTTGTGTATCGAGCAAAATTTTCAGCCATTACTGAAAAAGACATAAAAGCTGCTTTTAACAATTTAGGACAACCAAATGAAAATGAAGCTAGAAGTGTGGATGCAAGACAAGAACTAGATTTAAGAATAGGATGTGCTTTCACAAGATTTCAAACAAAGTTTTTCAATGGAAAATATGGAGATCTAGATGCTGCCCTTATTTCTTATGGACCCTGTCAGACACCAACTTTAGGCTTTTGTGTTCAAAGACATGATGAAATTCAAACATTCAAACCTGAACCTTACTGGGTGTTGCAGGTACGAAACAGTTTTTTAGTTTTTCAAGGCTTTTGTTCATGGCTTTAAGAAATCTCTGAGAAATGGGTTTGTATTTTTAGGTGACAGTAAAACCGGAAGCTGGTCTAGAAGCAACATTAGATTGGGACAGGGTTAGATGTTTTGAAAAAGATGTGGCTTTTATGTTTTTAAATCAGGTTAAAGAAATTAAAGAGACCAAAGTAGAGTCTGTCATTACTAAAGAAAAAACAAAAACGAGACCTCTTGCTTTAAACACAGTTGAATTGATGAGAGTTGCTAGTTCAGGTAAAAGAATTTTTCAGAGGCCATTCAAAATGAAATCTTCAAAATTTTAATTATTAACCAGTTTTATGGAATTTTCAAAAAATCGGTTTCAGGTCTTGGCATGGGTCCACATCAAGCAATGCAAATCGCCGAACGTCTTTATACTCAAGGTTACATCAGTTATCCAAGAACGGAGACCACTCACTATCCTGAGGCCTTTGATATAATGTAATTTGGCTTATTAAAGTGTAATGGATAAGTGTGATATGCTTTTCACCAATTTCCGCAGATGAAAATGATTTTTGTAAACTGTTTATGTCAACAGGGGAGTTTTAAAGCAGCAGCAAAACACGTCAGAATGGGGTTCTTTTGCCCGGGAGATAATTTCAGAAGGCGTGAACAAGCCTAGAAAGGGTCACGACGCTGGGGATCATCCTCCTATCACTCCGATGAGGGCAGCTGGAAAAAATGAACTGGAGGGGGATGCTTGGAGGCTGTATGATTATATAGTCAGGCATTTTCTTGCCACCGTAAGTTTTTTTTTAAATAAAATTTAGTGCGTCTTCTTGTAGAAATTTGAAATTTGACTGTGTTTCTTTTTTTAGGTGTCTAAAGATTGTAGATATTTATCGACTGTGACCACTTTTAAAATCGGAACGGAATCTTTTCGAGCCACTGGTAGATCCACTGTGCATCCGGGATATACATCGATCATGCCATGGCAGAGTCTTAGCGAAACTGAAAATGCTCCTGCTTTTAAGGTTGACGATACTGTTTTTGTCCACGATGTAAGTGATTCGAACGTTATTAATGGAAATTCGATTTTTAGACTTAATGAAAATGCGATTTTAGGAAAATCCTCAACATAAACAATGTTTTAATATTTTCAGTCAAAACTTGTCGAATGTCAGACAACACCACCTGGCTACTTAACCGAAGCAGAATTGATCACTTTAATGGAGAAGCACGGGATCGGAACGGATGCTTCAATTCCTGTACACATACACAACATTTGTCAGAGGAATTATGTGACCGTCGAATCTGGTCGAAGATTAGTTCCAACACCTTTAGGAATTATTCTCGTTCACGGGTATCAAAAGGTAAAAAATTTTTTTGGAATTTTGATTTTCACGATTTGATTTTGTGTAAGCATTTCTGACAAATTGGGATTCAATCATTTTGTAGATCGATCCTGAATTGGTTCTTCCTACGATGCGATCTGCTGTGGAGGAGCAATTGAATCTCATTGCTCAGGGGCAAGCTCAATTCAACGCTGTTTTGCAACATTCTCTGGAAATTTTCAAACAGAAATTTCTTTATTTTGTCAAAAATATAGAAGCTATGGATCAGTTGTTCGAGGTGTCTTTCTCGCCGTTGGCTTTAGCCGGAAAAGCTCATTCCAGGTGTGTATTTAGACCACCATCAAAGAGAGTTAGATTGGAAAAGGTGACCTGACTTTATCCGGTGTTTGGCAACACTATTCAGCTCTAACAGTAAAAAAAATTGGGGACGTGGATTGTCATTAACAAAATGCCCAATGGAGCTATTATTTATGCACCTGTGTTTAATATACAGCCGCATGTGATGACATGGAAATATAAGTTCTTCCTCTGGTTCCTGGGCTGCTACCCTGCGTCACAAAGTTGGAACTGTATATCATGCTTATTGTATCAAAAGCAAACTTTGTATCATCTAATATGTTGTGTTGTTATAGGTTGTATCTGTATTAACTCCGATGGAGTAGTCTAGAAACAAATAATCACGGAATGTTGATTTTGATTTTAGATGTGGAAAGTGTCGAAGGTATATGAAACTCATACAAACGAAACCGTCCCGATTACATTGTTCTCACTGTGACGAAACTCATAATTTACCTCAAAATGGAAACATACGACTATATAAAGAATTAAAATGTCCTTTGGACGATTTCGAGTTGTTGTATTGGACTGCTGGGAACAAGGGCAAAAGTTATCCGTTTTGTCCGTACTGCTACAACCATCCTCCTTTCAAGTAAGTGAAAATGTACTCAACAAGATTTCTGCAAATGTTTCATCTCAGTAACATGCGACTGTAATTTTCGAAATCTGGTTTCAGGGACATGAAAAAGGGGCTGGGATGCAATCAGTGTACTCATCCGTCTTGTCCAAACAGTTTAAATTTAACGGGACTCTGTAGCTGTCTCGAATGCGAGAACGGCGTCTTAGTTCTTGATCCAAACTCAGGTCCTAAATGGAAGTTAGGTTGCAATCGGTGCGATATAATCATACATTTATTCGAAGATGCTCACAAAATCACGGTCGAAGAAGGAGTTTGCAGTTGTGGGAGTCAGTTAATTAGCGTCGGATATAAGCAGGTGCTCGTTTTGTTTCTGAAACACAGCATCAGCTATGAATGTTGTTTGTTTGACTCGCTTTAAATGAGTATATAATGATTTACAGGAGAAAAGCAAACTACCCGACGAAGCGACGGAAATGACCGGATGCGTGTTTTGCTGTCCTGCTTTCATACCTCTCGTGGAAAAGCACAGGGCTATCACTGTTCGTCCTCAGACAAACAGGGCGTCACGAGGTCGGGTCAAAGGAAGAGGAAAAAGTAGACCGAAGCCTCCGAAGGATAGAATGCAACAACTCGCCGATTACTTTGTTTAGTAATTAATTTATACTCAGTGTATGTAACCCAAACAATTTTTTAAAGTAATATTTAGTGAAAATATTTTGTATACATTATAATAAACTTTATTTAATTATTTCGTCTCAAGTTGAAGAGTCGACAGAATTCTGTATCTATCAGAAACCGAAATTGGGCTTTGTTGTAATCAGATTATAACGAGAACAGTGATCGTGGAAACTGATTTAGCTGTCGTAGTTGATTTGGAAACATACCAAAGTCTCAAAATTTTGTGTCAGTTGTAATTCATTAATAATCATCTGTTATTGGAAATGTTTTTAAATTCTGTCTTTGGAAGAATGACACAAAGATTCTTGTCTATCAAGTGTTTGGAGACAAAATACTAATATCCTCAAGGTTATAAAAGCTATTAATTAATTAATTAATACTTTATTACTTTTGTATTTCGTGATTGTAATAACTAAAAAAAATTTTACAATATACTCAGTCTTAAGAGAATATAACTGATATCGGTTTGTCAGATGTTTTGTTATGTGGACGATTTAAATTTCTTTTGAACTCTAGAAACATTTACATCCTTCAAAACTACTCCTCGCAAGTAGTTTGGATGATTTAAACTACTACCAGAGAATTGTAGTAGAGATGTTATTAATATTGAAACTTTCTTGGTTGCTGTTTACTGTATGAAATACCTACAATTTGTTGGTTTTATTACAAAGCGTGTACAAAAGTAAATTTTAATGAAAATAGGTGTACAAAGTGAACTGTTCAGGTTCACCATTGAAGATACTCAAGTTGTATGTTGGCGATGTGAATCGCCCTTACTTGTTTCCGGTTCAGTGATATTCCATAATCGTCCTACACTTTTAAATATAATTTGTAATATAATCAGCAAACTGTAGGTTTATGCAAAAAGTATGTTCCTGTAGTTACCTTCAACCAGAAAATTAGCTTCCGGTAATAGACTATCAATGAGAGAGACACCCCTTGAAGTGAATGCTGCTCAAATCAATTTGTTGATGTTATACCTTAGAGATTTGGGTCTCGTACAACACTTCGATGCATTTATGTATGTATGTTCTATATGTGTAGTGAGAGTTTAAAACAACGGTTACTCTTAAAGTTGATTTTCAGATGAAATGAAAAATGAAAGCAACAGCTTACCTCAGCACTGTCAACAAGGCGCGAACGTGCAATACCATCAGCGGGTCTTAGATTTTTGAAAATATGTATATTCACAAAATCTAGAGCACCCACCCTGAGTTTACTAATTATTATAATTACTACTCTGGTTGTGGAACCATAAATAGGTCCAGCGTAGTCTTTCCAGAGATCAAGAGTGAAATGGAAGCAGTGACGGATGATTCGACAAAGAGAAGTTGCTGTCAGCCAGGAGGTAGGATGAAAGGAGAGGGTGTTGTCATGTAGGATTTCACATGAAAAATGAGACAACTGTTCCAGTGACGTCATCAGGTTTAACTTGACCCCTTTCTCAGGGAGACTGTCAGAAATTCAAATTAAAAAAGTCAAATTTCTATTTCCACAATATTTATTACTGTCTTATATTATTATAACTCATACAATGAAAGGTAATAGTGGTCATATAGTATTAAAATTTAGTCTGATTTTAAAAATTAAACAGTCTTTGACTTCAAATCCATCAAAATGAAATATGAAGGAGGAAATTTTGAAATAATGACAATGTTTTGAATGTTGGGGTTTCCAGTGCATTGAAAGTAAACACAATGTCATCTGCCAGTACTTATACAAATATAAAAATTAAAATACTAATTAGTTATAATAAATAATTGAGAAAGATTGATTAATTATAATAAAAAATTGAGATTCTTATCAACTCTAAATCTTTACAGCTCAAGTCGATAGCCAAACTTTTCGATTATTAGGTTTGCTACAATAATCACCTTCAAATAGCTAATGAGAGGCTGTGGCTTGGCTCTTTAATGGCTAAATTCTTTGTTGCCTGAAATATGATTGGTCTGAAATGGAAAAACCGTTGTAGAGTTAACGATTGGTCGAAAGTACGATGTGGATGAGTTCTGGTTGGTTTGGCTGTGTTTGATATACTCAAGAGCGATCCAGTCACAAGAACAACAACCTGCTCGTTTAAGAACATACATCATTGATGTTATACTTGTTATATGAATCGGAAACACAGTGCTGTGATGGCAAACCTATAATCAGACAAATTTATGACTTATAATATATTCTGCTAACATTAATAATCGGTCTGGTTAGTGAAGAAAGGTTATAGACATAAAAGTGATGGGTTTACATGAGTTAAAATGGATCAGAGGCGTAGCTATCGCATAGCAGGTGTAAGCAATGCGCAAGAGCCCGCGGGATTGGGGGCCTCTGGTCACAATATCTTTGCGCAATGTTGTTTGTGTTAATAAAACTTGTTTTCAGGTTGAAACCAAAGTCTAGTTTGATGTTTTATGTATTAATAGTATAATGTAATAATGTATATATAGTAAAAAAAGGTCCTCTATGTTTGCTCATGGACTCAAAAATTATAGCTATGCCACTGAAATGCATGAAGCTTATAAATGATGTCCTCAAATCCTTGCTTCAAATTTTCAAACCTTTAAGAGAATCATTTATACATATTATACAATCTCTGGTCGTGTTCATACATCAAACTCTCATAATTTCTAATATGATTACATTTGATAGAATCTCTTGTTCTGTTTACATGTAAAGTTTTTGTATATATTCACTACCTCCTCGACGCTACAGTTATACTCTCGTTTTACGTTCATCACACAAACAATGATATACTTATCAAACATATTATACATAATAATTACGTCACACAAACCTACAAGTTAATACTTTAAGAAAAATGTTTACTGACACAATTCTTAAAATTATTTTTTGTTTTCTTTTTATAAAAACCTTAGGTACAGTAACAATACAGTTCCTCTTTGTGTGTTCTTTCACAGTATAAACAACCACAGCATGGACGGAATGTTTACCAAGAACATCAGAAGTAGAGATTTGGAGTTCTGTTTTCAGTTTTCATCTAAACAGACAAAATGAATCACCAAAACAAACTC
The DNA here is from genome assembly GCA_016920875.1 of Columbicola columbae. Lineage (NCBI taxonomy): Eukaryota > Metazoa > Arthropoda > Insecta > Psocodea > Philopteridae > Columbicola > Columbicola columbae. The sequence continues at coordinate 16,039,599 of JADMLL010000002.1, forward strand.
CATGTTGGATGCGGTGAATGTGCTAATCATTCCAAACCTCTGATGAGCTCAACAATTTCAGCAGTTTGCTGAAGGTCAGTTTAGAGGACATTGAGTACCATTCGGTGTTGGTCCTAATCCGAAGGAAGGTTTTGTCATCATTTCGTTGGGTTTAACCAAAGCACGATCTCTTGCATTTAGATTAACATGTTGCTAGTGACCCAGTAACCCAGGCTCTCTGTCCTAAAAGTTCCCTAAGGTAGTTGGTAACGATCCATTGGAGGACAGGAAGAAGTCTTCTAAAAAAATCCTGAAAATCCTGTAAACTGATGTTGAATAGATCAGGGGTCGACAACCTATGACCCGTGGGTCACTCGGTGACCCATTTGGTAATTTTAAACGACCCACTTTAGTTCCGAAAATAAAGTAGCCCTAAAGATATACAAACATTTTTTTCCCAAAAATTTTTTGTCGCAAAGTTATGAACGTGCCAAATTTGAATCCAGTATAACATATAAAAATATAAGTTAAAGCCCCACCCCGCCTGACTGGATATGGAATCGGCCCAATTCAGCGACATTGTCCTGTCGCTGTTTTAATACGAAAATATCTCTGACTCGAAACGTCTCTTTAATACTCGCATTTTGGTTGATTTTGACCCGCTGCCAAAAAAGGTTGCCGACCCCTGGAGTAGATGATCGTATTATTATATTCATTCCGGGAACTTTTGGGACAGTTAGAGATCCTCTATCAATAAATTCTAAACGAAATTCGATCCGATTTCCTGGAGAAGGTTCGTCTCATGACCAAATCTCGAACGCGTCATCGAAATGATTTCTACAAAAACCGCCATACCATGTAAAAATTATAATTTTCAACTTTTTATTAAATAGAGATAAAACGATTTGAAAAAAGTGGTGCACACGTTGTCATACTTTTATAAAAGTTATAAATTTGTCAGGTTTTATGTGGATAATAGATGATAGATAATAGGCTGAGGAATCGTCTCCCCTTTTCTCCTCATTTAATCTTGACCGTTGGGTTGAAAAGTGTTTTCTCTTTCTCTCTCTCTCTCTCTCTCTTTCACTCTCTGACACCGAGCCTTCTCTCTCGTCCTTGAGCCTTAGGTTCTCAGATTTTTCTTATTTGGATGGGTCTTTGGAATCGGATTCATTTCGCCAGGGGAAGAAGTTGAGGGATATGACTAGGCATGTCGTAGTGGAAGTTCAATTCGTCGGGAATGCCGAAAATGTGTTCGGAATCGGTCATGCTGTCGACGATGCTTAAATGTTCTCCCGTTTCAGCTGTCAGGTTTAGTTCAATCTGGTTTAAAAGCCCGCATTCGCCCATCAGGATTTCCTTCGATATCGGGTTGAGGAAATCTGGAAAGAAATCAAATTTGAGTGTCAGGTGGTGGTTGTTTTGGCCGAAGAGTTTTTGACAAAGAGTAACTGTTGTCTGTCTTTCTCACCGTTTTCGCAGGGTGACTTAACGGGTTCCAGGTACTGAACTTCAACGTTTTTTTTAACTCCGCTCAGGATTTCTTCTGCTGATTGCTCTAAGCTCACGTTCTGAAATTAGAAATGAGAAACCCTTTTAAAAGACGTCAGGTTAATACCCCTAGTCAGCAGTCTCTGAGTCAATCGTCATCTCTGTTCTCTGTCTATTTCTATCTCTGTTCTTCTTTGCCTCTTCCTCTCTCTTTTTATTTCCTCCTTCTCTCTCTCTCTGTCTTTCTCTCATGTCTCTATCTCTTCCTTTTTTCTTTCTATCCTTCATCTCTCTCTGTTCTATCCTTTGACTTTTCATTCCTTCTCCTTTTTTATTTATTTATTTCTCTCTCTCTCTCCCTCCCTCTATCTTTTCTGTTTCTTTCTCTCTTTTTGTTCTTTCCTCTTTTTCCTCCTACCTACTTTACCAAAAACCCATAATTCCAAACATTAGGTCTCTTGTTCCTTTCTACAGGTCTTTTTATAAACAGCTTCTTAGTCAAGATTGTGTTACACCTTTAGTTGTTCACTCTAGCCATACTTTCCATACCTAACACCTTTTCTGCTTCTTTCACTCTCCTCTCTCATCTTACTCTTTACTCTATTCACCCACACCCCTGAGATATGCCTTACCGTGGTCGAAATGAAATTATTATCGATGCAAGCCGCCATGAGAACATCCCTATGCAGTCTCCTGTTTTCTTTGTCCTCTATACTTGCAGTCGCTAATTCCGTTTCGTCGATGATTCTGCTCGGAGAAACGCATTCCGATGATTCTTCCTGTTTTTCCGTTTCTCCTGTATACCTCAGTCTTTTGCTAAATTCTTCAAACTCGTGAAATCTATGCCTCTTCTAAGAAAGAAAACAACAAAAACATTTTCAGTACTTCTTACTCTCATTTAAAAACAGAATCGCTTACTCATAGACACTAACCCAACTGTTTATTTTGGAATTGTCATCGGATTTATTAACAGTCCACAGATGACCAGATCCCTGTCGCGCTTTCGTTCCTTTCCTAAAATAAGGATTTATTGACAGGTTGTGCCTGACGGAATTCTTCCATCGGTCGTCCCACGATTTGTAATACGGGAACGTTTCTCTGAAAACCAAGAAGACTTGGTCACAATTAATTTGATTTAAATCACTGCGACCATAATCAACCCCAAAAACGTGTTTCGATTAAGTTCAAGCCGACAGGAAACTTTTGTAAATATTAGGAGACGGCCCTGAAAGGTACCAAAGCATTGCTTAGACTACAGGTTGATGTTGGAAGTGAGCGGGTGATGAGTTTTGTGTCAGATAATTGTGGTTGGGATTTAAAATTTTGGGATAAGGGTTTTGTTGCTGTCGGACAGGGTAAGAAGGGTCACCGAAGAAAGATGCGAATTGGAGGAATGAAGTGAAATCCAAAGTCGATAAATGGTGCCAGGAACGACTGAACACCTTTCAACCCTCTTCTCATTCTTCCTCATTCCAGTCTTTTTTCCTACAGGAAGCTTTGAATAAATTCAACGTTGCATGATTTCCAAAAGCTCACCGTCTCTTTCCTTTCTTTTGTTCTTGTCCTTTGTCTTGAAGTCAAAATTTGGGAAGAAGTCACTCTGGTTCGTGTCTATCAAGGTTTCTTCAAGAACTTTGCGTTATGGTTGAGTTAAGAAAGAACGAAAAAGTCGTTTCCGTCACTTTCGAGTAAAAGGAGGAGGGATTTTGATTGGCAGAAGAGTGGACTTAGTCATTGAGCACCTTGCTTCCTGCCACGAGACCACCTTCCAAAGCCACCCTCCGTGCCAACTCGTGCCAACGTGCCTTCCCCTAACCAATAAGTCCACAAAATCATATTTTTTCTTCTTCTACCAGAAGTTCCTTCCTTCAATTCATTTTCTTATTTTTTTAATATCAATGTGGCCGCCTCTATCGTGGGGGGAACGGATTCGCTGTCATTATTCAAAACGACTGTATTTGAGTTACTCAACCATGACTGTGTGTGACTCGTGCCATCCACGTTTTCAATTTACAATGGCTTCTTTGGATTTCTTGTTTACACAAATCCGGGCTTTTGGATTTCTTTTTAGGGGGATGCAACTACATTTAACAAAAGGCTTCCTAGCAACTTTACCAACTTTTGACACTATACCAAAACTTAGGGTAGTTTGAAACTCAAGTTATGGCACCAGCAGTGTCGAGACCTAAAAATTTCTTCTTAACCCAACCTGCTGTTGCTTTCTAAAAACAACAAAACTTAACACAATTTCTGGTTTGTGGGATAGCTTGAGAGAAGCTTGAAACAGTGGCCTGCAACTTATCAAAGGTATTCCACCAAGACTTAGATAGATAACGACTTCATCAGAATTTTACAAGAAGTGGTGGTTTTAGTCCCGTTTTTCACCCTTTTTTGGGGTGGATCCACCCAGGATACGAGAGGAGGATTTGCGTCCAAGTCAGAGGTTTTAACCACTACACTTCTCCCACAGAATTTTACAAAAAGAGAAGAAAAAATTTGGAGCTTCACAACCGTCTTACAATAAAAGTGATAAATCACTCAAATACATATAACTCCTGGCGATTATTCACAATCACCAACTAAGCTTGGTTAATGTGACAAATTACTGAGTATTTATCACATTTACCGGCTAGTTTATAAAATCTCCGACTTATAGTGAGGAATTAAATAAAAGTTAGCTCAGATTACGAGTTCGATATTTTGTAAACTAGCCGGTAAATGTGATAATAATTTAGTAATTTTACATATCGACCAAACTTAGTTGGTGATTATGAATAATCGCCGCCAATTATATACATGTTCCTCCGATTTATCACTTTTACCATAACATATATATGACATTAATTTCGGGTAGTCATATGAAAATAAAACTGTGCATTACTTGTGAAATAGATTCTTTAAGCCTAGAAGAAATTATGGTACCAATAGGAGAGCGACGGTATTAAATTTGTCGATAAATTTTAGTAAATACTTAATTGTGCATGATTTTTGGAATGGATTCAATATGACATTGTCTATCACTGTAAATTTAGAAGGGATGGTAATAAATCCAATAACAAAATTAAATTCTTTGTAATAAAACATTGACAAGAAGAGAAAATAGAAGAAGGCTGTGAGGGTGGGAGTGTAAAGCTGCGGGTAAGAACAAGCTAAGAGGAGGGAAGAGTATGACAATTGGGAGGATAGTGGCTTCCATTCCGTTAGAATTCACATGAGAAATATGTGGAACTCCTAACCCAAGTAAATAGTATGTATAATGTTATACTTAAACTTTCGTGGTTGTTATACACCTAAAACTTTTTTTAACGTATTACAAGTCGCATAAAAAAAGTCCAAAACATTCAAGCAATATTACCGTAAGGTGCATTTATCGGTAACTTCAGTGGTAGAACTTAAGTGTTCAGTATGGAAGTGAATCGTGCTTACAGTATACATGTATGTGACAGAATACAAAAAATTTTTAACTCTGAAGCAGAAGTTATACTTACGAAATCCAGTTGTAGATTTCGGAAACGGTGAGAGGACCTTTCTCCTGAAGAGCGCATTCTATCAATTCCGTGTAAGTGAAAGGAGGTTTTCTATTTTCGGAACATTTCAAATCGCTGAACGTTCTGTTGGGAACAGCATAGTCTGACTTTCCCTCTACTTTCCCGTGCTGTTGTTTTCCCGCTCCAAATTTGTTGTTCTGAGGTTTATTAGGTCTCGTTGTCATTGTCTCCGTTTGGCAACCGATTTCAACTGGAACGGGAGAGAAACACGTGGAGGGTTAGGTGGTTGCTTTTGTGTGTCCTTTTGTATTCCGATTGTCTGTTTTCTTCTAGGTTCCAACCTCCCAAATTGGATAAAAAAAGATGTCCAACTTACCTTTGACTTTATCGTCGGCATCCGATTCGCTGAAATTCGACACGGAGCCATCAACATCCACGAATTTCCCCGGGAATTCCGTGCATTGTTCCAAACTGTCGTCCAATTGAGAGAGAGCCGGCAGAGAGCTTTCGCTGAACAAATCGTCCAGTTTGAAATCCAAAAGCCACATGAGGTCTTCGCCTTCGCACGAATTCCCCATCGAATCTGAATCCAAGTTCTTTCCAAAGGTTCCAGCACCTCCTCCTCCTCCATTGGTCACATTATCGGCCGAGCCTTTCCTCGAATTGATTTCCGGTTGATTTTTGTTTTCGCCCATTTTATTAACGATTATTTTTCGCTCTAGCCGGATGTTCGATAATTCTAATAAATTCTTGGTTCCGTCCGAATTTGGCTAATTGTGGCTCTCGGAAATTTTCTTTCTTTCTCACCGTCGTTCTTCCGAGCGGTAGCAGATTCTGGGCTTCTTCGTTGGCAGATGTGATGACGTTTTTTACAATCTTCTTACCAACGAGTTCGTCCGTTTTGTGAACCGTTTTGTAAACAGTGTCTTCTCTCAGGATGGGATTTTTCACGATGTAAAAGGGTTTCGTTATCTTTCCATTTTGCATCACGTAACAGCTAGCTTTCATGAGTTTCGAAGTTTCCATGAGTTCGCCTCCTCGCTTCTTACCGTTGTCACCATTCGGCGTCGTCTTTTCTCTTTCGTTGTGTTGCGACACGTTTTCCTCGCCTAGACCGTTGTCTATCTGTAGTTTTAAATTATTATCGGTAGCCTTCCAATTAGAAATGTTCGTTTCTTCGACCGGGAAAGACTTCGTCATTTTCTTAGGTGATTTTTCCTCCAGGCGACCTTCCATTTGTGTCATGAGCTCAGCGTGTATAACCTCAGCCTCGGAGTCGGAAATAACGGCGACGATTTCTTCCGATTCTTCGGCGAATTCGTCCAAACTGACCGTGACGGAAGACACGCTTTCCGTATCGGTGACAACAAATTCGGTTACCTGAGATGGAACGGTTTTCTCATTGGAGATGTTCGGCGTGATGCTGTTGAGAAAAGAAGGAATGCCAGCTTTTTCTTCTTCAATTTCGTCCCATTCCGGATTTATAAAAACTACTTGACTATTCAATTGTTCTGTTTCGTTCCATTTTGAAATTTCACAATCGTCTCCTTTGATTTTCTCATCTCCGTTAAATTCCATTTTACTCGGATTCGTTTTGTGCTCTGTTGGGAAAAGATCTAATCTTACGGAAACATTGCTAGGACCCTTCATGTCTGGAAAAGAAAAGTTTTCCAAGTTTTCTACTCTCGAGATAGGATTCCACTTATTGAAAACGGAGTCATCTAAAACCGGAGAATCACTCATAAATAACAAATCCCGAAAATAAAAAAAAGAAAAGAAAACAATAAATACCACAAAATAAAATTAAATCAACTCCTTCCAAGGTCCGCGCCCGGTGGAACCAAATAATCAACTATTTCGAATTTTTTTCTCAAATAACGTTTTCATCCAACTGGGGAAATAACAATTGTGACGTCAGGAATGTTTTTCAAAATCTGCCGCGAGATGGGAGCATTTCTCATTTGTTGAACTCGTGGGAAAGCCTCCTGGATCGCCCCAATTTTTATTTACACGTCAGAAAACGTGTCACTCACAACGAAATCTCACAATCTAGGAGTTCTCGTCATCATTCTTCCGTATTAAACTTCGTTGATGTTAATATATTAACAAAAAAAATTGCCGTTGTGGAATTGAAAAACGTAAACAATACATTCTTCTATTTTTAGAAGTAAGTTTCGATCTTTTGCATCTCAAGTTAAAGGTTCTTAAAATTAGTTTACCCATTCGAACAGGCCTTCTCGATAAATAAGTCAACGTCTAGTAACGTAACTTAAGTTTCCAATGGTATTACATTTAATTTTGACGTTTTTAATATCAAACAAGACGCCATTTGCTTTCAAAGTTGTGAGACATGTCCCCATTCTTCGATAGGACAAATGTTAATGTAAAGATTTATCAAAGACAACGATAAAGCTCCTTTTCACTTTTATTATTGTGTGTTATTGGACGTCACTTTGAGCTTAGCTACGTTTCCACTCTTCTGTCAGTTTGAAATTTCCTGAAATAGAATTCTAAATGATGCAATAGGTCTATTTTTTTTTTTTTTTAATTGTAAGCTTTAATCTAATATTTCAAATTATTTTAACGTAAAAAATTTCACCAGTGATAAAAACCAGACGAAGAAATTCCAATAGAAAACTGATGTGAAGTCCTGATTTGACATCTCTGAAATGGTTTGAACAAAATTGAAATTCTGTCTGGAGGCCCATGTCATTGATTCAATAAAACTGTTTGTGTAAAAATAAGTAAGTTTAGTTTATTTATTATCAGTATCATTTAATAAATTTCTATTTTTAGGATAGCCTGCAAGAGAAAACATCAAGTCAGTTATGAATTAATTTTTTGAAATCGAGCTGGAGAAAAAAAGAAGTTTTTAAAAAGATTTAATTTGAAAATACTTATTTTTAAAAGTCTATTATGTTATTTGGAGAAAATGAGTGGATCCCACCAATATGAATATGTTTCAAAGGCTAAAGCAAAAACTGAGGAGATCAACAGAATTCCAGAAGATGAAACAGATGAGGCATGTTTGAAAGAAAGGCAATTAGATGCCGTAAATAGCATAAATAAAAATTCAGATTTTGGGGTTTTGAAAGAGCAAAATACATTTAATGAGATAACTAGTTTGTCACATTTATATAGCAACAAAAATTATACAAACAATGATTACATTTCCAGCAACAGAGACAAACAGCTTGCAGGTCTCAATGATATAAGAAGTGTCTGTGATGATTTTAAAAACCATGAATGCAAAGGAGAAAATTCTTTATATACTAACCTAAAATCTGATGCTAAAAAAAATTATGAAATCAATTCTCCAGCTTTATCTCCTAAAGTTTCTGACAATTTGTCTGTTTCAAAAGAAATAAATGGTGTAGTTAACCTGCCAGATGTTAAACCTGGTGCAAATAATATGCCCAATGCTAATGAAACTGTATACTATGCTGTACATATTCCCACAGAAATCCCTCTTCCCGATGCATATGTTGATAGAAAAGGTAACATTTATTTGACCACTTTTCAATTTTATTACTTGATGAGTTTGGAAATTTTGGGCTGAAAATTAAGTTGCGATGTTTTCTCATTTTTCTTTAGAAAATCTTCATGTTTACACTGACAGGGAAGAGGTATTGACAGTAGTTAAATTAAATAAAAAAGCAAGATTTAAACAATTCAAAACTAGGAAAGAGGCTGAAGAGTTTGCCATCAATGGGGCTGAAATAATTTCTCAGGATGGTTCGTCAGCTGTAAGTACCTTAGAAAATTTTTTTCTTTAGAATTTGAAACACCAAAATTCATTTTAATTAAGGTCAATGAGTTGGTGTAAGTTTCAAAATATTCTTCAAGTAATTTTCCTCTGTTTTCAGATAACTGATAATGAAAAAATAATGCCCTTCAAACGACCAAAAACTGAGGATATGATTCAGTTTAGAAAAGACATAGAGAGAGGAGATATTGATGCTGTTAGAGAGAAAATATTTGAGAATCCTAAATATCTTGTCAGCAATGGAGACACACCATCAATATTGCAGGTAAAAAGATTGCAATCAAAGATCCCAGTTAATCACATTCTCTAAGTTACTTCAATTCAATTAACGATAGACATTTTAAGTTACTGCAGTAATTGAGAAAACTTATTTTATGATTTGTTAAGCCATCAAATAAATCATAAAAGGCATATTCATTTAAAAAGGAAAGTCATTGTGATCATTCGAGACTACTGAATGGTTGAGCAGTTGGTGCCTGATCCTAAAGTTGAGTGCTTTGTTGTCTCCAGTGGTGTTTTCTCACAGTACTGCCAAAACTACTCCTGTTCGGGGATGTTAGGAGTTTGATTTACTGTTGTTATTTGATTAGAGATAAATTGATATAATTTGTTTTTGTATTAAAAGAAAATTTTCCTACAATGTCACTTGTCTTAGGAAAGGTACAATAATAGGGCACTTCTCTTTGTTCCAGTAAAATTGCTTCATTTAAGTTATTTTTAAGTATTCAGTTGATATGTAGGTCAAGTTTGTTCAAATCCGTTCAGGCGTTTTTGATTTTTTGTAGGTCATGCAAGTGTAGAAATAAACAATTTCTTTAATATGGAATTTATAATTATTAATTCTGCCCAATATGCATATGTTTGTAATTAAATTTCTTGTTTTTGTAGGAGGGCTCTCGTTACAACGCACTGCACGTGGCTGCTAAATCAAATAATGCCAACATTACTCGTCTAATATTAGATTCAATTACACGACTCGATTTCATCGGTTACTTATACGACGATAACGACGTTGAATCATGCATTGCAAGAAGTGAAATATTACTCGATCGATACTTAAATACACCCGACAAGGGTTCAAACGAAACTCCTCTTCACCTCGCAGTGAAGCATGGAGCCATCGAAGTTGTTAAAATTCTTCTCTCATACTCTCAGTGCCAAAAAAATAATGTATTCAATAGATTTCAAGAGCTGCCAAAAGATGTAACTATCTCCCATCTTTTAAATTGAATTGATATTGTTTTAGTCGATTGTCTGATTGTCATCTTGTTGTCTTTTCAGATAATTTGCGCCCGGGTTAGGGAACCTTGCGAAGAAACGAAAGCTGCCATTGCTTCTATGTTAGAGGACCAATATTTCGTGCCAGTATTACGCTCTGAAGATAATTCTCTACAGCCTAGAGTTGGAGAAGCGTTTTCTCTCACCAATCCTCTGGTTAATACTGTTTTTAATCAAAACACGATAAGATTTGAGATAAAAATATTTAAGTTCTGAGTCAATGTTTAATTATTTATTTATTTGTAGAAAGTGGAATGCGATTTACTAAGCCCCAGATTAGAAATCCAAGCCTATGCCGGGCCCATGAGCAAGGAGAAAGCTCTTTTATTTAAAAAAAAATGGAAAACTCCATCCAGGTCAGGAAAGGGCCTTAATTCTAGTTTACAAATGAGACTACGAGATACCGAAAAGGGATTAGAAAAGACTGGACGGTAATGGTTTTTTTCTTTGCAAATTTTTCTTCAAAAATTGGCAGTGTTTGGATGATTGAGTCAGTCGATCATCATTCCACATCCTGCCAAGGCCGTGCTGGTAGTTTTAGTTTGAGCTGATTGTGGATTTCGTCTTCTTATGTTTACTTTAGATTAGAGTGGAAGGAAACTTGTTAACAATTATGTCTTGAGTGGTTTTAGTATAAAAATTTGATTTTACTTTCAGGAATTTGGCGTCTGAATTAAATGTGCCTTGGCAAGAATATTGGTCATTTTTAGACACTTTTGTTGACATTTCTTCGAATCATGGCCTTAATCTCCTTGAAAATTATCTGAAAAATCGTTTCGCAGAAACTTTAAACGGTGACGAGACTTTTAACAAGGTGACTAAGTCTTTCTATACTCTGGTTTGAGGGGGTTATAAAATTTATAATATAACACGTTTCGTAAAATGTTTTAGAGTGAAACGCCGAAGAATGATTCAAACGGGAAAGGATATTGTCCTATAAGAGATTTATGTGAAGCTTTTGAACTGTGTGGTGCAGCTGAGAAGCAGCCCGTAGCCCAATCTACCCCGCGAAGTAAGTTCCTCTTAACTATTTATATATCTTTAATGTTTTGAAAAAGTATAAGTTTAATTTTAGGGATTCGTTTAAAATTTTCAGTGAAACGCCAGCCTTCGGTGTACCCCTCAAGCTTCCAACGCGAGCATTGCAATAAAAAATCAAACGAATCTGTCAAGAATTATGCGAAAAATCCTTTGGTTTATGTCGAAAGATCTTGTGAGGTGAGTTCTCTGTCGATTCCTTTTGAGTATATATTTAGTTACTAGAATTTGTCTTGAATGTCCTGGTTAACCTTTTGTTTTAGGTGTTTGGAAAGCGGATAGGAGCCGCGATCAGTTCTTGCGTCCTTTACGATAATCATGCAGAATCTCTTAAGGAATGTTTAGAAACTCAGACGAAACATTTATTAAGTTTGATTAAGAGTTATAAAGAAGACAATAGGTAAGGGTGTTGAGCGGAACCTTTTTTTCAGAAACTAGTCTGCTTGACACACGGTTCTCTTAAGCTCACCCTTTCACTTCTCTACTTTTCTTTTTATTTCTCCTTTAATTTTAGTTTATTTCTGTTATTGTATACCCTAGTCTTGTTTGTCTTGTCATTATAGTTATAGTTGAGTTTTGATCCCGTTTTCACCCTTTTTTTGGGTATAACAGGATACGAAAGGAGGGTTTGAAGTCGCGACTATAATTTAGTCTGGCACTTAACCACAATACCACAGACCTCCCTTGTCTTGTCATTTCATACTTCTCTATAGTATTCTCTTTTTCCTTATTTTCTCTCTCGTCAGTTATTACTCTCTAGAAGACTCTTCTACTTGAACACTTCAGTCTTTCCTCCCAGATGAATCCACAACTGTATAGAGTGAGTCCTTTAGTTTTAGAATAATTTTAAGAGCTAGAGAAAGGTTGTCCAGAGAAGGAGCCAAATTTGAATAGAGAATATTGTGATTAACATTATTTATGTTATTTTTGTAGGTTTCAATCAGTAGATTTTCAGCTAATTCATTCTAGAGTGGCAGCGGTTGCGATTCAAAGTTTGCTCGACGTGACAGAAAGGGACAAGCATTTGATTTTAACGGCTCTTAACGGAATCGATTGGAGCGATGGAGCTCTTTCAGACGACGAAGATCCCAACTACAATTATAGGAGTTTCAATAACGAATGGTCAGGTACGTATTGAAAAAGGGAACGAGACGTAGAAAACGTCAAAGAAAGTGTGATGAATGGTTAAACCAAATATGAATTGCGTGTTTTCAGGTGTGACAACGAAACAGCTTCACTGTTTAGTCAAACACTTAATTAATCAATTGCACAATTACCAAGAAAGTGCCCAAATCAGTCCTTCTGCCCGGGATGAAAACGACTGTCAAATGCTCTGGGCGTTGGCGACTCCCTGTGCTTGTACTTGGGGTTTAAATTCGTCCAAAAGAAGTAGAAGCGGTTTGAAGAGGAAGCAATTTAGAAATGACTGCGAATGCGATTGTGACGTGTCACCGAGGAAAATTCAATTCGACGATGAAAAAGGTTTGCCGCTTAGCTAAAATGTGTGACGTAATAGTTTTTAATCTAAAATCTGAAGCAAGATTAACGGATTTCCTTTTCACAGAATTGCATTCTGTCGTCCTCGACTCGGAACCTGCAGTTAGTGATGAATGCGAAGATCATTTTTCCACTCCTCCTTCCGGCAATTCGGATACAGAAGATGATACCATGGAAGACGTCAAAGAAATTCCAAACACATTTATATTTCCTGGGTATATAGAGATTATCTAACGAGAGTCATAGCAGTTGCGAGGATGCTAACACAAAAATTATGTTAATTAAACCGTGTTCATTTTTTTAGATCACAACCGACGAAAACAGACTACACCGTTGCTGAAGCGATCGAGAATGTGCCTTTAACACCAGACAAGTACCCTAACATATATCTCTGGCGTCACATATTACAAATGCAACCTAAACCCTCTCTGTCAGACCATCAAATTTCCAGTCCTGATTTAGTGACAAGAAGAATTCTTAATTTCGACACCCCGAAATCTAGTCCTTGTAAGTCTTTTCGTTCTTTTTGAAAAGGATTTTGACTTAGAAATGTTTTGTTCATTTTGATTTGTTTTATTCGTAGGTAAATTATTGGATAGATCTTTTGGCAGCTGTGAAACACCACCATCAATGCAGACTCCACCCATGGAACCGTGGGAACGTGTCATCGGTCCCTATTCACCGAGGAGATCGACACGGTTGTCTTTATCGATGCTTAATCAGGAAAATCTACTCGCGAGCAGATAACAGAAGTGACAATTAACTCATTTATGTAAATTTGCGTCGGGGTTATACCTTAAGGTCCTTTCATCTTAAATTTCGGAACCTCGTTTTAGGAAGGTCCCCGAATTCGGAGAAAAGGGAGAATTTTAATTCATCTTAAAAAGGGTTTTGGATTCCAGAATCATCGAGCCAAGTGGGGTTTTCACGTAGAAACAGCTTGGTAAAGCTTGAGCTTCTTGTTCTTTTATTCTCACTTTTATTAATTGTTTTTTAGTCAAAATTATGTTGAAAAGAAAAAAAATGAGATTGCTTATTTGGGGTTGATGACCTAAAAATTTAAAGAAAAAAACTTTGATTAATAAATAAGCACAAAAAGTATTTATTATAAATTATATTATTAATATTTTTTTATTACTATATAAGAATTATATCAGCAGGATCGCACCCTAATATTCTTGCTTTCCTTTTCTTTAAACTGTTTTTGATTATACTTAATTTTTAGTTTTCGGATGTGAGGAAACCAAAGAGAGAAGTCTGTTGTTAGTTGAGTGGAAGACAAGTGAAATATTTTTTAAAACAAATTCTGAACACTCAGAAAGGATTAGGACAGTGATGGCGAACCTGTGACCCACTCATCTATGAAGTGGTATTCTGTATAAACTATGAAATTTAAAACTTTGGAATGAATTCTTTGAGTAGACTATGCAGTACTTTTGAAGGGCAGTCCTTCATTAGTGTGCGTTACTCTTGAAAGGTATCCTTCATTAGTGTGCTGTACTTTTGAAAGGAATCCTTAATTAAAGTGTGCATTATTTTTGAAATAGACTGTGGTCGAGTGGTCAGGCCAAATAATTGTCGAGAATTCTAGCCCCATCGGGTATTATACTCAAAAATGAGATTGTAACCCAACTACTCTCAACTACACACTCTTGTACCTTTGAAATAAACTCTTCATTTAAATGTGCATTATTTATGAAATACGCCAAATTTGATGGTCTTATCAAAATGGTTCGCCTTCACCGGATTAGGATGTGTGGTCCGCGGTTTCGTTCAGAAGACTCGATATTTTTAAGTCTTAATTAAGTAAGATCGGTCACGTTAGCCTATTTTTTCAACTTGTGGCTGTTAGACTGCTTCTTCTCCTTTTTTTAAAATTTTCTAGGCCTCCGATTGTATATAAATTTTGCGTTTTCATTTGGGTCGTGATGAGAAGAGACCTCTTTGTTTATCTTTCCAAGCTTTACTTGTATTCTTTCTGTTAAAGACTCATGTTTGTAGTTAAGTGTGATATTCTTACTTTACATAAGTTCTTCTCGTTTTAAATTATTTTTAATTTATTTTGTTAATCTCTTCATCTAGTTTATGATTAATTTGATGAAAAAGACAATATTTAAGTCGAGGGATGTCCACTACAAGTCAAAATATAAATTTTAATGTAAAATAAAAAAAAAGAAAAGAAATTTGTACTTTAGAAAAGAAAAAATTTTCAAATTTAAAATAATGAAACAGAATCACAGCAATGATTACTAACTCCTGTAATAAATTTACTTATAAGGGTAACAGATTTTAGTTCCAAACTGTAGTATTCGTGTTTGGTATAATAAGTTAAGACAACTGACAGAATAACATCCATTGACAAGCTCACAAATGTACAGATTTATCAGTTTTGTTGAAAATTAAGAAAGCAATAAATACTTAACGGAATTTATAAAGTTATAGTTTATAGTTCACTTATATCTTGACTGAATTATGTTAAGAATAAGTTATACTGAGTGAGTGTGGAGTGTTGTTATCATTCTCCTGTTCTTTTGAAATTATCAAAGAGCAGCATTCGCTTGTTATAATAAATTCTGATGCAGTGAGAAGTGTGATATCTTTAGTTACCCTTTGAATGATTTTGTTTAAACGATGACAATGGCAGCTGACAATTTATTATTATCGTGTTAAATGCGTCACTGACAATATAACAATGTCTTTAATTTTTTCTTATAATCGTAATGAAAAAGAAAAAGCAAAAAAAAATTTTTTTTAATTAGTTCCTAGTCTACTAATTATTTATAAAAGTCTTAATTGTTTAAATGAGGAGAATATTATTGTTTGTTATGTGAGAAATTTTTTTTTTAATGAAACCAAATGTTACCCAAAGCACTAAGGAGAATTCTGTCACTTTTGTTAGTCACCTGAAGTTAATTACATTTTTAATAACCTGTTTCTGTTATAATTAACATAATTTATAAATGCACTGTTTAAAGAAGTGGGAAAACTTGGCCTGCTGTGGAAAAATTTTACTCATCACAGTTACGAGAAGAATAAAAGTTGAACTATTCATTTACTAAACTATAATTTATTTATTTTTGATATTCACCTTAGTTATTTATTAATTTTAAGAAATCCGTTTGTAGGGTGTGTTATATCAGGTTAAATTTTAAGGATGGAAAGTTGATGTAAAGATGGCCGCCAAGCTTGTTGTAATAAATGGTTGGACTTTCTCATTGATTCTCATGTGGGCAATTAACCCATGACTTGTGGTTGTGGGGACTTGGAAGATTAATCAGAACATAAATAGCTGGAAGAAGTGTTGAGACGGATAAAGAACTTATAACCACTCGCCCAACCTCACAGTATACCAAGTGTTTGTGTCAATTTTTTGAAGTAATGAGTTTGAACTTGTTCAGCTGTCATGCTTGAAATTGTATATATCAAAAACTGGGTTTTCTAACTTAAACGGCACTATAATACATAGTGCTGGAGGTGAGTCCTAAATTTTCTGTAAATTTGTGTATTCACTCTGTCAGGAAGTCACCCTACATTTAATCACTTAGCTCTTGTTCTTGTATCTAACTCAGTGTTGGGAGCCTAAATCATTTGTATATATAAGAAACGAAATCAGTGCCAGATTTTAGGACTCCAACATGAACTGGCTATTACAGGGTTGTATATACAACTGGCCATAATTTATTATCTCCTGTCATCTCTAGCACAAGAAAAGTGCTTTTAATTCTACTAACACCCTTAGTTTACAAAACATATCAAGTATAAGATGATAATCAAACGAGAGAGAGTAGCAGTATTACTCAAATAATGTGCATGAAAATAAAAGTTGAAAACTGACCTTTATCATCCACTAAAATTTAGCTTTGACACGTTTATAGTATGCTAAAATAGTAATAATAGTGAGCTGTGGGTTAAAAAAAAAAAGAGTAAGGAGAACAATAAACAACAACTAGAAACAAAATTTGATATTAAAAGGGTATATTAGTCACTTAAGCAATGAATTCATAAGGAATTGGAGCCAAAAGAATTGGCTTTGCCTTAGCACGAACTAAATGTGCTGGTCTAGGCTGCTCAGGCTGCCTTTTCAACTGAACTTTAATTTTCTTTTCTTTAGCCTCTTTCCTCAATTGCTCATTCCGACGAACCCTCTTCAAGAAATCTTCTCTGCATTTGGAGTGAGTGACATGCTCTACTCTTACATTGATTCTCTTGGCAATAATTCTTTCACGGACTCTTTTATTTACAATTACTCCTAATGCATGAGGAGTTACATTAAAAACACGTCCTGTTTTGCCGTGATAAACTTTGTGTGGCATTCCTTTTTGAACGCATCCATTACCCTATAAATGGTACAGAAATGTTAATTACTATACCAAACCGATAACTTATAACTTTAGTTTTTTTAAAATAGATATTGATATAAATGCTTTGGTTTTCTTAAAAATACTTCACAAATGAGAAGACGGGAAATAAGTCACAACCAGTTTTAAGTTCCTCAACTGAAGAACCTTTTAAGGTTGAGACAACCTACCTTAATGTCAACAATATCTCCAACTTTATACACTTTCATATACGTAGCCAGTGGGATGGTTCCATGTTTCTTGAATTTTCTGGAGAACAAGTCTCTTGTTCCCCTTCGATAACCTTTTGAGTTTGTCATCTTTTCAACCTGAAAGTACGATTAGGTTAATGGCACGTGGCAGACATAAAAACTTAATACAAATTTACTAAGACAATCAATGGTTGTTAAGAAGACTTTTATCGTTTTTAACTAAATGAAATATACCAAGAAATATACCCGAAATGGGGACAGAAGGCATATAAATAATAAAATTAAAACTTACAAGATGCTCAACCTAGAATGGCGACAAAACACAATGGCCGAAAGGGGATACACTTGCTCACACGTGACCCTCCTAATCCTTCATCCGATTCCAATTACTCTATGACTATTGGATAAATAATTAATAAATTCATTTGTTATTCAAAAATTTAACTCATAAATTTTAGATAAAAGATATAAAATCATTATTTTAATTTTTAGTTATATTGTAATAATTAATAAGTTGTTAATTTTATTGTAAGTGATTACAGTAATTATTACTCTATGACAATTTGAATCAAGAAGGCAGCGTCTCAAATTGTAGGTATTTAAGTTGTCGAAATGGAGGTTATTAATCGTAATGACAACTGTGTAAGGAGTTAGAAACGAAACATGTTAATTTAAGATTTATTTGAAGCATTGTTTTTTACATTAGTTTTAACGATGGTGGTAAAGTAATACTTGCACAGTTTTAATTTTTACACGAGTTATAATTTTTTTCCCTTATTGTTAGTCCATGGTAAATAATAATTTGTATAAATTTGGCTTTTTACTCGCAGAAGTGCACTGCTTATATAAATTTTTTGTAATCAAGAAAAATATTCCACCTACATTCGAGAGTTATCTCACCTTTTGTGTGCTAAACGTAGTCAACTTGTCACTTATGAAATTGCGCCAAAAGGCCTTGGAGACGATCGAATATATTATTTTGTAATGATTGTATGGTTTTTAATTTTTAAATAAAATTTAACGTTCTTTCTCAGGTTTTATGGTAGTCCAGAGAGTATTGGGTTAAAAAATGAGTTGGCTGCGTAACAGTCAGTTAAGGACAAGTTTCACGCCAAAACGTCAGTCGAATTCTCCTCCCAAAAACTGTGATCCAACAGCTTGCACTGAAAGTTTTAAGAAGCACTGGCAACAGGCTAGTGAAATTATAGATAAAACTCAGGTAAACCTAGTTTGATCAATAAACAAAAATTTTTTTTATTCTCTCATAAACTTCTTACAAATAAAGAAAAATCATTAAGAAACTAGTTTTAAACTTCAAACAGTAAAATTACAAAGGTCAATAATACAATTTGAAAACTGTTTTTAATGTAAACATTTAAACAATCGTGCATAGTTCTGTTTTTATCAGTAAAAAGCTCCTGTTGGTAATTGTTTCACATCAGAAGTATTTGTTTATTAGATTTTTAATTAATAATTTCAGCCTCCTGGAGGATACCCAATACAAGATGATGTCATTGGAGTTGTTAATCATCTGGATCAGATGATGACACTCTTGATAGTGGAATTAAGACAGTCTGACAAAAATGAATCAACCCCTTCAGCAACACCTTGCTTCGAACATTTACTTACAGAAAATATTTTAGAAAAATTATTTGAATGGAGCATTCATACTGGGAGGTAATTTGTTATTTTCTTTTCATTATTTTGAGTACAATGAACCCCTGATTTAGCATCTGGCTTTTGAGTTATGTGAAACTCAATTTTGTATTTCATTACCAGTTGTATTTATTGTGGTTTTGTAAGTAAAAATTTGTAGTCAAGTTGTTGAAATTTTTGTATTGCTTTGATACTCCTTCATTAGAAACTTAAATAGTGGTTTAAGGGGTAAGAAAAAAACAAAAATTAGGTCAAAAATTAATCTTTATTTTTTTACAAATTGATTACTTTTTTCTTTAGGTTTAGCAATGCTGTAAGGCTAGAACAATTAAAATTGTATGAATTACTGGTTAGTAATGCTGGCCAGAAGTTTTTAGTTCATGAACCTTTTCTACGTCCTTTACTCAAACTTCTTACTTCTTGTACGAGTGAGGTTTATCCTTTTGATGTAGAAAAGCAACTTGTCATCTTGTTAAATCAGTTATGTGTCTCAGTTATGCATAATATTCAACTTTTGGATTTATTTTTTACTGCTGCATCAAATCAGGAACCCAAGTATGTCATTTATATTTGTGTAAAAAATTGTTTTTGGATTTTTTTAGTTTTTTGAAGGATTTAAAAATTTCTAATTGATTACGATTATTTTTAGATTTCTTCTTTTTTCGCTGTTGGTACCGTTTGTACACCGTGAAGGCTCTATTGGTCAGCAGGCTCGCGACGCATTACTCTTGTGTATGTCAATGTCTAAGAAAAATGATCTAGTCGGTTCCTATATTGCAGAATATTCGAATGTCTGTCCAGTGAGTTTAATGTCTTCATTCAATTTGATTTTTGAAGAAGAGAAGTTATTTGAAATATTAAGTATCTTTTTATAATTTTTAGGTTCTGGCAACTGGTTTGAGTGGATTGTATTCATTGTTACCACGTAAATTAGACATTGAAACTGAAGATTGGCATCGATTGACTCCTGATGATATAAATGAACTTCCTGAGCTTACATTACTGATTAACTCTTTCGAATTTTGCAATGCTGTGGCTCAGGTAAATATTCAGTCATGATTTATTCTTTTCAGTATACTTTTTATGATAATGAGATAAATATGAAAATTTTTCTTTACCCATGATGCTACTGTTAGAGAACATGGTGCACATCCAAATATGAATTATTTTTAAACAAATTTTCATGAGTCCTTAATAAGTTTTATAGAATTTCAACTATACTTCTATTTAAGTTGGTTACATGTCAATTGGCAGGTTTTTTGTGTTCTATCTTGCAGCCTCCTCAGCTGCCAGCTATGGGCAAATCAAATAAAGCTTTAAGTAAATACAAATCATCATAAGTTAGTAAACATTAAAATAATTGAATCTGGCTGTAGAATACTGGGAAATGGTGAAATAACACAAAAATAACTGTTATTTCAGGTGGCTCATACTACAGTTAAAGACCAACTTCTCGAATTTATATATCAAGGCTTTCTTATTCCTGTCATGGGCCCAGCACTTCTACAGGTAAGAATTTTTGTTTTTTCATCTTCTCACCCTAAATTTATTCAAAATGGCTTCTTTAATTAAATGGCGCAGGTGCTTATTATAATTTATAAATTTATTTTGGGTTTTGATTTTATTTATGTTTTAATCAATGATAGTTTACATTGAATTACAGTTAATGAGTCTTTAAATTGGTTCAGGATGGTAGAAACAGTTTTTGGAAATGCTTGCCCTTGAATAACAAACATCTCAAATTATATAATACAAGCTCACAGACTTTGCCCACAAAATATCTTCACTTACAACCACATGTTTTGCTTTTACCTCACTCAATTTTAAAGTACAATATTGAAGTAGAATTATATTTGTATGGTAAAACAAACGATATACTAAACTCTCACAAAAGAAAAATGAAAATTTTCATTCATTTAAGAAGACCGAGTTCATTTCCGGTGATTGTTAATGTAAAATATATTTGTTTTGGTGGCTGATATTAAAAAAAGGAATCCGGTGATCTTGGTTCTCAACACCCAGCCTTTTCTTCACTGGAAGCGGTCAGTACTTCACCTTTTTTTATATATAAACTTCCTCTTTATGATTGATTATATTAATGTCTTCAACCCCTTTCTTGTAATCCTTTTGGGAACCCTTTATTTTGGTTTATCATCTTCTTGCTGGTGTCTTGAATAATGTTTTTTATTTATTTTTTATTGCATGTAATTTCTATCAGCTGAAGGTGTTCTTAGTTTTCCTTTTATTTCTTTTTTATTTTGTCCACTGCATGTTTGGTGTTTTTTTATTATAATAAATGTGTCAACATCTTTTTTCCCTGCTATTGCTTGCTGTTTTAATTTTATTTCTTGGGGGTGTGAAGCTCATTTTCAAAATTTCTTTCAAAACTTTTTGCTGAATTTTCGAGCAGTTGGTTGAACTATTATTGTTCATCTCTTAGACTTTGAGGTGATAGTGTATGGATATATGCTATGTAAGCACTGAGTTGAAAACTGAAATTCATGACAAAGGTGATTAATGAGGATTACTGATGTTATCATCTCGATAAGTATTTTCAGGAGGAATTTGAGAACATATAGGGAATTATAGGTTAAGTGGGTTAAATGTATTCCTTATTGCACAAATCAGTTATTTGAGAGTTGGAATTAATCTCATTTGTTAATCTTCTGATAAGGTATAATTAAAAATTTTTTAAATCTTTCCGAAAAGAGAATTACATCAAAAGTTCAAGACTAACAAAATGTTTGGTCGAAACAGTCTAAGGTATATATTCACCAAACTAACTCATCAGCTACAATAGATATTTCTTTATACAACTGTGGTCAGATCTGACATTAAAAATTTCTAAACAATTTTTCAATTTACATACACATCAAAATACTTAAAATTTTGTGTAACTTAGATGAAACTGAATATATGTGTGTAAATAATTTTTCTTTTTTATTTACTTTTGTTTACTCTGAATTTTGTATATTGATTTTTGTTACCCATATCAGCATGTTCCTTTTGTGAGTATTCTCTTGTTACCTTCAAGAAGAATATTTCAATACTTAGAATAAAAATATGTCTATTTGAGTGTGAAGCTTAGGTTGCGGTTCATCTGTTATTTACTAGAGTGATTTTATTAAATGTGTTTTTGTTAAATTAATTTGTTTTCAAAAGATTTAATTTATTGTGAAAATTATTTATCAATTTTAAATTAGCTTATAAGCATGCATTTGATGGTATTGATGGTAAATTTAAGGTCTCCGGTGAATCGCTGAACATTTTCTTTGTTTTTCAGAGCACGGTGGATGAGCTTGTAGCCGCAACTGCTTATTATGAGTTGTTCATCAGAAATGCCACGAATCCAGGTTTGTTGCAGACTTTGATAAAATTTCTGATGCAAGATTGTTATGATGGACAAAGAATTCTCAACACTCTTATTGTGAGGATACATTCACCAACTAGGGTAAGAAATATCTTCTTAATGGGCTGCTTTGTGAGGGATGAGAGAATTTCAAGATGATTTATGATGTTTAAATCGGTTTTTTGTTTTGTTTTTAAGTTATGTGTGGTGACATTATCTCTGCTGGAAACGCTAATAAATCTGGATTCGGAAGAAGTGATGGTTGAGCTGATTCTGAAACATCTGATACCGTGTAACCATGTAATGATATCCCAACGCAGACGCCTTCGAGAGGTCGAACCTTATGCATCAAGTGCTCTCAAATTTTTATCTCTTTCTCCTTCCTGTTGCTCAATAAAATACGTTCCTGTGCCTTCACAAACTTGCGTACCTGCTACACCTCAAACTCACGTGTACGGACTCCGTCCAGAAGAATCCCTCTATGGAAATTATCACGCTTATTTATGCGATGCCAAAACCAAAATAGAATCTTGCGCAAAAAACTGTAAAAACTGGTCTCAAACGTATGACGGCGAGGAGACGAAATCTCTAAATTTAAATTTAAGCGGTCGAAGGTCTAGTGCAATCAAAAACGAAAACTGTGATAAAAATGGGGACAGCATGCAATCGATCGAAGACAGCAGTGGGTATAACAGTTTTCCCATGAAGGAATCACTGGAATCTCCGGATGAAGAGAAGAAAGAAGACCTTTCGAAATCTTCGTCTAGCGCGGACCGAATGTCGAGATCTAATTCTTTCATGGAGAGTGTGAGCAGTGTGACTTCTGATATAGGTATGGATAAAAGTTTATTTTTTAAAATGAATTGTTAAATTTTGGAAATAAGTGGATGGATTTGTGAATTTAAATTTGTTTAACATGTAAAATTGTTGCCAAAAAACTTATATTAAATCACTGATCGAGCTTTTCATTAAAATTCAGTGACGCCAACCTTACCACCGCCTTGTATATTTGATTCGAAGGCAATAAAACCGTTAAAACTTCAAAATCTGAGAATTCGCGTGAAAACTCAAAATTTGTATTCTGATAAAGAAATAAATAACTATTCACTCATGTTTTGAGTTGGGAAACATAATAACTAAACAGTTTATTTATTTATTTTTTATTTCAGGTCCGTTTTTAGACACTCTACTAAAATCTCTAGAAAAAATGCCCTATCATAGTCTATATGTCAATCTGAGGTTAACGGCAATTATTTCGAGACTGGCTGTTTACCCACAACCTTTGCTGTCTTCTTTACTGTTAAATCACTCTCTAGTCTTCCAGCCAAGCATCAAATCACTTTTTCAGGTTCGAATTTACATCTTGTGATAAAAATTTAAATTTGAATTTCATGAACTACAGAACTCATAAGTTTCTTGTTTTAGGTTTTGGCGTCTGTAAAGCAACGTTTAGATGCAATGTTTAGCAGGTCATCGGAAGTAGAGAAAATGGTTCAGGAAGCTCGCATATATCTACTCCAACGGGAGGAAAAGTTGGCTAACATGAGGAAAACTGCGGTTGAAGCTCCTATTCCTAAGAAATCTTTCTACGGTTTTAATAGAGGTTAGTTTTGCTTTGCATGTTTATGGCTGGAATTTGTTTTATATATTTTAAAGTTTTTAAACAAAATTTTTGTTTTATTTTAAGGAGATATAAAAAGGAGAAGTTTCTCTTCTGCAATATCATCTGTTCTTCGACGTGCCATTCATACGTCGCCTCCCATAGTTGAAAAGCTCATAGAAGTAGAAGGTCCTGGAAAGGGGTTTAGGTACTGATTTCAATTTGGTTTTTTATGTTTTGTAAGTTTTACCTTTTGTAATTATATTCCTTTTTATCAGGTACATAAAATCTATTAGTAAAGAAACAAACGAAGAGGATGACATTCGAAAAGCGGCCCTTAACGCAGTTTTACTTGACGAATGGCTCAAAGAATTAGCAGCAATTGCTCAGGAACATGCGCTTTACGCTCTGACCAATTTCTCGTGAATTAATTTTTTTGTTGTTATGGACTTGTTGGACGAGGACTTAAATCGACAGCCTTTGATTCAGTTTATCTGAATTCTCCGATTTCTAATTAAGTAAAATGAATATGTTATTTTGGTCTAAAATGAATTTAAAAATACTTTGAATAAGTTTTATTTACATGGTTCATATCGAAAGAGTTTACTCAGAAAATAATTTTTTATCTGTTCGTAATATAAAACGACCATATTGTTAGTTCTCTCTTAGTTTGGGCCGGAGGTATTGAGCTTTTAGGTTTACTATCCTCGCCTTTTGAGCTAATGGGTTTTATAAGGAAAATGCGACAATAATTAAACGATAATGAGTATGATTATGTTTTGTCCACTGAAGTTGATTGGGGAAGGAGAATTTGTGCCGAGTTTTATTTTTAAATTCGTCTGCGAGGTAATGTGTTTCATAAGACACAATTACGCCCAAACACCAGTAATTAAATTTTTTTATTGCACATTGAAGTATACAATACAGAGTACAAAACAGTTAGTTGTATGAATCATAGCAGTATCAAATTGACTCTTAATCTCAGAATGAATCCAAAGTTGGATGGAATGCTCAACACGTTTTAAAATTAATTTCTTTTGAAATAATCGATGTTTTGATTCGATTCGTGGTAACTCTTAAGAGTTTTGTTTCAGAATCTTTTTTTAAAAGTATTTTCTCTTTAATCTGTGAAAACAAACTCAATACTTATTTGAAAGGTGTGTGAGATGTCAGATTTCAAATTTTATGTTTTGAAGGTTATGTTTTAAAACCATTATTTTCTTGTTTTTTCTTCTGTATTTTGTAGGATTTATTTTTTATTTGCCAAGACGTCACAGGTTGCTGATGGTTGCTTTTTAACTTAAATTTTAGTTAGGTAAAAAATTAATAATTAATTAGGTTGAAGTCTTTGTCGTGTGACTTTGTTTTGTCAAATTGTTATTGCCAATTATTTTTATTTTGGCACTTAATTTATTATTAAACACTTTGTGGTGGGTTGTTTTTATTTTGTGAGTTCGACAACATGTATAAGATAGCATATTGGTGTTTTAAAAAAATCAATTTTATGTTTTCTGTTTCTATCTTTCGCAGAAAATTATTTTTATTGACTTTTAAATCGCGCAACAAACACTAAATTCAAAATTTGGATAAGCCTACTCAGGATGTGGGAGGCCTGTGGTTGAGTGCTCGCATCGACCCAACTGTTGAGAGGTCAAGCACCCTCCCACATCTTGTTTTGATTTAGGATGAGAAATTAGATTGTGTCTTGTGTTATTTTTTTAAGGGTTAAAATTTTTGGCTGGGGTGGGGTGGGGAGGGAAATAGGTTTTAAAGGAAAACAATACGAATTCAAAATTTGTCAAATTTTGGGCTATGGTTGTGTGTTTCAAGAGTGTATCGAAGAAAAGAGTTATTGACAAAAAAAAGAAATAGAATCTGTGATATATTTTTTTACAAATTAGCCTCATTGCAATAACTGAAAATAATTTTTTTCAAATTTTTCATGTTTGAGTGTTATTTTGACAACTACCAATATAAAAATGACAATTTTTGGAGTCATTTTTTTTGTAATCTATGTAATAAATATTATGTATATATTATTATTAAATAAAGAGGATTTAAGATTTTTGTAGAAGTATTCATCAATAAATTTATTAATATTTTTATTATTCGATTTGTGATTTCCTTGTTTCTTCATTAACAGCATATGTTATTAACATTTTGAATGGATTGCAAACCGGATTGATATATGATTAGTTATTAAGTTAGTTGATTGTCCTAAGTTATGATTTTGAATGTTGCATTGTCGAATGGAATTAGTTTTGTTGTCTTAGATCAGAGGTTCCCAAACTTTTTGTCATACACCCTTTGCCATGTTCTTTGGTTTTGGGTATACCCCTACTTACCTGATATTGATTTTTGTAAATTTTCTACTTCATAGGTACTTTTATAAATATTGTATATGTCTCTTTATTATAAGATAGTATAATGTAAGCAAATAGGTACTATCAGTGTATGTTGAGATTCACTATTGCGGACCCCATTTTCATTTCATGGACTCCTAATTTTTTTTTGGCTGACATAGACCCCTTGCAGGTTGTCACAGATCCCTGGGGGTCGATACAGACCACTTTGGGAATCACTGTCTGAGATAGAGGGGAGGAAAAGTGGATGTTTAATACAAAAGGGTATTTACCATGTCGACTTTCTCCCAAATTAAGAGACTGATTTCTGTTAAAAGAATTGGAAATCAATTATTTCATCACTCTAATTCTGTCAGGTTGTAAAAACTTTGTTGATGACTTGATATAACGGATTGTAATGAATACCTGTATTTGCTTTAATCGTAACATAAACAGAAATGTTAATGCTGAATGTATAATAACTTAAACGCAACAGGTGGTCTCAGTTAAGGAAGAAGTATTAGATACATATAATATGCTCCCTGAAAGTGAACTCCTTTTTAGTATGATGAAGTGTTTCATATCATACTTGATCATACTTGTCACTAGTCTTTAATAACAGTTAATAATTAGATATCATAATTTCATTAACTAATACCCCTTTGCATTCATATTTTTACTTATTAAGCGGTCAGTTTTTACTGTCTCAAAATCTTTGTTTTTAGGTTAGCTATACAGTTAGGTTAATGTGGGTTAACTACACAAATTACAATTGTCTGTGACTGAAGTAGCCAAGCACAATTTTTATTTTTATCAAAGGAATTTTCTCTAATTTTATAAGCCCCTCCAGAATTTTGTTGAATATTTGGGGTGACGAGGGGTTGAAATTTCTCACTACCCCATTACACATAATTGTTGGTTGGTTCAAGAAATAATTTTTTGGTTTTCTCTGTCATTTGACCCAGTGAGAGCCACCACATACCTCTTAAAATTTACAGAACATACAATTTAATTTTCTCACAGACTTATACAAGTATATTTTAACAATCTATAATTCTGTAACAATATAAATTCATAATTCTATACTAATTTATACTGCCTTATATACATCTCATAATTTGTTGAAATCAATTGAAATCAATTTTTTTAATTTGAGAAGCAGACAGGAGATGATAATTATATTCTTATATCACCAGTACTACCCCAATCTATTCTTTTCAAATTTATTTATCTAGTTGTCAATTTTGTACACTAGATATTGATTAGGTACAAATTTTTTTCTGGTTGAAAGTAACAAATGAAAGGCAATGAAAGAACTTTATTCTTTTTAAATTTCAAAAATTTTTATTTAGAGAATGAATGAAATAAGTTAGTCGTTGCGAATTTTACACTTGACTAAATCATTCATTGTCAAAAGAAACTGCATTTCAAAACCTGAACAAAAATTTTTCTTTTTAAATGAGGCGCCAAATCATCATTATGCCCTTGGCAGGTGACAGGGTATTAAAATCAAATTCTTAAGAACCCCATTATAGGTGGGCCGAAATTTCTCATAAAGTTACATGACTCGAGTCAACTTTTATCTAAAAACTCATTAATAACGGACCGGAGCACCTGGCCCCCTTTTTCGGGGGTACATTTATTTCTCAATACAATCCTAAATTATTCACATCTCAGCTCGTTCTTATTTCTTCTTAATGATACATAAATTTTGTAATAATTTATCTTAACTAAACATAATTAAAGCTAATTAATAATTTAAAGATTTTTATGTTTTGTTTTCACATTTACAAATAAATTATTAGTAATTAGCCTATGGTAAGCTTCGACTAAGGTTCTATTAAGTCAGGGGTATGCAACGTATTTTAGAAGCCGGTCCATTTTCTAAAAAAGATGTTTTTGAGCTGGCCACTCAAATAATTTATAATGTATCTTAAATATCGCTAAATAGCAATTAAAAAACACAAATTCTTAGTAACAATTTATGTTTTCTTTGTTACATATGAGTAGAGCAAATTGTCCGGAGATATTTAAGTCATGGTGGGCCGCCCAAAAACTTGAAAAGGAGAGTAGGCTTCCAACCCCCGATTTAAAGTAAAACTATCTGGAATATATCAATAAACTGTCGTTTGTTACCATATCTTGACAGTAATATTTATAAGGGTTCCATTATAATCCGAAATATTCGAGTCTGGTTTAACTAGACGGTAATGGCGTCAGGGTGAGACAACGTTCAACCCCAAAAAAATAATTTAACCATAAGCGACATTTATTGTTATTATTATTACTATTTAAAAGATAATGGAGATACATAAAGGGTTAAATTAACTTAAGACAAAGTCAGGAACATTTTTAAAAAATTTTCAAAACTGAGTTGGCTTTGTTGATGTCCATTAATACACGACCAAATGTCGGATGAGATGGCAACGCAGCCTCCACGATCCTGCTCAGTGCCTTCTTTATTAAAAATTGACGATTCCTTAAAATCATACCAACGGCTCACTTCGATTCTGAACTTTCGTCACGAAGCGTTTATGGTGACTGTTTTATTTCATCGTATTTAATTTTAATTATTCTCGCAATCCTTCATTTTCAAGCTGTATTTTTAATACATTTAGTAGACAAAAGAAACAAACTGCAAAGTCCACAATATGGTGAGATGTTTTATGATAATCTTTGGGAACTCCTCAATTGCACTTCACAAAAGGCGCGCTCATGCGGGTTCATTATAATTTCCTGCCGGTAATTATAAATTATTTTTAAATAAAGGGAAACACATCGATAATAATAAAAAAAGGGTGCCTATAAGCTGTAAATTCTCGTCTGAAAATCTTCAGTAGTGATCATTAAATTAAACCCATTAGTTGATGGACTGAAACCGAAGCCATATTTTCTTCATTTTAGAAAAATCATTTGAAAATAATTTTAATTCACTTTCTTTAAGCTATAAATTCAATTCTTGATATCCTTTTAGGCTCTCTTCCTCCCTATAACCCCAAAAGGAATTTGTTTAAATTTTTAAATTGTTACCAAAGCGCATTGACCCATAGGTTTGAATAATCCAAATAAGTAGTTATAAATATGCATGCAAATGTATTTTTATAATTTTGACCAAAAACACTGTCAAGTTATCCAAATTTCAAAATTGAAGCTATTTTATTTATAGAAGGAAACAAACAAATCCTATTTTGGTGAAGCAATTTCATGTCTGTCAAAACCAAAGCAAAAACTACTTTGGTGAATTTAGCTGCTCATGAAACCACTAACAAGTAGTTTCATAAACCTAATTTTAATTTTCCTTTACTAAAATTTCTGTTTGTTTGATAAAAAATTATTTTTCACGTTTATTTCACTCCCTGGTGCCCATGAAAATGGTTCTTTGAGCAATTCATCTAAATTATTGGGCTGTGGTATCAAAAATGGTAATGTCTGGTAGTTTAATGATGAATGTGTGACAATATTAATACACAAACTGGGTGATGAGAGGGATATTGAATGTAATATTGTCATGTAAGCCAGAGAAGAATCTAAATCTCTTGATCATGATGTTGAAAAAATAAAAACAAAAATTAAAAAAGGGGTTTTATCTCCTCCCACGCTCGAATCAGGCAAACTTAACACAATTAAAGATTAACAACACCGGGCATGCTAAAATTATCTCTAGCCTAAAATGAATTTTAAACATTTTAAACGTTGGAAGGTAATTTTTTGGCATAAACGAAAGGATCCGTGGTTTTAATTCGTATATTTAGCTTACGTGAAAGCCTTCAAGAAAACATTAATGAAATACGTTACGAAGCAATAAGAACCACTCAAAATTCCCCGACGTGGCGGAAGAGAAGGGGAAATGGAGGGGAAGTCGACGCTTACTAGCTTGGCTTCAGTTCCGTAGAGTAGATTTACGGAGACTGTTTTGATTCGGTTGTGTTTATATGTAGCTTATTGTTATTTTTTTTGCTCTTATTATAAATATTACAACCGTTCAAAATCCTATATTCATATCTACCGTGGATTATATCAGTTGTATATATAAAAAAAATGAATTTGTAATACGTGAAGTGTACAGAAACCGATTGTGTTTGTGATAGTGGCTTCTCTTGTGTTGGTGGTAATTAAAGGTCACATTTTCTAAAGTGCGAGTCAAATAGGGTTTGTTACATAAATGGCGTTTGATTGTCATTTACCTCTTTGAACATCTGAAAAAGAAAAGACTAGTGCTATCGTAATAAATTGTATCATATTCAAAAGTAAGGACTTAAATATAGTAAAACACTTAAACAGTATGTCTGCCCGTGTTTTTAATCCACATTTTATGTCGGAAATGCGGAGAGTTATGCGGGGCGGAGGTCATTTAGATCTCAGTGAA
This sequence comes from Columbicola columbae, assembly GCA_016920875.1. Classification (NCBI taxonomy): domain Eukaryota; kingdom Metazoa; phylum Arthropoda; class Insecta; order Psocodea; family Philopteridae; genus Columbicola; species Columbicola columbae. The sequence goes on from JADMLL010000002.1 coordinate 16,069,998, forward strand.
ATTGAAATACGGTCGCCACGCGATAACGTTTCAACCGAGAGCGTTAGAAGATGTCTTTTCGGCCCGGTCGACCACGAACAATGCAAAATAGATGCCGAACGAGAAATGGAAGCTCACTGGGAGAGGGCATCGAAAAAGTGGAATTTCGATTTTAAAACAGGGAAACCGAGGCCTTTGGAAGACGGTTGTATTTACGAATGGAAAGTGGTCAAGCCCAACGAACCTGTTCCAAAACCATATGCTTTCACAAGACTACCTTATTTAAACCAGCATGCGGACAATAACACGACTATCAAATTGGAGGATTCTCAGAGTTGTCCATCTTCCAGCTCATCTATTACCTCGGCAACACCAAGTGTGCGGTGCAATAAACAAACTGTAATCACAGGTAAGTTTCATATATGTACAGAACCTATAATGGCACAAACAGTGACAGAATCGAGGGTTGGTGTTGGTTGAATGGATGAAAATTAAAAACCCAAAGTTAATGTCTCGTAACAGTTTCTGAGAAACTTCAATCCAACACCTCTTTCCTCGATGACAATCAAATAGTCTTATCTACTTATTTGAAATCACATTCTCCTAAACATCTAAGCAGTTACTAATTAAAACTTAAAAAAACCTGAAGCCTAGTGATAATCTTAACTGAGATCCATATTAGCTTCATAAGAATGAGGACACTCACCAATTAACACTACATCATCATTTCTTTACATCTCAACCAAGCTCTTGTACAAATAATTTTCTTTTAAACAGTTAATAAGGGAACCATTCATCAGTTTATAACTTTTAAATTCTTTAATTCCCTCATTTGTTAAAAGAAAACTTGGTACTTACTTAAAAAACTATTTAGAACTATTTTTGATAGGATTTTTATTAACACTTAATGAAATTTTATAGTTTGACAGAAGCAGGAAATATAAAATTAAGAAAATTTGAAGTTACTCATAAAATACTTATTTTTATATGTCTCCTCAAGTTACTGTGACATTTATCAATCTCATTGCTTTTATAGTTAGATTTATTGAAGACTATATTGGGTTTTGGGAGCTATAGTATATTGTCATCTTGTGGTTTGTATCTCGATATTAACTTTGTGATGTAGCAGGATTTGGGTGGGGACTCGAACTCCCAACTATTACACTGCTAGTTAGGTGCTCTAAAAACTCAACTCCTGCCATTTAGTGTTGATATTATTAATTATTGTTGGTATGATGAGAAAGGAGAAATAGGTTTGGAGGTAGATAAATAAGATTCAATCAAACAATGAAGGCAATTATATAACAATAAATAATTGTAACTGAGGTAATCTTTGTATACATAATTCATATTTGCAGAATAAGCAAAAGTTTGCAGTCATTGAATAGGTTCTATAGTGGGGTTGTTCAGAGAGAGGATTTGTGTTGTGGTTATTGGTGATTTTGTTGGATGAATTTGGAAAGCTTTCTCTGATTGTGTTATTGAAAACCAGGTCTGGAAGGGTTGTCTCGAATGTCAAAAATAAAAAACTGTTGTGAAGAATGATAGTTTGAAATGTTAAATTGACCTGAATTTTTTTTATTTTGCCAATTCAGCAAAAATTAATAGATAAATTTTATTGAAGGTTATGTTTATTTTGACTGAGACATTGTTCGAGTGAGAAATTGTTGAATAATTTTTCAAACACAGTTGAGGAAACATCTGAAAGTCACAAACATCTAAAAAAGGATTAAATTAATTAATTTTTAAAAGTGGTTTTGGTTGTGGGAATTTCTTTCAGTGTAGTATTCTCTGAGCTATGTATTTTGATTTATGTTCTGTCGTCCTGGACAATATTAACATTTTGGGGAAGGGGGTTTCCATTTTTGGAGCTCATAATTGGAAGAAACCTCATCAATACCTTTCAAAATTAGGCCTGAAAGAAGGAAATTGTTGTCACACTAATAAAAGCTAATCGTAGACAATCTCGATATTATTAAATAAAAAGGGTGGTTAGTGTAGAATCCTAGGTAACCTCTACTTCTTTCATAAATACTGCACACTCTTATGATTTATCTCTTTCATGCACAACTGTAGAAAGTAATTCAAACGAACTAACTCCTACTTCCATTTTAAGCTTTAATCGCACTCTTATAAGTTACTCATTCCATAAGTATTGCACACTAACACGAATTCATTTGACAATATTATAGATGTCACAGATTATTAAAATTATACTTTATAAGTAACAATGGTTTGGGAGTGAAGTTATGCTTCTTTTGTAAGGATTGTACACTCTTAAAAGAGTTGGAATGAACTCCTGTATCTTTCATAAATATTGCACACTATATAGAACGAGTATATATCTCACAAATAATTCAGAATTTTATACAGTAATTCATTCCGTCACACTGGAAACATATTCGAACAGACTAAACTCTACTTCTTTCATAAGTACGGCACACTTTGTGGGTGATTCGTTTCATAAATAATGCACAATCGTACCAAAAATTTTTTTCATATGGTTAGTTGATGGTATGAATGTTTTTAAAAATGAATGTTGTTGGAATGATCTTTTACCTTTTTTCATAAGTACTGCACACACGTTGGTTTATGAAATAGTGGACCTAAAAATTTATGACGTGACTGTTTTTGATGTATAGGAAAAGGTTTATAAATAAAATAAATTCGCGAAGTCGCATAAGTGGCTTGATGTATGATAGCGAGGAAATTGTTATAAACTATTTCGTAATAAGTCAAGGTTTTGTAAATGGCCACAAAATCCGGATGAAGAAATAGTTTGGGAAATACCGGGAATTTCCCGGAAATCTAATAAACACCACGAGGCTTAACCGGCTTTGAGATAAACAGATTTCGTTTCCACAAGTTAAGTAAAAAGTGTTTAGGAGAGGGATCGACATGTGAATTGATTCTTTGAACAAGAACAGTGAGAAAAAGGGAATCCAGGTCATGTGAATTGCCACCAGAGAAAAAAAAAGGCGCAAAAATAATTCAGGTACAAACATTTTCAAGAATGGTTTTGTGAAGAAGTAGGTTGACAAAAGGGAAAACAAATGAAATCAAAAGAAACTGTGTTGAGGAGGGTGGTGGTGGAAGGGATGGACGGGGCGGAGGTTAGAGGGTGTGTGTGCGCGCGCGAGGGTAGGATATTGAGTTCGCCAGGTGGTTGTTGGTTAGGTACGAGAAGAATGGAATGAAAACATCAGGTTTTATTCTTGTAATAATGGACACGAGGGTAAAAAAAAGGTGAGATGGGTAAAAGTACATAAAAATGTGGAGGACAGGAGGTCAGTCTCTAAGCTCTGATAGTTTGTTTACGTCGTTGAGCTATGAGCCAAACAAAAGAAGTAGTCGCAAGACTTTTAAACACAAGAGGAGGATATCGAATGTTGAGGAAAGAAGCGTTGGAAGAACGAATTAAAAGTCCTATAGGGATAAAACGAATACGAAGAAGAGGAAGAAGAAGAAGAGGAGGGCAGGAGGAGGAAGAGGAGGAAGAAGCCAGGTCTTGGCCAGGCTAGTGAACCTGACTTCGGTCAGAACACTCTTGCCGGCGATGATGTTGATGATGACGAAAAAATTTAAAGGAATAAAATTTTTATTCCTCTCTCTCTCTCCATCTTTGTAATTTTATTTACTCATTTATCTATCTAGTTTCTATTTTGTATTTGTTTTGTGAGAACTAGATAATTCGTTTTACGTTCGCTTATTATCTATAAAGGTGGATGGGTCTAAAGGAAAAGTCGTAAAATTTAAATGGCGAGATTTTAATTATGACTTTTGGTTTCCTTCATGAGAAGCAGTGGTGTCCAACCTTTTTATCTGGTTGGAGGCCCTGCATGTGTACCACGACCCGGGGGTAGATACCTTTTCTTCCCTGTTTTCGTCCTTTTAGGTTTTTGTAAACACATCGATTTCGTGTAGTTTAGGCAGAAATTAAGCTGAGGTTTCGTGGGAACTGATAGAACTGCGTCATGGACCGTGGGCCGTAGGTTGTGGGCGTAGGGCTGACCCTTTCGACTTGAGTGATGACTCTCACTCACCACTTGGTTAGACATACGAATTCGATGAGCGGCTTCTGATTGTTGTTGCTTTGTTTCTTTGAAGCGGCTTCCTAATTTCTTAATTTTTAAAATAATCTTATGAGTATAGTGATTATAGTATAACTTTATATCTCTTCAAATTGGATTTTGAATTACATACTTGACTGCTTTTCCAGCTTGAAAGTGGTCGGAATTGAAATGTCTAATTTTCAAAATTATTGCACACTCGGAAGCAGTTCGTTTTATAAATATTGCACACTCTTGCGGAGAATCCATTTCATAAATAGTTCACACCCCACAACTAATCCATAATTTATACAGAAATTCATTTCCCGTCACACTGAAAACATATTCGAACAGACTAAACCCTACTTCTTTCATAAGTACTGCACATACGTTGGTTCATAAAATAATGGGCGACAATGAACGAAGAGTCCATTTCATAAATATTGCACACTCTTGAGAGAAATTCATTTTATAAAAAATACAGACACGTGAATGATTCATTTCAAAAGTAATGCACAAGCTGTCTTGATTAAATGGTACTCATATAAGAGGGGTGCAACAAGAGGTTAATCACTCGCAGTTCTTTTGCCAAATGTTATAATTGTATCTGTTTAGGTGTGATAATGTTAGGAGTTATAAATCCATGGAACACTGTATAAAAGTGTATCTAGTTGGCGGTTTGTTGGCGCACGCGCGTGCAAAAAAAGACCTCAGTGCAAAGGGTTAATTGTAAGCCAGGACAAGAAGTAGAAATGATATTTTGTTAATGTTTAAGGATGGAGTAGAGTACAGGTTTGGCTTGGGTAAACAAAGGCCGAGGAGGAATATTTATTTGAATTTTCATTGGCTCGAAACAACTTTTCGGTAGCAAGTGGCCAAGGTACCCCCAAGGCTCGCGAGGTACATTTTGGTTGGACAACTTTTTTTTTTCTTTCTTAGGCCCGGGCCCGGGTTATGATTGAGTTTTTCGGTTGATTAATCGCTTTGGGATATAATTCGAGAATGAAAAATTTAAAGAATGAGATTTGAAGATTTGAAGATGGAAAAAAAGAAAAAATGGAGTCGGTCGGGTCGGACGGATTCGAAATGGAAGTTCTTTGTTAGTGCGATTCCATTGCCTGGCGAGTCGGGAAATTTTTTTTTTGTTCTTTAAAATTTTTATTTTCTTTTTTTCGCTACCGTTCGTTTAAGAACGATGAGTTTGCATTGTCGCTTTAAAAATGCCCCGGGGCCAAGGGAAGGGGGGTTAACGACCTGTTTGTATCAAGGTGAGCCACTGGGTGTTATCTCGTATACCCTTTGACCAAATCAAGTAGCTGAAAGAATCTCCTGGTGTTAGCGTATCTTTAAATGACGGACCGGACTTTTTCTCTCTTCTTCTCTCTCTCTCTTTTAATTTCCTCAGCCGTGAAAACACGTTATTATAAAATGCAGGAAGCAAAAGTTAACTTACCACGCTTTCGGTCGGTCTTTTTTTATGCGAACCGGTCATGGAAGCGACACGTGAACGAAACGGAGGTTTATTAGGTACGGGAATAATAAGCAATAAATAAATCCTCGTGGACTTTGTCGATGGTAATTAGGACAGATGTTAGTGGAACAGTACGATAGTTAGCTTAATAGCAATTTGCGTGAATGGGGGTGGCGGGATTTCTTCTTAATTCGAAAGCTATTGGCATGAAACGATTGCGGATGTTGGAGCGCTCGGCATTGATTCGAGAAATTGCTTTTGTTGTTGTTGTTGTTATTATTGTGGTTGTTTTGTGTCTTTATTCGTTTGATTTAGTGTGGAAGATTCCGGTTAGAGTTTTCTTGAAAGGAAAAGCGTGGGTTACTGTACAAGGACGAGAACATCAGAGTCGAATTCGTGTGGGGCGTGGGGCGGGAGAGAACAAAGGAAGTCGGTTTGGGAAATGATTCTCCAAATCATTTCTTTCCCAATTGTATCCATTGATTGATTGATTTTGTTTTGTTTGGGGTGGGGTGTTTGGTTTTTGATGTTCGTGTCGGTGTGAAATGTGTTAGGCTTTTGCATTCGAGAGATTTCTTTTGGTGTAATCTTATTATTATAAAAATTATTGTATAAATTTATATTCTAGTAATATATATATTAAATATTATATTATAATAATTATTTTATATTCTCTAAAATGTAGATAAGTTTTCTTGTTTGGAATTTCGTTCAACTAAAAATCAGATCACATTTTCGGTATCTTTTCGAACTCGAAAGTCGTGGCGGAAGAACCAAGTGACTACGATGAATATTGCTCACTTTGGTCGTGATTCTATTTCAAAAATAATGCACACTTGTCTACGAGATTTATTTCATAATTAATGCACAGTTTTTCGCGGATAATGAAAAAAATTTTTTTGGGGGAAATTGTTATAATCTTATAAATGTATAACTGTTGTAATTTAAAGGTGTATAAAGGCTCCAGTTAGTGGTTCGTTTGCGCGCGCAAAAAAAGGCTTCGGGTCCAAACTGTTAAAATGTAATTTTGTGTGAAGATCAAAAGATATTTTCGAAAATTGTTTTTGGGGGAGGAGGGTGAGATGGGGAGGGTATCTCAAAGGGTTATCAAAGCTAGTTAGTCGGGATGAATGATGGAGTCTCACTGATTACTTTTGCGAGAGATAATTGCCTGAGAGGCAGCTGTGCGTTGGTGCCCTCCCGCCTTCCTCACTGATAATGAGTATCGACAGGGAAACAATCGGTGGTGATGATGGAGGCAAAAGGGCAATGCACACTCACAACACACGCGCGCGCCCAGATCCATGGGTATAAGGCGTTGCCATAAATTCATTTCACGTCTTCGAGGAAATATGCCAAGTAAAGAGGAGGTTGGCTTATGAACGAACCGAAGAGAATTTGATGACCAGATGTGATTCGGCCCTTAACAAATCATCCGATGGGAATAGTAGGCCTATAAATTAATTTTTTGTTTGTTTGTTTGTTGTTTGTTTAAATAATTGTGATGATGATGATGTTTTAAATGTTTTTCTTTAATCGCGTTTTTTTTGGTTAATTCTCTGGTTGCAAATGAGATACTGATAGTAACCTTTGGTCTGTAGTACTAGAGATAAGGCCGCGAAGACAGAAATTATGTGTTCGGATTGTGACACAGACACAAGCACACGTTTATCTCACGTGATTCCTTATTCGCCGGATTATGGTCTTATGTAGCCGGATTAGTTTTTGTGAATTTTTTAATTTGGGTTTGTGTTAGAGTAGCAATCAGGTCAAATTTGTAGACTTGTCGATCGTAAAAAGGTTTAAACCTGTGAGGAATTGATATCGATCAAACCTGAAAGGAAGTTATACCCACTTATCGAGTCCACCCCGAGTGGAGGTTTCGTATCTAGTTTTTGATTGATGGGGTGTTAATAATTGGATCGGTTTTACACCGGAAGGAAGTGAAAGTCGATCCGATCCGGTGTCTTGAAATTGATTTTTTGGAAGGAATTGGCGGGAAGTTTGAATGGTTTCTCCTCCTCCCCTCTTTTGTGTGGATGGTGTACATCCTAAATCGATTAACTCAAATTTGATGTAAGAACACTTTATTGACGTCTGATGTGTTGTATTCAAAATATACTGACTGAGCCTGACTGAATAAATTTTATAAAATATAAAGTTTCATAATTTTATCAACTTATACTTTTATGGATTGATTTGGGAAAGGGTCTGTATAGATTAAATTTTAGAAGTAACGGTCCGCATCACAGGTTTCCAAACATGTAGCAGTTAATACTGTAGACAATATCAAGAACCAGAATTTTAGTATATAATGACCGAAAGAAACTGTTAGAACTTAAGTCAAAGCTCTGAGTCTCAAGCAGTTTCCCCAACTTCTTAACGTCTACAAGAGAAGACTATACTTCTTTCATACCCTCTTTCACCTCGTATTCAATTTTTCGTCATACAGTTTCCTCTTATATACTTATCAGTGACACAGAAGAAGTTTTAGCAATGCCTAGGGATTCTGTAAAATGCAAGATTTCAAACTTTGGTGGTAACATATACACTCAACTTCGGATTTTTTTTGCCTGGTTCTAAAACACTCAACTACTGTTATAAGTAAAACAAAACGACCGCGAAATTTTAAATAATAATAAAAATAATATATCATATAATAAATATATGACAAAAATAATAATATATAAATTCATTATATTATATCCGTGGCGATCGAGTAACACGTTCGACGCCTCGACTTCTAACAAACAAGTTATAACAAAATTCACGAAACGAGCAGGATGAAACATGTCTCAACTTGTAACAGACGTTGGACAAGCGGAGACTTGAATGAGTGCGCGATGGAACTTGTAGAAAGAGAGCTTGCAAGGATCTTATAAATAGAGAACGCGATCGACTGAGATTAGTCAGTGTAGTACCACACTCGAACGGCTATCGAAACAACCGCGCTCATTTTTTTAATAGATTTTAGTATAAATATTTTTTATTTTAATATATTTGTGTTTTGTTTTACTAATCCACCTAATTCCGACAATATCGTTCACCCTTAACCCATTAACGCCCAGGTATAGAAATCGTGGAAATTTTTTCTTTTGAAGTCAAAAAAAATATCAAAATGACATTTCTGTAAATTTTTCAAAATTTTTGCACGGTTTTCGGGGAAATTGCTGTCCTCATTTGAGGACACCGGGTTATAGTAACACCAAAATTTGACTGTGGCTCATTTTGTTTTGGTTGAAATTTCAATGATAAGTGTTTTATGGCTTTGTTGTACAACATCTTGAGTATCTGTTAATTTTTTCCCGCAGCGATACCTCCAACAGGATGTGAGAAAAATAATTTTTTGTGGACCGATGCATTTTAGTGAAAATCATTCTGCTCTATCAAGAACTATTCTACAACTCTGATTATGAAAGAAGTGAAAAAATTATACCTACTTATAAAGAAAAGATGGCTCTTGATATTTAAAAATCCTGAAGTTAGTGTCCTCATTTGAGGACGAAGGGCGTTAATGGGTTAATACTCCCTCCGGGCGGAGTCAGGAAAATTATATGAATATAAAATGATATATACAATTTAAATAATGTTATCTATATGCTACTCAATTATTGCGTTTGTTCTTTGCACGATGTACTACTTATAGGAAACAAAATACACGTATTTATACAGATTATACATTAGTCAGTTGTATATATACTCGCAAACCCTCTTTTTAACTATTGTCATTACGTCGACATTGTTTTGAGTGACTACGATAGCTTTTCCCATGATCTTGAACAAGATAAAGATTTTTTATTTATTCGTGAGTCATTTTCTGAAGATACAAATGACACAAAATGGCGTGATTAATGAGCGTAAATATTCTAAATTTGAAACCGGCAATTATCATTAATTTTTGTTTTGTTTGTTTGCGTTGCGTCTCTATCTGTCTGTGTTTGTGTGCATTTTTGTTTTCCTTCGACTCTTTTTGATAAATCGTGAAAAACATATAAAAATTTTGTTTTGTTTTTATTTTTCACTAATCACTCTCGAACGTGATTTGCAGATTTCATGAGGAAGCAGAAAACAATGAGGAGGATATCATCAAGTCTCAAATCGACGGAGTCGTCTTTGTCATCGACCATAAGCGAAGAGGAACCGGCCAAGAAGAAAGCAAGAGCGTGTTCGAGTTAAGTCCTCAAGGTAAAGACACCGGTTGTCCTCATAATGGCGGAGAGGAGGGTTGGGGGTTGGTGACGATATTTCGGCTAAACGAAAATTATTGATTGATTGATTGATCAAAATTTTATTTTTTTATGTAAATAAGAATTTATTTGAAGGATGCGTGCATTCGTTCACGCACAACTTACTACCACCCTCCTCCTCCGTCCACCATCCCTTGACAACACATCCACTACCCGTGATGCTGGTGTCTTTACCTAAAGTCCTTATATACTGGGGGAAACAGAATGCATGCAACATTCAAATGATATATATACATATAAATATATATTTTTGACAAAGGAATAGATAGGTAGAAACACTCCGGAAGGTAATATTTATTATATTCGAAATTGCAATTTTTTGTTTAGGGGTTTGTATATAGACAGAAAGAAGGGAAGAAGGGACAAAGACAAGGAAGTTGATGATGATAATAATAACAAGGAAAAGATAAAAATTAAAAAAATAATAAAAATGAGAAAAAAAGCACTCACTACGAGATCTCTATCAGAATTTATTTACAAAATAATAAAAAAAATATATATATGTATACATATATATACAGTACATTATCTAATTTTATAATAATTGTAATTTTATTATTATATTGTATTACTTGTTATAGTGTGTAAGTAAGAAATGATAATGAAGGAGGAGATATATATGTGGAAAGAGACGATGTTGCATTTTATTATAAAATCATTGCATTATTATTATTAATTTATGTTTATCGAGTTATTTGGTTTATAATTTGCTGAAGTGATTGTTTTGATTGATTAATTAATTAATTGATTGGTTGATAGGGAGAGTTGGGATTGTTGGTGTTATGTCAAATTTGGGTTTGGGACTTAAACTGCAAAACTGCCAATCAGTTCACCCTTCTTCTGTATAACAATATTCCCTGTTGGAACTGGTTATATAATCGGCATCAGCACTGCTGAACCTTTTTATATTTGGCACGGGAACCTTTTTCGAAAAATCTGCTAATCTTACAAAGCCATCTTGATTAGTATGGCCCTTGACGGACCACTGTTACATTTTAACATAAAGAATTGTTGGGTATACAAAATACTGTATAACCGGATACCAGGTGGTATAGAATTTATAAACCTCTCGTGTTTATTGGTAGGAATTGATTTGGGAAAACGTAAAGAGGAGGTTTTAACAGAGACAGAAATGTGTTTTTAGGTTTTAAACCCATATCGATTCTGTATCATAACCCATGTCATTGTAGGAAATGTGTGAATTATGTCAATCAATCTCTTCATCATCAAGAAACAGTACTGTAATAATACTATCAATCCAGAGATTTGTAACTCGTTCATACAGTTTCTTTGAGCTTAGAAATCAGAATAATCAGAATACAGTACAGTTTCCAGACCAATAACAAGGTTCAAAACCTATCAATCTCCTTATACTGTACATAAAAACTATTTAATATGTTTCTCAACAATCCAAGGCCCTACAATGTCATTGTTTTCTATCTCGTACTGTATCATTTAAAATTTTCACCCGTGATGGACGAAATCTGTATAGGCTGTCTAAAATAAGTTTTTGCGTAATTTATGGTTTATTTTTGATGTTTCTGTCCTGGATCGTCCTTGAACCAAGTACTCAGATAAACTGCGAGAACCGTCTCTGGTTCATTTTACAGCCTTAATGGATTTGATCGCCGCCATTCCCTCCTCTTACAGATGACAGTTGGGTTCGAGAGTGATTTAAGTCTGTAGAAGTGTCTCCATTTCCGGTTTTTGATGGAATTTTAATTTTTTTTTCTGAAGGAGAGTGATACTGGAGATAGTGAAAGGGTGTAAGGCTCGCTTAAGTCTGTTTATGGCGTCCGGGGAGAAGTTGTTCTAAAAAGCAAAAACATCAAAAACGTTTTAAAAAATGAGTTCGAGTTAACTCGGTCTGGTGCCACGAGAGTAACTCGGTCCCGCCCACCAAGTTTTTTTTCTTCCTTTTTTTTAATTTTTATTCTCCACCTTCGGTAATCCGGTAGCCTCGACGTCTCTTAAACAATCTTTAAGGCGGTGGGGACGTGGGGAGGGAGGGAGGAGTGTGTTTGCCCGCTGTGTCGACGCGGGTTGGGTTTCGTTTTTTGTTATTGTTGTACCTAGAAACCTGAAATTAATTTTTAAAAGAATATATTTAAATAAGTGGGAGAAGATAAAAAAAAACTTTGTTCGGGTCAGATAAGTATATTTGTTAAGAAGGCAGTGATTTGTGTGAAAGTGTGTCACAATTGTTTGTTGGGGTTCCTTTTTGATTTCCTGGGGTAGTCTGGAAATTCATTGGAAGGGTGGTGGTGGGGTGGACGAAATGGAGACAGTCTACTCGACTGAATGACTTGGAGTCAGTGTGAAAGGTTGTAAATCATGGAGGTTTGGATGGACAGGCTAAAGACCCCGCCTAAGTAAGTGTATGTGTCACGTTGTCATTGTCATTAAACGTTTTAGTAAATATTTTAAAAAAGAAAGATGGCGAAGGGAAAGAAGAAAGAATTCACGTCCGCGGTGTAAGTCATGAATTTCTAATGCGGATGGTAGATACACGTGGTATATGTAAAGAGACATTTTTGGACTTTTATCTGTTGAGAAGATCGGTTCGGTTCGGTCTGTTTGAACATCCGTGACCCTTCTCCCGAAAAGGTCTGTTTCCGATTGTTTTTAACCGAACTTCCGGTCTCTGTCACTTTTTGGCGTCGTGGTGTGTTCGTGCTTTGTCGGTGACGGGCTTTGATTCCAGTTGTAACGATCATCTACCTGGGATTTTTTATTTTTGGTTTTGAGGGAAGGCGGTGGATTGAATTGGTATTTTTGCAGACTACCAACTGCTTCATTTATGAATGAACAGACTAGACACAAAGAATTTTTCAATAGAAAACAGTGTGGGCCAAGATACAAAAAATAGAAAACCATCTACTTAAAAGGTTTGGTAAGCGGCCATTTTCTTTTTTCCCTTTCGATTCCGCCACGTTTTGCGTAACAAACTTTTTTGTCAAACTTGGAAAAGCGGAAATGGGACACATTCGACCTAAATTTTTGTCCTTCTCGACGTGGCTGTAAAAAATACTTATCGTCCGTCACACATGTGTGGTGTAACATTTGTAACGAGTCGTCCGTCTTTCTTATTTATTAATAACTCTCTTCGTGACGTAAATCAGTAACCAGTACCACAAGTGTGTTTGTTTGTGTCTGTTGTGTTGTCGTTGTCGTGTCTGTATGTGTTCGGGGTTCCAGCTGTAAGAGTTGTTGGAAAAAAATTTTTTTGTCCCGCTTTCAAAAGCTCTTGTACGCATCCCGAGAATGAGTTTGTCACGACGGGAAAAAAATGATTTTTAGAAAATTTTGAGAGTGGTGGGAGCGGATTTAAAAAACCCAAAACTAACACAACCGCTTGTCAGGCGTCATTTACAATGATTTAAGGGTTTGGGGGGGAGGAAGAAGCTCTAAATCAAATTTATTTAATTATCTCGTGATGGAAACATTATGATAATTAATTTTTTATCTCGAAATTGAAAAGTCGGCCATCTTGTAACGAAAAAAAATTGATAACAAATTTCTTTTGGGTTGGGGTCACGCGAGTAGGTCGCGATTTTGGGGAGTATTTAAGGGAAGGAGGAGGGGAAGTGGAAAGTAAAGTTCAGCAAACCAAATATTAATTAATTAATTAATTAGCAAAAGAGGAGGAGGAGATGATGGTTAAAGGTTCGAGGAATATAATGCAACGTTGGTTTTATATAAAATGCTGACATCGATTTAGTTTTTATTCCTGTGAGCGACCTGACCTGCTTATAATTTGACACCCCGTAGTTTTAGATTGAAAAAGTTCTTTGTTATCTCCTCTACGGAAGGTTGGTAACATCTATCAGAAGGTGAGCCTTTTTGTAGTGATTTCTGGGTCACCTGAATTGATTTTGATATGAAGAAAGAGGTTTTGTGTGAGAGATTGGTTGGGTCGGGGAGAGGAGGATTGTCTTAGACATGCTTTCATATTTTCAGGTCGTTCTAGGTTTTAGTAAGGTTAGTTTACTAAGTTTTTAATTTACTCGGGTGTGGGGTTTTTCCAGAAAATAAAAACATTTTCCTTTTTGATTAGTATAAAGAGGAAGTGTTTGTCAGCCAAGAGTCTAAAATCATTCAAATAATAAAAAAAATCGAAAATCTCAGGAGGTGGTTTAATCAAAATCCTCCAAAAAGGGTTCGTTTTAACCTCCCGGAACTTGTAATTCCGACATTTTGTTTTTTTTGTGACATGTTTGTCTCGTGTCGAAATAATTTTTCTTTCTTATAATTAATTTCGAAGTGGTTACCACTATGGCAAATGGTCCACCACGACGAACCGTCGTCTTTCATTCGGGTTTTGGGTATGGCGGGGAGGGAGGGTGGGGTCCACACAGTGGAATAATTTTTGCTTTTTATTTGTTAATTTGCCCCCGGAAAAAACGCTTTAATTGTTTCTTTTGCTGCTTACTGTCACGCACTGTTGTTTTAAAACGAAAAAGAAAAACAAACGTACTCATCATTCTTTTGTTTTCTGTACGAGCAGACAGTTTACGAGGCTTTGAAAGAAGACGAACGAAGTCAAAAGTCTTCGCGAAAGTCAAAGAAGACAAAAACAAACAAACAAAAACGATCTCATATTATTTATTGAGAACTTTTTTTTTAAGTCATTTCTTTTTTAGTACAAATTGATTTATCTTATTAATAACTTCAATTAAATAAATAAATAATGATTATCAGTTAAGACGGGAAGGCGGAGTTGTGACGTAATTTCAAAATGGCTGATTAAGCACTCGTGAGAGGATTTAGTGGGGCGTCATGGCTAAAGCTTCGACCTGATTTCGTTAATTTTGAATCGAGGATTAGGTGAATGGGAAGGAGGGGGTTGGTGGCGTATGCCGCCATTTTTGTTTTGAAACAGTTTGAGGTCCCGAGGGTGGGGGTGGGATTTGAATGGGTTTCCTTTTCAAAAGGCTCTGAAATCAGTTTTTGGTGTGTTCGTGTGTCGTTCTTACTCTTTTTTTATGTATGATCTCTTTAATAGTTTTTATTGATTGATTTATTAATTAATAGTAATCGATGAAGAGAAGATCGTTTTGAATTAGATTCATAAACTCTTTTTGGTTTTGTGGGGCGAAGCAACTTTTTTGTTGATTGTTGTTATCATTAACATGTGATGTCTTGTTAGGTGTTTGGAATCATAATAAACAAGGCGGTGGTGGTGATGACATGAATTTTAGAAGATGGAATCGGGCGGAAGTCGGCTGAGATCTTGAAACTGGAGTATGGACTTGGGTTTTGGGCGGGGGTCTGGGTTTAGGGATGGTGGGGAGGGGGTGAAGGTGATTTAAATGGGAATCGAAAAACAATTTTCGGTTTTCTTTTGTGGCTTCTGTGTGGTTGAGGGCTCGATAAGCTACCTTGTGGTGTCCATGGTTGGATGGACGGATGGATGGTGTTCTGAGGGTAGATTCGGTCACGGTTCAATGGAAATGATTTTTTGTTTTGTTTCCCAAGGTTTTCGTCTTCGTCGTTTCCGTTGTGTTTTGATTTTTTCTCCTTTTTGTTTAAAAAGTTCGTTTACCCCTTTTGTATGGAGTTTTTATCAAGACCGCCTACGTAAAACGGAGTCGACGAAGACTCATTATCTCTTCTATTTCCAGCTCTCCAGACCGTGTTTCTGGAAGTCGTTAACGAAAACATTCAATCCGGAGAGAGATATAGTGGAGTCGTAGTATGTTTCTATTAGTGAAACAAGTTTCAACATGAGATAAGAGTGACTCACGTCCGCATTAAAAAAAGACCACTCCTAGGCAACCTGTTGCCATAATTGTAGCTCCTACCTCTGGTCTCCACGACCGATTTCCCTTCCTCTTTCCAGAGATGAGATCTCTTGGGAGACGGGGGTGGGGGCGTATTATACAATGATCGATCTTGTGAGCTAAATACTGTTACAGAATGGTACAGAATTTCGAAAGAGGGCTATCGCTTAGCTGTTGAACATTGTTACAAGACAAGGGATGAGACATCACCCCGGGTACAAAGGTCCAAATTTCATCGATGACCAAGGCGGATGATTCATTGGGTCATTACGGGAGTAGAGAGGTACGAACACCATCCATAAGGTACGAATGAATTGGCAAAAAATTTTTTCTTAAAGACTTTTTTTATTCGATTCTCAGGATTAATAAAACGGTTAATAAAAAATGATTTAGTAATCAATAAAATCCGACATATAATAGATGAAGATGTTTTCGTGTTAAGTGGTAAGTTCTCTGTGAGACCAAGAAGAAGGAGAAGATGATGATGATGGAGAAAAAGGAAATTTATTGTCTGGGAAAGAAATTTTGTTGTTACTGTGTGTTCGGACTGAAAAGAATTTAATTTGCTCTTCCGGGAGATTTTTTTTTAATAACATAATTTGGAAAAGTTTTTTTTTTGTTTTAGAGGGGCGGTGGGAGGGAAGGTGATGACGAATCCGGTTGAGTCGTGGGAATCGTTTAATTTAGCAAAATGGAATTGGTCACTAAAATGAAATTTGTAATTTGGTTTGTAGTTTTTAAATGGGTTACTACATCAAGAATTTTGTTTTCTGATGTGTGGTGTAGTAGTGGGGAATTGTGGTGTCGCACTTTTGTAGTTATCATTATTTGATCAAGAGAGTTCTTTGACTATCGTTAGACACTTAGATAGGTAATGACTCTATGGTCTTAAGACCGGAGGGAGGGATGAATTGGTCCTTCCAAATTTGGGATTCGAGTACCTTTTAGATCCCCCAAAACAAATTTAATTTCAAAATGGCCACCATCAGTGTCAGCTCAGTTCTAGGATTTGAAGACTGCATCACAGGGTCGGTTTTAGATAACCGATTCCATCACACAAATAGCAAATTCTTATCAAACCGAACCGGAAACTGGAATGTCCGTCATAGTCCAACCGCGCATCAGAACAAGTTACAACACGTTCATATACACCAAAAGGTGATTCCAGTTTTATGGCGTCGGTACCTTCTCTCATAATTCATTTGTTGTGATTTCAGTGATGATGATGGTGGTGGTCGTTTATCATAAAAACTTGACGGAATGTGAGTGGAAACCGGAAACGACAGAACTTTCTTGATCAATATTTTGAGAATGAGTCAATTTTGCAGTTGCACTGTCATGGCGACACGATGGTGATGATGAATTTGAAATTTATTTTTAAATCTATTCTGTCGTCTGGAAAAAAAAAATTTAGGTTCTTTAATAAATTGAAATCGAATTTTAAATCAAATTTTGTTGTTGTAAAAAGGAAAAGGAATTTGTGAGAATTTGTTTTGATGGAATGACGTGTCGTCTCGAAACGATGACGTGTTGGACGTTGGATTCAGTCCTGAAATTTTGTTTTTTAAAATTTTAGTTTCTCGTCAGAATTTGGGGGGTAGGCAGGGGATAACGGCCATTTTGGATGGTGTAGTTTAAGGGATTAAGGATCATACTGTGGGGTAAGGGAGAGATTTAAGTTTTTAATCTCTTAATCCTCCATTTCAGGTCTCAGCCGATGGGTTTTAAGGAATCGATCGCCCTTTAAATAGAATTAGTTGCTTCGTTTGATTTATATTGGAGTAGCGGTGCTTTTGTTGTCCATTTCTCTTGATAATCGCCGTGACCGGTTTTTAGTCATGGGATCGCCATGTTTCTTTGACTTTCCTCAAAAGTTTCCTCTCTTTTTTCTCATGTTTAGAATTTTTATTTTAAGATTTATAATTCGACATAATAAGCCGACGTTTTAACCTTTCGGGTACAATCTAACACTTCAGTGACGTACCAGAACGTGAAGAGCGGTACGTCGAATAGACCCAAAGGGTTGAAGTATAGCTCGGCTTTCGTAGTTTCCTTGGGATTTTCGTTTTGTTGTGTCACATCACGTATGTTTGTGCGGTGGCGGTGGCGATGGTGGTGTGGGTTTCGTCGCCATTTTGATCGAATTTGGATTTTCCCCATTTTGACAACTCGAGTTTCTTTTTAATAATAATAATATTATCGATCTCTTTCAGTCATCGGGTGTGTGTGTGTATCTCATACCGATACCTTGATGACTCATAATCAACCCCGCAAAGACCACCGGGGAACCATTTTCAAAGTCTTCCAACTTAAACCGATGACACTCTTTCCCAACTCCTGGCATCACATAAGCCGGTTGGTTGGTTCCTTCTTTCATCCTTTGAAATGATTTCCGTTTCACTAACCGCCTATCTCTTGTCATCATTTTTCTCCTTTTCTTTTGTCTTTTTTTTAATACCTACTCCGAAAGAACCCATAGAAAAAAATTTTTTTTAATTAATTTTTTTGTCACCTGTGATTAGTAATTGATCTCAATATTGTTTACTTTGTAAAAAAGAAAATAAAAATAAAAGAGAGAAAAGAAAAAAAATGGTTTTAAAAAATTTAACATAGTTTATTAATTGTACTGTTGGTTTTCTTTCTCTATGGAATGGCGGCAGGGGAAAGGTTTATAATTCGAAAGGCGGTGGTTGTTTTGCTTCGGTCTCTTGTTTCTCATGAAATTGTTGAATTGAATGTTTTGATTTTAATTGATTAATGGTTTCGTGAATGAGTTATTTGTTTAATGAAAATTACAATTTTGTTTACTTTAATAAACATAAATAAATAAATTGAAAGATATTTAATAATGAAATATAAGAAACAAAAAAGGTTGCGCTATAACTAATATACCTCATAAAACATAAAAATTGAATAATAAACACAGAGAACCATAAAAGCTAAATATAGGAATCACGAAATTATAATGAATTTTGGAGATGCATAAAACGTAAGAATTTGAAAATGAATTTATGAATCATCACTGATGATGCTTTCTTGTTTCATGAGATACATAAAAATTAAACAAAAGTAAAATAAATAAGTTGATGGTTAGACTCGATAAAATTTTTAACTCATGATACAAATAGATATGTGACCTAAAGAACAAAGAATAAGAAACATGAAATACAAAAAGACAGACCGAGTTATTAGTTAAACATGGGGAATGTATTAAAGAAATTGAAAATTGTATAACGAAGACAAGAAATGCAAAACAGTATAGATTGATGATGTTTCATATATTTTTGCATTCCTTGTGTTATTTATACAATTTTTAATTTATATATTAGAGATGTATAAAACAAAAGAACTTGAAAATAAATTTATGAATCATTATCAATGTCGAGTGTGCCTTTAGAAGCATGAAAATAAAACAAAAGAATAATAAATAAATAAATTGATAGTTAAACATAAAAATTTTTAACAAAACTCATAATACATATAAAAATATAAGTGGCCTTAAATAACAAAGAATAAGAGACGTGGAATTCCAAAAGACAGACGAAGTTATAGGTTAAACATTAGTAATATAAATTAAAAATTAAAATCGTATAACCCACACAAGGAACGCAAAACATTAAAAATATATAATGTTGGTAATGTGAAGAATGTAAGTAAGTAAAAAAATTCAAAATATAAATAAATAAGTAAACAAAGCCGTAATTTTCATTACCAAATAATTCACCCACAAAATATAAATAAATATTCACGAACCCAGTAATCAAACAATAAATATATAAAAACATGGATGAAGTTTTTTTGATATAATTTTCTCGATTCGGGAAGATGTATAAGTATATACATATAATGAGGTAAATAATTCGGGATTATAAACCAAAGCAGAGTATAAAGAATGAAAGCCAACAGAATTTAATAAATAAATCATGTAGTTCTTTCATTTATATATATACTATTATAATAAATAAAAAGAAAGATTTTTAAAATTACAGAAATTAAAATCTAACAGTAATATTTTGTATAAATATAAAAATTTTTATTAAGTAAGAACAAATTTGAAATTTATTTTTGTGTGTAGTTTGTGTTGTGTGCCTGTGAAGGTGTGTCTTGAAAGATGGGGTGGAAAATTTTTTTTTGGTCGTACGATTGATGTCTAATTAAATTAAAATAAATTGTTGGGAAATCAATTGAATTAATGAAATTGTTTTTTGTTGTTGGGTTATTCAATTAATTTAATTTTTTTTGTCTGTGTGTTGGGGGTTGGTGATTGGGTGGTAGGTGGTGTGTTAAGGCATTCATGCCGATGGTGTATAGATTCCTTTGTGTGTCGTTTGAGAGGGATGAATTGAATTGAATTTCTTTGAATGCGTTTCCCTCTTCTCGTCGGAGGCCAGGTGTTCGGTGTTCGATACAGGTTTTGTATTCCAAATTACCCTTTTTTATAATTCGCAGATCGAATTCACCTTGTGAGTGCGTATGGCGGCCTAATGACGCTTTTATCGAATGTTAAACAAAGTTCTTTTAAGGTTTCAATAACAGGTATGGAGAATGTCGCGAGAATAGGCTGCGCGTGTGTGTTCGGAGTCGTGGAATGTAAAAGATCTCATGTGATCAGTTACCCAAGGTAAAGATGAGTTAAGAGAACGGGGAAGAGATAGGTCAAAGGGCAAACTATTGTTTAGGGACCATTTTAAAGAGTTTCAAAAGACCTGAAGGCCAAGCCTCGGAGAGAGAACTAATCAAGTTTTGTGTATAATGAAGATGACGTGGGTGGGAGTAGGTTCACCACGTAGCCTTTGAATACCGGATACGTCTCACTGGCTGTAGGGTTGGTCCACCGCTTGTGGTCCTGAGCGTAGGTGGGGAAAGAAGACGAATTCGAGCGAAGCCAGTGGGTAGAACCAGACAGAAGGCGAGAGGATGGTAAACCCGGTTAGGTTTTATAGGAAATTGCCATAATTGTGCCTGACTACCTGTTGCTAATTGTATTTCCACAAAATGAATCACCAATGCAGAAAATTTATTATTTTCGCACTAATTATAAATTTTTTTGGTCGTTATCAACCGTCCCGAGTTCACATTCTTGTGTACACAGAACGCACACAAACAAGGTGAATGAATGAATGAATGAATGAAAATAAATATCCACTTATTTACTTTTGCTTAATTAGGTATTAAAAGCATTAATAACATTTTATTAACGTGTGTGTGCAGGGTGTTAGTGCACACACATCCCTTTCAACGAGTCACGTACGATTGCAGCCTCCAAGCATTAGAAATCCTTCTTAATGGTGGGAAACATGACCCCTGGGAATTCAGGTTGTTCGCAACACAAAAGGTTGCCAGTGTAATTTGCAAAGGGGTACAAAACCTGTATCGGAAGGGAGATGGTGTTTTGGCGGGAAGGTTATAAAGTCAACAGATGGTTCAGGTAACTCGACTGATCATCCTCGTTTCTCATGTGGTGTTTGTCACCAACAAAACCTTTTCTTTTCATCCCTGTTTAACTTCCGCCTGTTTTCGTATAAGACGGTGAGTAGTTGGTAGGTCTGCCCGTAAAGGGTTGTTTATGAAGAATGTCTTAGCTCTAGGAGCATGTAGACGGTCGAATCACTTTTACATAAATTTAGTGACAATTATGCTCTTCTGCTGACACAACGATTCAGCCAATCACAACACAGATTTGTACTTAATTAGAAACAGACTCAGCGATTGATTGGATGATTCGACTATGAACAGAAGATGACAAATCAGTACGAGTAGAAGGTAACAGTATAAGAAGATGCTGACTCAACGATCCAGCTAATCACATCGCAGATTTGAGTTTTTGGGTTTATTTCCAACCGCACAAAAAAAGTCCCGAACGTTTACGGAGTATAAACCAGTGGCGTTGCTAGAATTTTTGGGCCCTAAATCAGACATGTTCGGAGGCCCTTCTTGTACTATTTATAATGCATAAAATGACAAATTAGAATTTTGTTTCGAATCAATTTTCCGGTGGTCGTGCCCTTGAAGCACTCAAATTTGTTCAAAGTAAGCGTCCCGGCCCGCCCCGACACTGCGACAGGCCATATTAATCAGTTGATTAATACCTCAGACTCCGGAAACTAATAAAATCGAACTGTGGCCCTATTTCATCGAGTATGTAATAAGTAAACACTGAACATTTTGTATAATTTATGTCCTACCTCTTTGTTTAAAGCATGAACCATGGGCCTTCCAATCCCTTGGGTTCTTGCGTAGCCTGGCTACACGAACAACACCGAAAATCACTCTGTCAACCTACTTCCGTTGCCATCTTAAAACCGAGCTAAGCTATAAAGCTGCAGGGAATCAAAAAATTTAAGGTCAGGTTAAGAGTAAGAGTAGTCAGGCCCCCCAACAACAAAAATTGTCAATGTTTACACACAATAGATATCAACCACAAAAGAATACAGAAGACAGTGGGAGGAACCAGGAGGAAGTAAAATACTGTAGAGGAGTATAAATTGATAAATAGAAAGTGGGAAGACCAGAAAATGATGATGATAAAAAAAGACAATAATATGGAGAAAAAAATGGCGGAAAGAAGTTTCGATATCCAGGTCTTTGGTACAACTTTGTTGTACATGTCGGAACCACCAGGTAAGAGGCTCAATTAATTGATTACCTCCCACAAAGTTATCGTCACATTCCCAAGTTAGAGGAAACTGTTAGCTGGAATTAACCAAATCCAACGAAGGAATTTTATTAGAGACCGCGAAAGGAATGATAAACGGCGAGGGAATGAAGGTAAGGTGGTAGCGTGAGGCAAGAAAAGGAGCAGCCCTCAAATTAAGTTGAAACCCACGGGGTGTCACGTTGCACCGGGTAATGACTTTGAAAAAGTCTGTTTAGTCAAATTCATTGCCTTAATGTATAATAAACGATCAGGTTTAAAACGGAAATCGTGCGTACCTCTCTGTCTCTCCTTAAAGCGTTTTTTTCCCAACATTTTTGTGTTCATTCCGATTCGTATTTAATCGACTGGGAGGACTCGCTTTCTTGACTAGTTTACACTTGGGAGAGATGAATACGAATCTTTGTTCTCGTCGTTTTTATCACCGGACACAAAGACATGGATGTGTCAGTCGAAACAAAACCGTGATTCACTGTCGATAGGCTTTCTTTTGTCTTCTCAAGTGTGAAATCCTTTTACAGAAGTCATCAAGGACCCAAACGCAAACGGATACAACTTCCCGGCGAAACGTATCGCTAAAACGAAACAATCTTAGTCATGTCAAGTCGATTGAAATCAATAACCTCATATTCGATTCTAAGAATTGTGCTTCTAGTTGATGGTAGCAGGCAGTTTTATGAGGAATTCATTCCAAAAGTAATGAACACTTTGTCTAAGATTTTATTTGACAAATTTCAGACACTACCACGAAGAATCTTTTTTCATAAGTAATGCACTAATTCGGGGATGGCGAACCTATGGCACGTTTGAAAATTTTGATGATACCACAAAAACAAAATTATTATTTTTTAATAAGTTCTTTTTTAATAGAAATTAATTAAAAATTATTTGTGGCACGTGACCTATTTAAAGACAGAATTCTCATGACTTGGTGGCACGGGCATCAAAAAAGGCTCACCATCCCTGCACTAATTCATTACTACTTAATTTTGCAAACAGAAAACTTTAATTAAGAGTTCATTTCAAAAGTAATGCACACTTTAATCGAGTTCCTATTTCAAAAGTAATGCACACTTTAGTCGAGTTCCCATTTCATTAATATTGCACACAAGATTTCATTTTAAGACTAGCTAGATGCAGCTAGATGTAGTCGAATTATGTTCCCAGGGTTGTAGTCTCTCGTGGGCCTACCGCTCAAAAACACGCTACTAGGTATAGGTTGTCCACCCCTGATTTAGATTGTTAGGGGTTAAAAGTTCACGAAAATTTTGGGAGGACCGTGAAATCCTGAATTCTAGTTAAAACGTTTTACATCTTTCTGTTGTAGTTGTGGTTCCATTTTATAAACCAAGACAGCCGTCACTTTAGTAGTATTCCTGACTGAGTCAGGTGTCATTAAAGACATTCGGTTGTTGCCAACAGCCATACCACGACACAAACAACGTCCACCCCAGGATTGGTACCTTCTTAAAAGGTAGGATGACCGTATTTGGTACGTCTTGCTAGACATTTCGATTTGTAAATCCTCTGGAATCACGTGACCAATAAAGCGTAAAACCCGTGAAAAATCAAATATTTTCAAGAAAGAATTTGAAAGCATTAAAAAAAGATTATTGTCCATCGTCCGCCATTTTTGGATAATGACTGATGAGAAATAAAAATCCTTCGCACAAAAGACGCGAAGCTTTAAAAGTTTTTTTTATTTCGCGTGAAACTCGCCAGTAACTGTGACGAACAATACAATCGGAATAAATTCGCATAAAGTAACTTATTTTTGAATCGCGTAAAAATAATTTGACGGAGAGTGGAAATCCATCATCATCAATACAATAGAATGCGATTAAAATTTTGCACAGTTGTGCTTCGTGCCTCGTTAAACTACAATTGATTCACTACAATTTACTTGTAAATCGTTTGCTAATTTGACGAAAATGATTATTTTCACATAAACACCGGACTTCCCACTGGATTTCCCATTTCCTACGAATATGTCCGCGAAACTTGAAGTCGATGGTTGACCAGTTTCCTGTTACCAACCACTTTCGTGTGATAGGTTCCAGCAAGAAGAAGAAACTTCTAAAACGATGTTCAGTGTTTTCATTTTTTTTAAACAGACTGACTCACCTAGATTTAGAATTTCCTGCTTACGCCACAATTTTGAAATTTTCTATGGCATTCAACTTTTGTCAGAATTTTGGAAGTTGGGACTTAAATTAAAGAAGTTTATGAGCTTTTAACTTAATTGTATAAGCTCCAAGACTTTTTAGGGTTTAGGAACTTTAGAGGCAAGTTCAAATTTAGGACATTTAAACTTTTAAGCCAAATTTATTCTTAGATTTAAAAATTTGACACTGGGACTCCACCTGTCTGAATATCAGGAAGTTTAGACTTTGATTAGAGAAATGGGGCCTCATGCGGCCCATGCTCTACTGAGTGGCCCAGTGGAAACCGAGTAAAAATTTGTGAAAGGTCGATTGCTCATTGTTAAGCCTGAATTATCTGAATTCTAGAACATAGTGTCTGAACAAGTGTTCGGGCCTGTGCCCAGAAACTGGTAACATGGTTTGCCTCAACATATCTTTATGAGGCAATATACAAAAGACACATACAAAGACAGACTGACAGATGTACATACAGTGGACTGTATACGTCGAAAACCGGACTTGTAAAATCTTTTTTATTGGGTAAGTAGTGTGGCCCAGTCGCAATGGTCACAATGGAAATTTGGCCCGGGAAGGAAGAAGCTTGAGTACCAAGGATTTAACCGATTCAGGACATTTAGACCTAGGTTCAGATTTAGAGGTCCTAAACTGTGTGGACCAAGGTAACACGCTCAGACTTGACACAAAGACAGAAACGGACATGCATGAAGACGAGCTCAGACTTGTAGGAAAGAGTCTACAGGAAGCATATAAATAGATGGAACAGCAACCAACTAACAGTCAGTCAGCGCAATGCAATGAATCGGCTTAGTAACTCGAACGGCTATCCGAAGGACCGTGTTATTGTTTGAAGAAATTCTTATATTATTTATTTCAATATACAATATAGTAGTTTAGTTCGGAATTCGTGAGCTTAGTCTCATCAATACACCCAATTCCGGCATTCCAGCTTTCAAATCTTGATTAACTCCTAAAATGTATTCTTAAATGAGCTTTTGACTTAGATCTAAATTCAGGAGTTTTAAATTTTTCGAACCCGAAGACACAAACTTGTGTTTAAATTTAATCAACGTTAATAAAAACAAATAAAGGATAGGAAATCGATAACTGATTTCGATTTAAAAGATAAATTAAATAAATAGGCAACTGATAAATCAATATATTTAACTGGATTTGGGAAAACAAAACAAATAAAATGGTGGCATCGTTCATTGGCAGCTTGTTATGAAGCTAACTCCGTAATGACGGCTTTAACTTACCGTTAAAAACAAAAATTCAGCCTCCCAACCCTAAGGTGTTAGGTTACCCGTGCTGATGGGGTGCGTAGCACAGGGAGGTGTGCCGTGAACGGAGCCTCGGGGATACCTGGCGCCCTCCCCGAGTAAGTAGCCATACCCAGGTACAGGGGACACTGTCTGGGTGGACCTCCATCTCCCCCTTAAACCCCCACGATAAGGAAAAGTCAACCATGGACTCGCCATCCGTTTTGGGGATCGCGGGGGTAAGGCGCACTGCCCAAGGGGGGGCGATCCAGGACGCATGACTGGACGACGACCACTACTGACGGTGGAGAAGCGCCTGGAACTGGTGGAGGAGGCCAAGAGGTATCGTTTGGATCTCTTGGGTGTCTCTTCCACCAAGAATAGGGACTCCGAGACCGTGGATCTTCCCGTAGGATGGAAGCTCTTCTGCTCCGAAGTCGACCCTGCAATGGTGCCACAGGCGGGTGTGGGGATACTCACGAGCCCCCGGCTGTCGGACCGGGTGATTGAATGGACCCCGTTGGGAGGAAGGATGGCGGTACTGACGCTTCAGTTGAAGACGTCAACTCTGGCTGTTCTGCAGGTGTACGCACCTAACGACCAGTCAGAGTATACCGCCTTCCTGTTGGACGTGGAAGCCGCTATGAAAATAGCGGCCAAAGCGGACAATTTTATCCTGATGGGGTACTTCAACGCCCACGTGGGGAAAAACTCTGAGACGTCGAGGGGCGTGGTGGGAAGGAACGGCGATCCCGATTGGAACCCGAACGGGGAGAGGTTGTTGGATTTCGGCTGTGCTCATGTGGCCAGGCGATCATGAAGACCTTTTCTCAGCACATCTGGACGCCCACAAGTACACTTTGGCAGTGACACGCTTCGGCAGAAGTCTATTATAGACTTTGTCATGGTGCCAATGTGTGCGAGGCGGATCGTGTGCGACGTGAGGGTTATGAGAGGGGCTGAGCTGTCAACCGACCACCATCTGGTGGTGTGCGAGCTCAACCTGGACGGGACGGGGCCGAAACCACAGAAGCGCGCGGTCGGAGTACCGACTCGTGTGATTTGGGAGAAGCTCCAGAACGAAGAGGTTCGGGAATCTTTTGCGCACCACATAAGGGATAGATTCGAGCAACTTCCACCGCTCGTGGCCGAAGTGGAGGAGGAATGGCGTCTGTTTAAAACAGCCGTCACCGAATCCGGAGGCAGCTTGTGGTGAAGCGGCGGCGTGGCGGCCGGTGGCTGCAGGCGAACTCCGTGGTGGGGAGACCCGGAGGTCCGGCGGGCCATTAAAGAGAAGAAGGAAGCCTTCAAGGTGTGGTTACACAGGAGGGACGAACTCTCGAGGCCGGTATGTCGAGGCGCCAAGGACTTCCAAGTTGGTTGTGAAAGCAGCCAAGGAGCGGGCTTGGAGGGAGTTCGGCGAGCAGCTTGAATCCGACTACGGATCTGCCAGGAAAAGGTTTTGGCAGACCATCCGCCGCCTTAGAGGGAGGCTCCTCTTTGGAGCATCCTTGCTGGTTGGAGAGAGTACTTCTCAGAGTTGCTCAATCCAACTCAGGGCACCGAGGGTGGCAGAACCGGCGCCACACTTGGGGTGGTCTGAATGAAATTCGGCCCGAGATGTTGAAGGCGTTAGGTGAAGAGCCTTTGGCTCACTCGCGTCGTTAAGGTGGCCTGACAGGAAGGAACAGCGCCGGAAGATTGCTAGACCGGGGTGATTGTCCCAATCTGTAAGAAAGGGAGCAGGCGTGATTGTTCCAATTATAGGGGCATCACCTGCTAAGTCTCCCTGGGAAAGTCTTTGCGAAGGTGCTGGAGGCCCGTTGCAGATTCGTGGTCGAGGACAGGCTGGGGGAGTGCCAATGTGGATTCCGTTCCGAAAGAAGCACGACCGACCACCTCCCGACCCTGAAGCTAATGCTTTAGGGGTCCTGGGAGTTCGCCCGTCCAGTCTTTGCGTGTTTCATCGTCTTGGAAAAGGCCTACGACCGGGTCCCTCGCAGGAGACTCTGGGAGGTCCTCCAGACATATGGCATCGGTGGTCTCCTCTTGAGGGCCATCGGGTCATTGTACGGGGGATGCATGAGCTGCGTTAGGATAAATGGTGTCATGTCGGAGCCTTTCCACGTGTCCGTTGGACTCCGCCAAGGGTGCATGCTGTCGCCTCTCCTTTTCATAATTTATATGAATTGGATGCTACAGTGCAGCCGAGGAAGTGAGTTTCAGATATGGGAACCTGGAGGTGGGGGAATCTTGCTTACGCGGGTAACCTCGTCCTTCTGGGATCCACCCAGTCTGAACTCCAGCGGGCACTAGACGGGTTCGACGCCGCATATGTCGAGGCCGGGATGAGGATCAGCGTGACCAAGTCGGATGTTATGGTGATCTGGAGGAAGCCCGTTAAGTGCGACATCCACCTTCGCGGAGCCTTCGCGGAGCCAGGCAGGGGCAGGTGGAAGTTCAAGTACCTTGGGGTCAGGATGATGCAGGACAGACGCAGAGATCGCGTCGCGGATTGCTCAGGCTGGGGCGGTCCGCAAATCGGCTGACAATACTATCGCTCCGTCACCGGGGTACGATTCCCCTTTGTCCGGATCTCCGAGTTCCCGCGTAGTACTCAATTTCAACAAGCTTACTCGCGACAAGCAGGCCGCGATCGCTCAGCTATCGATAAGCGATTTAAAGGCGGAGATGCTAGCTGTCGCGCATAACGTTTTAGACTAGCATCTATTTCAAAAAACATCAAGGGGTCAGTAGCGATCACCTGTTCTGAGGGGGTGTCATACGCCACCGTTCTGAAGAAGGCCCAACAATCCAATAATCTGGAATCTATGGGGATTGAGAATACCAGGGTTAGGACCGCCGTCATGGGCGGTACAGTGATCAGGATCCCCGGGGAGAACGCAGATAAGAAGGCGCGCCTGCTCAAAGAGCAGCTTGAGCAAGTCCTAGAGGGCACGGGTGCACGAATAGCGTGCCCCGTGAAGAAAGCCGAGGTTGTCCTCCGCAACCTCGACGACAAAGAGGCCATCCTCCAATTGGTTAGGGCAAAGGGGGGTGACGATATTGGGGAGGTAAGGGTGGGAGTTCCCCGCAAACAGGCGAACGGCCTCTACAGTGCTTGGGTCCAATGCCCGGTTGGCGTCCCCTCAAAGCTCGTGGCGGAGGGAAAAGTCCGCACAGGGTAGACTTCCGCCACCGTAGAAATAGTAGAGAAGCGCCCATTACGTTGTTTCCGCTGCCTCGAATCCGGACATGTGGGTGCTCGCTGCAGGAATCCCATCGACCGTTGGGAGAACTGCTTCAACTGCGGCCAAGCGGGTCACAGGGCGGCAGAGTGCTCCAGCTCCCCGCACTGTCCGGTGTGCGAGGCACAAAAAAAGAGGGCGAACCACAGGTTGGGGGTCCCCTTTGCACCCAGAGAAAAACCTTGGAGGAGGGTAGGAGGAATAATTAGATATGATCTCCCTGCTCCCCACTCTCGCCAAGCACAAGACTATCTTGTGCACTATGCCAGAGAGAACAACATTTTGCTAGCATTGGTGTCTGAACCGGAAAGGCTTAGGGAGGCTCTTCGACGCTCGCTGCCGCGTCCCCTCGTGGTGGCCGAGGACTTCAACTCTCACTCGCGTCTTTGGGCTCCCACTCCACGGACGCGAGGGGGAGGATGCTGTCGGCGTGGGCGGTGGAGATGAGGCTCGTTCTCCTGAACAGCGGTCGAGTTTCGACCTTCATCGGGGGACGGAGCGAATCGATCGTCGACCTCGCGTTTGTCAGCAGGTCCGCGGCTGCCATGGTGGCTGGGTGGCGGGTTCTCGAGCACGCCGAGACGTTATCCGACCACCGATACATTCGCTTCGATGTCCGCGTCGGTAATATGGTTTCCGAGGCCGACCGCGTCTTCCCGCGATGATGTCTAGGGAAACTCCCTACGATCGCTTGGCCCAGGTCATGTTGGCCGAAGCCATGGTCCGAAATCCGGCTGAAGTTGACGTAAATTGCTTAGTTAGGGAACCTGACGAGGAGGAGGAGGAGGAATGGTGCGAATAGTATGACGTCACCGACCAGGAACTCCAATTTCTCTCCAGGAAACTAAAATCGAAGAAAACAGACCCAGGTCCCGATGCGATTCCCGCCCTCGTCGTCGCGAAGATGATAGGACTGATTCCCGATCACGTGAGGCATCTGTTCCACAAGTGTCTCCGTGAAGGGAATTTCCCGGATCCCTGGAAGACGTTTCGTCTTGTTCTTCTCAGGAAGCCGGAAAAACCGGACGACGAACCCGACGGATACCGTCCCATATGCTTACTTAATGAACTGGAAAAAGCCTTCGAGCTACTGTTGGCGGAAAAAATGACCTCGCACATGACGTCCGTGGGTCCTCCCCTCTCGGATTCCCAATACGGATTCCGGAAGGCGAGGTCTACGACCGATGCGGTCATCCGCCTCGAGAGTATCGTAGATCGTGTTCGCGGTCGAGGTGAGGCAGTAGTCTTCGTCTCACTCGACATTACCAACGCGTTCAACTCCCTCCCTTGGGAAGCCATCAGGTGTGGTATATCCAGGAAATCGTTCCCCTCTCACCTCAGGGCTACCATCTCTAGTTATTTGAGCGGGAGATCCCTCCTCTATGTCAACCGCGACCTGGGCGGTCGCCTACGACCGGATCCTGGAAACAGTTCTCCCTCCCCGTTGCGAACTGCTCTGCTTCGCCGATGACACTGCCATCGTCGCATCAGGAGTAGATGTCCGAGAAGCGGTCGACTCGGGAGAACAGGCGACGCAGTTGATCATCCAGGACAGGATGGGGTTGGCAATTGCCCCGCAGAAAACGGAGGTCATCGCCTTCCAAGGCCAACAGCCACAGGACTTGAAGATGCGCGTGGAAGGAACAGAGATCGCGGTCGGAGAGGTTCAAGTACTTGGGACTCATCATCGACCGGAAGATGAAGTTCGAGGATCACTTCGAACAAACGGCGGCGAAAGCCGAAAGGATGGCTATGGGGCTCTCCACGATGCTACCTAATCTTGGAGGACCCAACAACAGCGTCAGGAAGCTCTACTCTTGGGTAATACAATCTGTTCTGACGTATGGAGCTCCAGTCTGAGCAGACAACATACGTGGAAACAAGAAGATCCAGGCCCAGTTGGAGAGAGTCCAGAAGAGAATCGGCGGACGAATCATCCGAGGATTCAGGACCATCCCCGCGAGTTGCGTGGAACTGCTCGCCGGGAACATCGCGACAGATATCCTCGCATCATGCCAGAGGTCCATATACGAAGAGGATCGACTAATTCAGGATCCCACCGGTGCCTACAAGAGGGCAGTATGGAAACGAGCCAGGGAACGGGCTCTCACGATGTGGAAGTCCCAACTCGAGGCGTCACTACGAAAAACTAGAGTTTCGGGCAGAAGAATACTGGAGGCCGTCGTTCCAGTCTTCGACGACTGGATAAACAGGACGCACGGGCCTTGACCTACAGGATGACGCAAGTCATCTCGGTCACGTCAGCTTTGGGCATTTCCTATTCAGGATAGGAAAAGCCCAAACTCCCGTATGCCACCACTGCCAGGCACCGGATGACACGCCGCAACACACATTGGAAGATTGTGGGAGCAGGTCCGTAGTGCGGAGGACTGGGCTGAGTAGCCAGGCAAAGCTCAACATCTTCCGGTCCGTTTATGTTCCTGTCCTCACTTATGGTCATGAGGTGTGGATGATGACCGAAAGGACCAGATCCCGGGTACAGACGGCCGGTGTGTCGAGGCTGGATAGGTGTCGCAACACGGCCGTTCGCGAGGAGCTTTAGTTCGAGCCGCTTCTTCTCCGGATCGAGAGATCCATCCTCCGATGGTTTGGGCACGTGCAGGGGCTCCTCCCAGAACACCTGGTTCGTCGGGTCCTGTCGGAGTGCCCGATAGGAAAGCGGCCCCGTGGCCGTCCGCGGCAGGGTGGCTCAGGGGGGTGAAGGCCTTGACCAAATTCCATCTGACAACCTCAAGTTCCTTAGTTGCTTCCCTCACCCCGCGATCCTAACGGATGAGCGGGTTCATGAAAAGTGAAGTAATCTAAACAAAAATTCTTTAAACTCAGGATGAAAATAAATAAAACATAAACACACGCACTGATTGAAATAATTAATTGATTTATATATATTTTTAATAATATATAATAATTTGATATATCCTGCATCACAAATAAACGGTATCTGGTCGTGGAAAAAATTGGATTTAAGGCGAATCCAACGAACCGGACGATTTAATGGCGGCCAAGCATTGACGGCAAACCGGAACTGGTCTCTTTGACGACAGACCCGGAAGTGGGACCATTTTCTCTATGCAACGAGTGCAAAAAATGTCGCCACATTTCCAACAGTGACACTGTAAACAATTAATCAATTAATTAATAAATTGACTTTCACGGGAAAATAAATAACTAATTTTCTTATCGTTATCAACTGAAACGTTAACCTTAATACAAAGCAGACTTCCATACGACGCGCTATATGTGACAAACATCACGAAACCAGTTTATGAAAGTTCCAAAGCGTCTAAATTGTAACGGTTATTCAATATTGTTAATGAGATGTGATTTGGTTTGAAATATTATTTCACTGCGAAGGGATTGTTTGTTTGATTCTTTCACACGCAGCTAATTTATATTAAACACTGTATCTGGTAATAAAT
Organism: Columbicola columbae; assembly: GCA_016920875.1. Taxonomy (NCBI): domain Eukaryota; kingdom Metazoa; phylum Arthropoda; class Insecta; order Psocodea; family Philopteridae; genus Columbicola; species Columbicola columbae. The sequence continues at coordinate 16,102,294 of JADMLL010000002.1, forward strand.
GGAAGTCAAGTCGAAATTATGGATGGACACACAGCCGGACTATGGCTTCACTTACTTTTCGAGTGGAATGATCGAATGGCGTCGTGCAAGCGCATTCCACGATATTTCTCAAAGTTTTCCAATCCAGTGCGACTGACTCGACTTCGTTTTTTAACATTTCCGGCGTCAGATTCATTCCCTCGACCTTGTTTATTGACATTTCGCGGATTTCTAAAGGCAACTTTTCCATTTTTTTCTCGTAATCATTAGCCTGGGACACCATTTCGTTTATCTTCGAAGAGCTATTAACGTCGTTCTGCAAACCCTCTTTCTTGTTGCTATCGTTACTCCCGCTTCCTACAACAAATAAGCTAATCGTCAAATGACATGACTCTGATAAAAAAAAAGCTGAGTGGGGGAGCAGGTGAGACTAGACTTTATGATTATCGGACACTCTCACAAGCGACTTGTTTCTCATTAACAGTCTATGTCACGCTAAATTGTTTCGGTAATTAATTTCTTCTCCTTTTTTTATTTCTCTGATAACGAATGACCTTTAAACGACCTTTGAAAGTCTGCAATTAATAATTGTTCTCATGTACCCGTTAGTTTTTTTAATTGAGCTATTCGTCTCTGCAGTAGTTTTATGTGTTCTTTCATCGACGTTGAATGGTCCACCATCGCGAGTAAGATTTCATTTAACGGTTCCCGAGGATGGATTCCGCTTTCGAATCGACAGTACATCCCACGCCAGAACTTTATGTTTTGAGAAGCTGTGTTGAGAACCAGAAAATCCGAATTTATCTCCGGCTGATACAGAGGATTCAAGTACTCGTGTAAATGGTTGGCCATGTATCCCCAGAGAGAATAGGTTAATTCATTTAAGCTGAAACAATGATAAAAGCATACTGTTAACGGTAACGATCTGGATTAGTGATGGAAAACCAATACAGACCCAAGAGACTCTTAAACTGACCCATGGTTTATGTAAACTTTTCTCTTACTAAATGCTGAGTAAGTAGAAGTTAAGACAAAAAGAAACTTAAACCTTCTTAGAGGAGGTTAAAAGTGAAAGCTTCTCAAAAATGGAAAATCTATCAAGATGCTGTTTCGGTATCTTTCACACCACATCCTCTCCTCCTTTAAGTACAAGTACCCACGTGTAGTGTTTAAAAGCTCTGAACAAACTTTGATCCACTCCTCTAGGTTCTCTAAACTGGCTGCTGTTGTTGAAATTATTTGTTCATTTTCTGAAACCTTTACCTGAGATCTCTTCTCTCCTTCTCGCAATTCCCTATGAATGTTCCAAACTGGCAAGAAGAAGCGTGATCGTGTATGGTTAGAAGAAACTTCTCGTTAAATTGAAAAGCGGTCGGATAAACATTCCAGATTTGCCAAGTTGTTTCGATGAACTGAGTCAAAATGGGAGAAACCTCCTTCGGATCAGTGTTCAAGTGTCCGAATCTGTCAGAAAACTTGTGTCCAAATGCAAGCCAGTCTTTCTCGATTAGTGCCTACAAAAATTTTTCCCAACTTGACTAGACATTTCTATATCAAAGGGGAAATCAAAAAAAAATTTTCAAAGAACTCAGGACAAACCTGATAACCATTAATGGTTCTATAGTACGGATCCAGAATGAGTGACGCGATTGAACAAACTTGTGCCGTTCGATCCCATCCGTCAGAGCAATGAACCACAACGCTGACACCGTTTTCAACAGCCTGGGCTATGAAGAAGGAAGTTTCCAGAATTGACTGAATGTGTTTTAACCAACTGCTTGATTCGAGACCTTTGATAAAATTACTCATACTAGGAGCTTTTAATTCACAGGCTACAACAAATTACTTTGATTAATACTAAATCCTGACCAAACTGACATCACAAAGTCAAGTTTCCTTTTAATCCTCCATCTCGACAAGAACCAAACTTACTTTCAAGAAGCTTAGAAAGACTAGATCTCATCGTATGGATGTTTTCAATTCCTAGGAAGTGAAATTTAATGTTCAGATAAAACATTTCATTTTCGTAACCTTTTCCCGTTGCTCGGTTGGCCATGGCATTGATCTGAAAAATTAAAAAATAATTTTAATAAATAATAATGAAGACAAAATTATAAAAGCAAAGAAACAAGTCACTCACCCTTGGCCTTGTGTCTACAACATACATATAACTGGAATTGGGATTTGCTCTCAGAATACAATTAAGCATTGACTCATCCTTAGGACAACGAGCCTTAAAACCTGATAAAGGTTGACTGCACCTGCAAATAGCAGCTTTATTCCTGTGTAAATATGATAAAACGGGAAGCCTTCCTTTACTTCGGAAATTAGAAGAACCTATCAGCATTTCTGGTGAAGCACTTGCAGGAACACATAAATATCTCGGGTAAGTATCGCAAAGCTATAAAATAAAAAACGATTCTTAATTTAATAAATAAACAGATAAATACATAAATGATTTGTTATTAATATAATCAACATACGCCGAAATCTTTATTTAAATCAGTTGCAACCCATGCATCATTGGGCACCCTCATTCTCTGGTACTCCGATGGAAGATCAAAAAAATTCCAGCCAGCTGATTTTGACATTTCTTCAGAACTTGAAGTATAATGAAAGCAGTAGAGATCATTTATATTAACTGTAAAAAGAGAAGTGTAATAACATGACTTTCACATCACACAAGCAATGGTACAGTTATTTGAGATTACTCTGTTTCAAGTGCCTTACCTGGTTTAGATAACTGCAAAAGAGTAACATATATGTCATGACAATCTCTTTCTTTTGGAATAATGAACGATACAGATAAAAATGTCTTGCACCTAATCAGCAATGGTGAGCCTGAAGTTGTCAATGGTAATTTTTCAACACTTGCTATGTGGTTATGTAATATCTGAAAGAATAAAGGCAAAAACAAATTTAAATTTTATTTGTGAATCAATCTTTTGTGTTTCATCCACATTAAGCTCTGTGTTCTCTTAGCAATTAAAGGTGTCAAGTTTGTTGAGTTGAGTTTTAATCCTATTTGTTGTTGGGGTATAACAGGATATGAAAGAGGGCTCGAACTTTCAACCATTACTTTACTACTCACTCTCATCTTTCAATAATAAACTTTCCTGACCAGGCAGACAGTAATCTTTGTTTAAAGAAATTCATACACTTTAAAAAATTGGGTTTATACTCCACAATTATATTATCTATTGATGACATGACTAAAACCATCATCAAAACGTTTTTCACTATATCATGGTAGGGGATTTATGGTGTATTGACTTATAGTTATGAATTCTGGCCCTCGTCCACATCCCACTATACCTTTGGTACTCAAGCTTTTTCTTTCTGGGTCAAATTTCTGTTGTGAGCATTGCAACTGGGCCACACTATTTAGCTAAGAACACTTTTATTTATTTTTTAATGAAAAGAGGCTTATTGTTTTGTTATTGATGATAAAATAATTGATAAAGAAGTCTGAAACCCATGAGATAAATGGTGACAGATGTTTGACAAATTGCCTCTCAATCAGTTTAAATCAGCAGAGCTTTGGTGTTGTACTCGGGACAGTAAATCCCAAATATAAGCCACAAAAATGCTACAATTACTTGTTATAGTGCATTCAACCCCATCATTTTACTTTTTACTCCTCTTCAAACACTAGAACTGTGGTCTTATACAACCAGGCTAACAAACTCTTCATTATCCTACTTTTGAAAACAATTAACATGCAACTAGGAGGTGAACAAAAAAAATTTTTTCTTTCTTCCTATTGATACAAAATCTCAAACTGATTAACTGATCTGTACATATTTCATGTTATCTCCACTTAAATGACATATCACATCATGAAAAGCAGGCTGAAGATATGACATTCTGACACATCAAACATACCGAATGGGTTAAGCAATAAACATATATATTTACCCATGTTTCTTTTCTGCTGTCTGGATCAACAAATATTAAATGAGTAACTGTAACGTACAAAGTTCCAACAGATTTATTGTTATTATACCTGTTGAGCATTCGCACATTTTCAACCTAGAAAAAGAAAACAAATCAATTCTCATGAAACTCTTCCCTTCCTCTTTATTTAGATCACTCAAAATTTATTCAGAAGACAGAAAAATAAATGAAGTCAACTCCTGTCAAAATTCTGGGTCAAGGAAACAAAACATCTGTGAAGCTTTGAAAAGAAATCAGCTAAGTACTAAAAAGACAAAATCCAGCTAAACAATTTCAAGGTGACAAAAACTCAAATTAACGATTAATTCTGGGTAATTAAAGTATAGTTAAAATTTTCATGAGGACACCTTACATGCAAGATGAATTTTAAGTTGGATTTTTAAGAAAAGATGAGAAACAAAAAATTGATTTGGTATTTACCTTGGGAGTCCTAATGACTTCCATTTCTTAAATAATATTGTTCAGAGCATCGTACGAGATTAAAACTGGAAAACAAAACAAAATTCAGAATAAATTAAAAACTATGTATCACATAAACATTTTCTTAACTGTAAGGCAACATTGCAGCATAAAAAGGTTTTTTTTTTGTTGTAAACAAATTACAACAGCGCGAAACTCAGCTGAGCCAATGCGGTTAGTCAGCACCAATCACGAATCCGCCAATTTTTTAAATTGAAATAAATTATATATCGACATTGGGGATTTTAAAATCAATTCAGTTCTTCCTGAAATTAAAACTTAATCTGAGTGAAGAGAAGTTAAAAAAATTTTTTTTTCAATTTATAATATCACACTGACAATTAATGTATCATTTGATTTTTAAAAAATATTTGACGTGTTACCAGATATTAATTGTAACCCAACTCATTTAAAAAATTTTTTTTCTTCAATTTGGAAACAAATTTAATTTTTAACCTAAATCACTCAAGCATGTCAGTATCGTTATCATATTTTAAATTAGAAAAAAAACTTGAAAAGGCCAAAATTGTGTTACCAAAATTTTTTGTTTTCATAATATTCTAAGCTTTAGGCTGGGACGCTTTTATTATTAATTGGGAGATAATTATAAAATTTTTCAACCACTTACTATTACTTCAACACTTGCTGACTTAACTGATAATTTTTTTTGTCAGCGAATATTTGATTTATACCTATTAAAAAATCTAAGTCTTAGTTCCAATTATGGGAATTAAAATTTGGAATTTTTTACTTCCTTTAGACAATATTATAACAAATCTGGTTTGGATTTATAGCCAGTGTTTTATATATAAAATTAGCCCCCGCAAGTGAATCGTTTGGGAATTTCATTCATTTTTAGGTTTCATTCTTGTAACCAAGCTCACTCTGGTAGTCACAGAAATTTATGCAATTTAATTAATCTTGGCTCTATGGCTTGGTTAGGATATTTTTTGTACCCCCAAAAATAATAAATAGGGTTAAATTAAAAACGAATTTGACATTTAAAACTGATTTTTCTTAATTTTAATAGACTAGGTTCACTTAGGCAATTTTGCCAGTTCTGTTCAGAAAGCTCTCAGATAAGAACAGACCGGAACAGAACGAAACGGATCAGAACAAAATTTAAGTTGGTAATACAATCTGACATGTTTTTCTTTCCTGCCAGGCTGTAAACATGACGACTCCCATTTCAAAAAAGAGGAAAGTAAGTTAAAATTTACCGATTTTCTAAATGTATTTTTAAAAACTATACTTCAACCACGAAAATTAATTAGTTTGTCAACCTTTTTGTGTCATTTAATTGACAAAAACACGACTATAGACTTGAGATTGATCGGATAAAAATGTCGTGTTTCGGTCAGTTTGTACACGTTTCCACTGCCCCTGGTCTAATTTTTGTCAATTGTAGTTTGTAGGTGATGGAGTTTTCAAAGCCGAATTGAACGAGTTTTTAACTCGGGAATTGGCAGAAGATGGGTACTCCGGCGTGGAAGTTCGAGTCACCCCAACTCGAACGGAAATTATTATTATGGCAACCCGAACACAAAATGTGTTAGGCGATAAGGGGAAGAGGATACGAGAACTAACATCGGTCGTCCAAAAAAGGTTTAATTTCCCCGAGAATACTGTGGAATTATACGCAGAAAAGGTTGCTGCTAGAGGTCTTTGCGCCATAGCTCAAGCTGAATCACTTAGATATAAGTTAATTGGTGGTTTAGCTGTACGAAGGTAAATACGTTTAGATTTATCTGTATACATTTTTCTTTGAAAACTGCTAAATATTTTCAATATAACTTGCCGGAAATAGTTTAAGTTTGATCTTTGAGTCGTTCTTAAAACAAAAAATTTTGTTTTTTAGAGCCTGCTATGGTGTTCTTCGATTTATAATGGAATCTGGCGCTAAAGGTTGCGAGGTTGTCGTTTCGGGAAAACTTCGTGGACAGCGAGCCAAATCTATGAAATTTGTAGATGGTTTAATGATTCACAGTGGTGAACCAACAAATGATTATGTCGACTGTGCAACTCGACATGTATTATTAAGACAAGGTTTGTGGAATAGTTTCAAATTTTTTGTTGATTGTTTGTGTAAGGCTCATCTGTCACCCATTTAATCATGATAATTACATTTTTGTGACAAGAAGTTTCAAGCCACACTATGCTTATTTTAGTAACCCATTCATGTTCAAATTTTATGTTATTTGCATTCTTAAATTTGTCAAAACATAATCTTTCTTTTTTACTTGTAGGTGTGTTGGGTATAAAAGTTAAGATCATGTTGAGATGTGATCCTAATGGGAAAACTGGACCCAAGAAACCTCTACCAGACAGTGTGGAAGTTCCAGATCCTAAGGAAGAAATTATTCCAACTGTTCCCACTAGCGATATAAAGGGTGTTAAAATGGACATGATCGCAGCAGTATGAATGTACCACAAAACATTTTAAAATATAAAAGATTTTAAAACTTAACTACAAGTATCTCTTTTTATCAAAAAATCTCATTTAGGATATGAACAGTATTGTTTTACAAATCCTAAAATCTGACTGGGCTTCAACTCACCAATGAAAGCTAAGGTATGAATTCTTTTTGATCTTTAATTGACACCAACTTGATCAGCTGTAAATGAGAGTTGGAAAGATCAAGACACGTGATGGCGGGTTGATTTGCTGCTGTCGTGAGGGCTATTTTAATGATCTCAAACTTAAAAAGAATGTAACATAAACATCGGGACAACGACAAATAAATCCGCCAAATGTTCTTTTCAAAAAAATATGTTCATATATCTTATTTACCGAGTATTACAAAATGTTGAGTTGCAATTGTTTATAAAAGGAAAAAGTCTGAAACCTATTTAGTTTGAAAACATTGAATTACTTGATGTCGATAAGATTCCAGTTTTGCTCAAAACCTGAATTCCTCCATGAAGACTGCACACTTTGGGAAAACCACGTTGGACGAGCCACTTGCAAAACTCTTCCAGATTTTCCCCGCCAGATCCTATGACAATGATAATTTTCCCTTTACTCTTCAACAGCGAATTCCATTCTTTGGTTTTGGGCATCTAAAAAGAAGAGCATAAAAACTTCCTTAGTGTCTCGACTCTAAAACAGTGACACTGATACAATAAAAACAATGAAATACCTCTTTCTCGGAGAATGATACAGTATTAAAAGGTATGTGAATGCTCCCAGGCAACGACAAACAACTATGTTCATTAATATTTCTAATATCAATCGTGACAAAATCCTTAATTTCCGAATTTTTGCTCGATTCAATTAGAGAAAGAAGATCGGAGGCACTGATTCGTGGACAACACTCTTTCTGCAATTCGGCAACTGATAAGGGGCTCAGATCTAAATCAGATTCGGAACTATTCTCCCGATACTCATGTCGTCGATACGTAATACTTCTCGGCGTGTTCTTGTATTTTTCTGTTGAGTATTTCACGCACATTTCTATGTCGATTTCTGTCAAATAACAAACGAAAGCAATTAAAAGGTTTGAAAAACAAGAAATAAAACCACCAAACACTAAAAAAAAAAATTAATTCGATTCACATACCAGGCAGATCTGAAAATAGTAAAATGCATTCATTGAATCCTGATGAGAGAAGAGTGTCTCTGAGATTATTTAAAACGGCCAAACCGATGAATAGAGGAAAAGATGCGTCTCCCAATAAAAGACGATCCCACAAATGAAAGATTTTGTGCAACGGAAAAACATCTGCAATTGTAGAATAATAAGATTTAACTTTCAGTATAATTTTTAATATCTCAGATCATTTTTAGTTAACATTTCCTGGCACTTTGAATACGGTTCAAACGCCAAAGCTTATTTATCTAAAATTATGATTATGTAAACATAAAGTGACAAATTAATCCCTCACCCCACCCTTAGAAATAATAAGGCTCCTTTAAGAGTAAATTTTTGTGCATTTTGCTCATTTCTAGAAAGCAAGGGAACAATTTGATTGTCTACAAGAAGTATTCCTGGCTATATCACAATACTTTCTCCATTTATAGCATTAATTTTAATGTTTTCTGCCAGAGTAAAATTCTTTCTTTTCCCAAAAATATAAATTAAGGAAGAGGAAATCCATTAAGAAATCTAAACATTCAATATCTTCTAAATAGAGTTGTACAATGCCTCTGCCTCTCTCTTTTTCTCTTCATTTCTCCTTTAATCTCTATTGAAAATCCATAAACTTTCTAAAAAGATGTATCTATGAGTTATCTTTTCTAGAAAACAACCAAATTTGGTTTAAATTTACATCTGTTGAGATAAAATATAAAACATAACCACAGTAACAGGTATTTGTAAGCTAACTGATGGGAAATTGAAAAATTTCAACAAAAGAAAGGTTAGTTTCTGAGTCAAACGATTAGATCCTTGGTACTCAAACTGTGGCCCACCAAGCTCTGCTAAGTGGCTCAGTGACCCAGTAGAAGCCGACTGAGTGAAACTTTGTGAAAGGCCGACTACTCACTTTTAAGTCTGAATTCTGGAACATAGTGCCTTACCAGTACAAAAAAATGGTCGTGCCTGTGCCCAGAGCCTGCTAACATTGTTTGCCTCAACATATCTTTGTGAGGTTTAATATATACTGACAGATGTACATGCAGATGAGGGTGGGCTGTACGCGTCGAAAGCCGGATTCGTAAAAGCTTTGGTAAGTCGTGTGGCCCAGTCGCAATGGTCACAACGGAAATTTGGCCCAGGAAGTACAATGCTTGAGTACCAAGGGATTAGACTCAGCTATGGCGTCTACAGACTTTAAATGAAATTTAGACCAGTTGAAGTAGTGCTGTTATAATACTCAATAAACACCCACAATTTTGGAATCAAAATTTGTTTAAAATTATAAATAGAAGATTAAAAATTCATGAAAACTATCTAAAATGGCGATTTTCTTAGTCTAACTATTGAACAGGAGCTTTAATTTTGAAATTTTAGAATGTCTTCTAAATGTTAATAATTTTCTTAATTACTAAACACAAGAGACGATACTCACGGGAGAAAACCGTTAGGAACCAAGGTATTGCGAAGAGTTCAGGAATGAAATTGATTGATTCTAAATGATTGAAAAGGGTCGGATCATAGAAGGCAATTAAATGTCGAAACTTTGCCAAATATTCGTGAATCACAGCTGAATTATCTCTTAGAAAAAAATTATGTAGATATTTCGGAATAAAAGCTGACAAACACGCGTAGGCTTGAGCTGAAAAGAGATAAAAACATTTCACAGTAGGACACATCTTCAAACTTTGATTATTTCAATTCTGCTCCTCAACTACCTTCGTTATTGAAATTGAGGTATAAGAAAGGCGCGCAAAGAGAATCAAGCCCCTGCCAGTAAACGTATTGAGGATGTGACATCACCCACGCCTTCAGAATCCTTTTCAATTTCCTGTGACCTTCGGAAGACGATAGTAACTCGTTGTATTGATGACATCTCGGAATATCGACTTCGATCTAAAAATACGTAAATTTTTATAAAGACCATACAAAACCTGAAGGGGTGTGAATCATTCAACTATTTCCGGTTACTGAAAAATTCAACAAATATGGAGTCTTCCTCAACACTCTCCAAGAACTATTATATCGTCTTACTTGTCTATCGGTCGGAATGGAAGTTTCTTTATCAATTATTTCGTAATTCCGTTGAACATCGCCAACGACTCCTAGTAACGCAGCCCAAATATTTCCTCTAAAAAATGGCGGAATGTCGACTTCCGCTTCCTTTAAAATTGCGTTCATCTTGAAAGGGTACCCTAAAATTATAATAACAATCCATTATCAAACTTCCGAAATCGAGCTTAATTCATTAAAATGTGTGACTTAAGAAAATCGATTAAATCATTTAACAACTATCATACGCCATATTCATTATCAACAATCCTGTCAACTCGAATCAAAAACCATGCAAACAAGTTGAAACTAACCAGATGTAATAAAATCTCTTCTTAAAAGGAGATAACAAGGAATTTAATTACAAAAGTATTTTACCAGTAAAAGCCTGTGATATAAAATAATTCTGTAAAACTGATATTCTGTATCCTTTTCCCTAATGACCAATGGTAAGAAATCTTCTTTAATGAAAGATTTAGTTTTTTGAATAATGGAAGACTCAATCTCGATTAATGGATGATATTCCTCAAAAGTTAAATGCAATAGTCTCTGATGCAAACTATCCAAAGGTAGCAAAATAACTCTAACATCTAACATTGATGATGTGTCTTTTATTTCACCAAAACTGTTCCCTCCAGTAAAACTAAACTGAAAACGAAAAGAAAATATTGTTTCATCTGAATACAAAATTTCTTTTTAGTGTTAGAACCTTTCCGTCAAGATCAAAGCTTATTTTAAAACTTACTTAGGTAGAGACAGGATTGGTGGTTTACTTTTGATCATTCCTTGCTTTTTTAATTCTGAATAAACATCTCCTCCAGCAAGTTGCCAGAGATGATAAATCTCTTTGAGATTTCTTTTTGATAATTCACTAATGGACCCTTTGTAAAAATCTTCATAGGATTTAATTAATCCTTTACTATTCCCTTTACTTTCATTTAATTTAATTCTCCAGCCTTGACTCGTTTTACCATTCTCCTTAGAAACTCTTTGAAGGAAGTCAATGTGATAACCACCAACAAAATTTTCATTTTCCTCCTGTTTATCAACATTCTTGAGAAATTCATTCTGTAATAATGCACTTGGAGTAGGACGATTTGTCACACTCACAGTTAAACATGAATCAATGAAGTTCTTCACATCTGAAGGCAATTCTTTGAAAACATCAGTACACCTATGCTCATTAGCTAAATGTTCTAGAACAGTTCCACTGCAATTAATTAAACTGAGAACTCTTTTTATCACCTGACCAAGTTTTAGGTCACTCCAAAATTCCTTATTCAAAACTAATTCTGCCAAGACAATACCAACAGACCACACATCAACTTTAGGCCCTGACGGAGTTCTGTCTTGATTCAGAAACACTTCTGGAGCCATGTATTTTGGAGTTCCAACAGGAAAGGGAACACTCTTACTGTAATTACTCATATAATACAGTCCATAATTGAATAATTTCACATTATCTTCTGAATCGAATAAAATATTGCTGGGACATAATGAACGATGCACAATTCCTTTACTATTTAAATAATCTAATCCTGAGAGTATTTGTTTGGCCAATTTCTTAATTTTATCCACTTCCAATGGTTTGGCAATATCTTTTAAAGATCTATTATAATATTCTGAAGTCACTATAATCCTCTCTACAAAGAGAAACAAGAAAATAGAGCAATTAAAATGGTTCTGACTGAATTTTGAGATACTAAAATATGTAAAATATGTTTGTAACACTTACCATGCTTCCCTCTAATAACATCCAAATATTCGCACAAATTGGGATGCTCGATGGCTTTTAGACATTGCGACCTCCCGTAAATAATACAGAATTGGGTGTCAGCGGTAAACCGTTACTGCCACACAATTCTCCCGGGTGTTTTTTAGCAAAAAATGTTAAAGCACCAAAAACACCTGTATCGCCCATTTTTAAAAATTTCTTTTACTTGATAATATATAATTGATCTCAAATTTTAATATTGTTGTTTAAATAAAAAATATGTTCAGATCATTTGCCTAATTGAGGTATATAACTAAAGTATATAATTCAACAAATATATATATATATAAAATTAGATAAAAATCTGTAACAAGTTTCTCCAAGTGACATTTGAAAAAGTTCTGAGTCACTTGATTTTACTATTTTAAACGAGGAAAAATATTTTCATCTTCAGTTTTTTGTTTGACTACATAAAACAAATACAGCTTACATGATTATAAGTGGGAAACAACTTATTCCCACCAGTATTAATATAATTTTTTATTAAAATTTTGACGTTTCTTTGGTTACATACTTTGAGCCAAATGCCTCTTGTGTTTACAAAGCAGAACACCACCACAGCCTTCTAAGATGTAATAATTTTAAAGCGGTGGTTTCAAACTTGTGAATCAAGTACCAAACAATTAATGATAACATCACTTGTTCTTAGCAATCCTTATAATTAATGATTTTTTATTTTTAACAAACAGAATATATTATAGGTACATAGAAAGATGTTGGATGGTGTAAAAGAAGTGATATTAGTTTTATCTGGGAAAGGCGGTGTTGGAAAATCTACTGTCAGCACATGTCTAGCGTTAAGTCTGAAGGAAAAAGGATTTAAAGTAAGTTTATACTGAAGACTTAAAACAATACTTTAATTACCTGATTATGTGAAATAATTTGAAATCATTTCAGGTTGGTCTTCTGGATGTTGATTTATGTGGACCCAGTGTGCCTTATCTGTTTGGAATGGAAGATAAAAATATTTTCCAGTCATCAGAGGGATGGGTGCCTGTTTATGTAGATAAAGATGAAAAGTTGGGAATAATGTCAATTGGATTTTTACTCAATAGTAGAAATGATAGTGTTGTTTGGCGAGGACCAAAAAAGACTGGTAGGTCAATTGATTCACTCAAAAAGCAAATTATGTATTACTCAATTTGATTGAGTAATTATGAAAAATTTTTCTTCATAGGAATGATTAAACAGTTTTTGACTGACGTCCACTGGCAAGATTTGGACTATTTAGTTATTGACACACCTCCTGGAACATCTGACGAGCATATCACTGTAATGGAGAACTTACGGTGAGTGGGAGCCACTTCCTAACTAAGTAACTCTGTTTATTCAACTCTGGATGATTCTTAATTTTCTGTTTGTACTATACAAATTTGTATGTATGTGTCAGGACTGTTACAAAAATGAGCCAACTGATTTCAACCAAACATGGTGTGACAAATCAACTAGTATTGGAACATGATTAGTGTTCTGTAGTTTATCTCATTTTTGATAATTAACATTGAGTGATATTCATTTAAAGTTGTTATTACAATTAAGTGACATCTTTTTACACTGCAAACATAGTTTTTAAAGTTTATAAGAAACAGCATAAAAAATTTCAAAAGATTGACCGAATTTAACTATGCACAGTAAAATTCTGAAATCCAATTAGTCAATGTACACCATTTGACATCTGGGTTCAACTGAGCTCTAAGGCGGCACAATACTTTAACAATTATAAAATTGATTTAGGATTCAGGTTAAACATGCAAACGGTCAAGAATATCTCAAACAGTTTCAGATTAGCAGTTTAAGGGCATAACATTCAATTGGAATGAATCAGACAGGAAAAGGAAAGGTAAACCAGAAAAACTGTAACATTTAAAATCGATAACAGCTGCAAAAGTTTAATTAACATTTTCTTCTTACCAATCATAAACTAAGCCAAATAAAACCTAAGATGATATGTTTATGAAGGCTTTCAAAATAAGGGAAGAAGTCTTGTTATATTTTACATTGAAGTATCTAAGAAATTAAATAAAAATGAAACCAATACAAGTTAATCTGTTAATAAGTATATAAGTGTAGTATTTATGAAGTCGAAGGGCAAAGATGATAATCAACCAGGACTATATAGGCTCATTAAAAATTGTAAATATGAATGGAGACCACTTGAGACCCTTATCAGAGGTTTCTAGCCAGGTTTCGAATAATCAGTGGATGGGAAGTTTGGTTGAAATCTGTTCATATGTTTGTGAGTTTTCTGGTTCATAAACAAATTTATATATAGATATATATACAAATTATATTACAGTAATAAAAGTTTTTTTTATATTAAATTAAGTATATACAGGGCAACACCAGGGTAATCTGCAAATCACATTTAAGAAAAAAACAAGACAGATTTGAATAACATGCAAAGTAATTCCACACACACACACACAACATTAATCACACAAAATATCCAAATTTCAAAAAACTAGGACTTGCTTCAAAACTTTTTTTTTATTTTTATTTAAAGATAAAAATTTATTTTCTTTTCTTCAGAACATTTAACAATAAAGGAGCCATCATAGTAACAACTCCTCAAGCGGTTGCTATAGAAGACGTCCGTAAGGAGGTATCGTTCTGCCACAAAACCGGAATCCCGATATTAGGCATCATAGAAAACATGAGCAGTTATGTTTGTCCACATTGTTCGGTAAAAGATCAAATCTAATTTACAAACATCCTTAATTTTTGTGGGGAGGAAGGTGAAGCTTTTCTTGACTTTTTTCTAATTTTTAGGAAGTAACAAATGTGTTCTCAAAAGGCGGTGGAGAGTCACTTGCAAATGCTACGAACACCAAATTTCTAGGATGTTTACCTTTAGACAGCTCTATAAGTGATTTAGCAAATTCTGGAAAATCATTCCTCGAGTTATTTCCTAAATCTGAGACTGCCAAATTTTTTTATAACATAGTCGATAACTTAATACAAAAAAAACAAATCTGAAACTATTAATTACTCTGTGTAGTGATGATTGATTGATTGATTGAATCAAAAAAATTTTTTCCATCATCACAGTGTCTAAAAGTGCTTTTACTAAGTGCTTTACCTAAAAATTGAAAGATTATGAAGATGAAAACATTTTGTGGCATTTTCTGACCACGGACTATTTCCTTCTGACAGTTTGTCAATTTATAAAACATATACTAATTGCCATTTTCCTGCTTTACTGATATTCAGTATGCACTTTAGTGAGATGTCTTTGTTTTCAGTACTTTTTTTAATTTATAATTTTGGTTAAAATTCACTTTTTAAGGATTTGAAAATAATTTTTTTTTCAAAATATATTTTATATACTTGTGTATAAATTTTGTCAATAACTCTTGTTTTACCTACATTTCATACCTATTCAGAGATCTATGTTAAGGGTTAGAATATAAAATCTGGACAAACATTTATGAATATTAATGATTAGAGACAAAAAGAGGAAGTTAGCCTACAGACTTCCTCTTTCTTAACATTCCCATTCGACAAACCTTTAAAAGGAAGCTGATTAAGCCCTACATTCCATTCAACCACATGCAGCTTTTCCCTCCACCAAACCAATAACCCGGAATCATTATTACCCACCAACCAACAAAAATTCAGGTCTCGAAATCAATTCCTGGTAAACCAAGCCCAAAAAATTTTTATAATTCGTACATGCACCCAACATAAAGAAGATTAAACAGAGTGTCAGTACCCGCTTTTGATTAATTGTTGATTTAAAAAAAAAAAATTCTTTATTTAAATGAAATATATTTTAATTTTGTCAATTAAACCCCATGTTAACAAAATCCGAAGAAACTCGTCCTCATCGTCTTCAAAATCAAGAGATCTCTCTGCCTAAATCGGTTTCGAACCAAACGACATACTCCTCCATTATGAATATAAAAAAACCATAATAAACTCAAAAAAAATATCATTTTATACTTAAATTTGTCCCTTTTATTTGAAAATCTGTAGCGCACAATTTTTACCTCTCTAACTATTTCCATAAAATAACATTCTCAATTAAAACAGGTTTGAAAGAGGACGGAAAAGTACTAAAAAAAGGCTGAACCTTTTCCCAAATTTTTCTAGTCTTTTCTGTCTCTTCTGTCAAATGGATTACAAACGAATCATCGTGTCCGATTATTGCGCATTGTGCGCTAAACAATTAAAATAAATAATCGACATATTTACAATCAAGTCATCGGGAGGAAGAGTCATTCAGATCTGCCAGAACCTGCGCTATCGTCCTCGAGGATTCCACGTTGCTAAGAGCTATACTCGCAAGGTGAGGTTCGTATCCTTTTAAAAATCTGAAAACGAAATAACAATTTCAAACGCTCAATCCACAATCAACATTTTGAACCCCTTTCTTTAAATATACCTACCACCCACTCCCCAAACCCCTACCCCCACAACTTCAAATCTTACTCACCTCCTACCTACGGATGAATATATAACTAGGTTTCTAAGGATAAGCGATGCTGTTAATCGAATACTTTTGGTTACTGGCCCTTCATTGTCATCCTAAAAGAAAAAATAAACAAAAACTTCAGAAAATCTAAACCTCAAATCAATCCTCAACTCCACCTCTCATTTGAGACAATAATACAAAAATATAAAGAAGCTTAGGCGAAATCACGACGAATCGAATCTTCTAAAAGCTTTTACAGAAACCAAAACCTTCTTCTGATAATAAATTAAGCAAAATAAATAATAAGCAAAACGAAAAAATAATTTTTTTTTGACTAACATTTCCTTTTTCTCAACAGCCTCCTACATCCAAAATAATCTATCCATTTCCCTAAAATGACTACCTCACAGCTCGATTTTAAAAAGAGGAAATGAACCATACATGACCCGTCCAAACACTTTCAAGAACAGTAAAACCAAGTTTTAGGGTCACTTAGAAAAAATCTGAGTAAATGTTCTGAGACAAGTTTTAAGCCGTATTCAACTGTCTAGAAAGAAAACAGGAATACTACAGCGGAACTACGTGACCAGAACATCTAAACAGATCTTCAGGGGTTTGGCTCTGCATCTTCGACAGCTTCTGTTCTCATTAATGTTCGCTATACCCGACTATCAAAAACATTGCAAGAGCTTTCATGAGTCAAAAGGGGGAGCTTTTCAAACTTGTCATTTACAGACAAATGAACGCCATTTTCTTCTACTGATTCATCTTCGAGTCACAGTTTTCATCTTAATATGCTCTTAGAATTAAACTTCCTTCGGTCATTCACCCATTTCGCAAGTAAAACCTCGCCCGAACCCATCGAGATGTGCTTCACAAAACGACTACCAGTGCGATGACCAGGAATTCAAGACCTACGATACCATTTTATATAAACACGATGGATGAGCAAGTGCTAATAAAAACTACAAATAAAAATCACGTGACTTTGATGTGCAAAACAAAAAATAAATAAACGCGTGAAAGTCACCCGCGTGTCTAAAACCAACCTACAGGTTCTTCTACAGGAGAATTAACATTTACCTTAACCTGGACGGGGGGCGATGCTACCTTGGCTAGAAGCAGAGCGCCTGGAGGGGTAAGAGTTTGTTGCGGCGGACAAGTTTTCGCCCCGTTCGCTTTCTGAGCAGCATTAACAAAACAACACATGATTCAAATATTTTTTTTAAACATCTCTTTATCATTTTGACGAACCTTTCCGTCATCTAAATTCCTTTTCCAAGAATTTTTATTTTTTCTTAAAATCCTTGTACTCACCAAAAGCTCTTTGGGGTTGACAAATTCAAGGGCATGACGTTTGATTGCGTGGAAAGCGGCGTTCGGGGCATAGCCCGGATGTGGAGGAGGAGGCGTTGGCGCCGGAATTTCACTTCTACCCTGAGTCGACAACTGCTTCCGTCTAGCAGCCATCATGTTTAAAGCCTGCAATGTTGTTCGATTATGTTAGTGACTGGAAAGGTTTCAAATTAACAACCGATCCTTTGACGTAGGGATACTTACATCCGCATTGCAATGACGATCAAATAAATGTGTCATTAGAGAAAATCGTTTTCTTTTCATTCCGTCGCATCGTTCCCATAGACATTGAGTTTCAACATCGACATTAGTGGGACAGTGCGCACTGCACACGTGCATATAAACCTCATTCGCCGTCCTGAAACTCCTATGGTTGCAAAAAAACAATTACCATTATAACTGTCTCCTCTCCTTCCTCCAACTTAAATACCGAATACTCGAATCAAATTCTCACCTCATACAACCTCTCCACTCACAAATGAAAACGGTGTTCTCACTCGTTTTCGACCCCGTCGCCGGAGTTTTAGCAGAGCCGTTTTGAACAGTTTTAGTCCTATCGGATCCATTTTGATTCAAAATCGGAGCGTTGTTTTGAATTCCAGAGCTTATGATCTGAATCTGTGATCCGTTTTGATGGAGAGAAGGTATCGATGGATTGGTCTGAATCCCTGAGGTGAGAACAACGTCCTCTCTCGTCGTGCTCGAAGTCCCCACTATTGAGGTAGGTACAGTAGCTGCTAACGGTGGGGCGGGTTGGCTTTGAACGACTTGACGTGCAACGGGAGTCGCAACCACCATCTGAGTTCCTGAAATGAAAACTTCACTTTAGGCCTTGCTCTCGAAATCGAAAAGGTCCATTTCAAATTCAGGTTTTTATTCAATTCAATTTTTACCTTGTGCAGTCATCACCACCTTCTGCTGCTGTGTATTAGCGTTACCCTGAGATTGTGGCTGCAATATTATGATCGTTTTTGTACCAGGTTGTTGTTGCGATGTCTGTGCAACGAGCACCGTTTGGGGCTGACCCTGAACAAGGGCGGTTTGAGGTTGGGCTATTAACATTTGACTCTGCGAGTTACCTACAAGAGAAAAACCAAAATCTCAAACTCAACAACAAAGAGTTTAAAAAACTCCAGAAGTATCAAAGTCTCAGAAACAAAACCTACTGGACATTATGATCTGTTGAGGTTGTGATGCTACCAACATTTGACCAGAACCACCTTGCACTATCCTTTGGTTCTGTACAATGACGGGCAACGATTGTCCTCCTGCAGAAAACAAGACCTGTCCCTGTTGTGACAGCTGACCCGGAGCCATAATGATCTGCCGAGTGCCTGACGCGGCGGTTACGATTAAAGGAGAAGACTCTCCCAGATACAGCGGACGAATCTGGAATCCAAAACAAAAAGGTTTGGTATATCTGGAAAAAGTTTAAAACAAACCAACAAAACGTGCTCTCAAACAAACTTACCTGTCCCACCTGTCCTCCGGGAACGACAACAGTTTGAGGTTGGGGCTCACTAGGAACTTCATAATCGGTTTCATCTTCTAAAGCTTCAGCAGCTAAAGCCGCGAATAAATTCGCCGCTGTCGACGAAGCTCGAACTTCTTCTTCTCCGTTAACTTCTTCCTTCTCATCTTTCAACTTCAACCCCTCTGGCTTCTTTTCTGCCGTTTCTTTTTTACCTTTAGACAAAAATTGAAAGAAACACAAATGTAAAAAAAGCTCTCATCGCTTACAAAACTAAAAATTCCACAAATGTTTAACTTTTAAAATCAATCTTTCAACGAATTCCATGTTCTTGTAATTATTATCGATTTGGAATCGAGCCGAAACCGATTCGCAATGAAAGATTTTATTTCTCTTCGCTCATTTCTATACCCACTTGGTGGTTTACCTCCTTTGTCTTCGGCCGCTTCCGCATCTAATTTGGGACGCTTTTCATCGATGACTTCTTGGTTCGGCTCAGCCGAGCGCTTGCTCCCGCACTGTGGAGTCGATGCTCCTCCCATCATTGTTGTTGCATTAATTATCACAGTCGAACGTTCCGCTCCTGTCCTTGTCTCTCCGTTCACACTCACTACACTATCTTTTTTCACAGTAATACCTTTATGATTTAAATGCGTTTCCTTGAGGATGGCTTTCTCGACGAGCTCGAGTCCTTTTTCCCCGATTCTCAAGTCTTTTCCCAGAACCCCGTTCAATGCGGGTCCTTCCTTCTTGTCGAGGAGATCCGCGAGCATCAGAGACTTGCTCTGGGTTTGTTTGACACAGCTGTCTTCAGTCATGGATTTATCATCGACTTGTTTGACACACGCGTCCTCTCCCATCGATTTATTCGCCACCTGTATGCTCGTGAAATTCTCTTCGTTCGAACCTTTCTGTTTTAGGTTTTTGTCACTAGTTATTACACTTACACATTCAGCCTTTTTCGCACAGTTTTCTTTCACTATTGTGGACACCGTTGCGTCAAAGTCCAAAGAATCCGGTATCCCGTTAAATATACCCTCGAAACTCGTTAATGAATTGTCGTTGTCGTCAGCTGAAGAAACATTCCCGCCACCTGAAAATCAAACACCAAATATTAAACCATTTTATCCAGTCTTACAGAGACAACCTAACAAAAAGTAAAAAAAATATTTCAACAATTACCAGCAGCGGCACAATCTCTACTGGTTGAAGCCATCGAATCCGAGTCTTCACCATCTATCTTTGGAGTCTTTGGTCTAAGTAAGTTTGCTACGGTGCTTGTGTTTCCTCCAGTCGTCGTCGGAGGTTGAGGAGGCTCCTTTTTTCCCTTGGCAACCGCCGTCGCCAACTGATACTCTGACGATGACCCTGACGAATCCTGAATAATTCCGTTTAACCTGATAACCTTCGCCTTGGCAGACGTTTCTAACACTTTCCCTTGAAGTTGTTGCTGTTGCAAGATTTTCTGTTGCTGCTGCCTTTGTGTCACCTAATTTTCAAATTTTTTCACAAGACGAAAAGAAGAAAAAACAAAACGAGAGAATTAGTCATTGCAATTTCAAATCTCAGAATTAAATTAAATTAATTTATTCGCTCATTTGAATTATGAACCTCGACCAGTGAACAAATCTCAGCACGTCCTTTCTCTAAACTTTTTTATTCCCACCCAACAATCCAATTTCTGTCTGATGAGCATTTCAAACGACTAATTCTGTCTAAAAATCGCCATCTTAAACTAATATGATTAGTAGTCAAAAAACTGTTTCAAATAAATTACTTCAAAGAAGTTTCGAATACAATACAACCTAACATAAGTTAGTACAATACTCAAACGAGTTTAGTTTACTGTTACAAACCAAACAAATCAAAACTTTAATTAAAGGATTATGATTTAGGTATCATCGATTAAGAACCAATTAAACTGTTAACTAGCTCAAGTCAAAAACCTTTGTCAACCCTCCCAACTATGTCTGATAATTTCACCGCCCTCTAATACAAACCTAACATAAAAAATATAAGATCGACAAAACCACCTCATCTATCTCTGATAACCTAAACGTTAGCCGTAACTATTTCAAAAGCTCCCATTATTACAAATCAAAATTTTCTTTTTTTATGTCATCGAGAGAAAAGCTATTATAGTAAGTGTTACGGAAGCTTACGGCTTTAAATTTCACCTTCGATGGAAAGGGACACAATTAATTCCCTTCGGTCTTTGTTCTGGAACGTGGATTAACTGGATCAAGAGGATCAAGGAAGCTTTCTTTCCCTTCATTTCAGGAATCCATCAGGTTGTTGCTGGCCAAAGGAATATGTAACAGTGCTGTAGGATGTATTAATAGGAAAAGGTAAGGTTAATCCAATTCAAAAACAAAAAAAAACATGCTCCAAATAAAAAAAACACCCACACACGCTGTTACCTCTATCTACTCACACAGTAGCAAAGTAAATGTGTAAAACGTACCGCACAAAAAAGAACCGATTTCTCTTTCGGTATTACACTGTTAAAACTGATTAACTTGACTTTAGTCTTGTCTGTCAAAAGAGTTCAGAAGCTTCATCGATCTTTCTTTATATCTATCTCTTGTTCATCTTCAATCTTTTAATTTTTTTAACTTATACTTTAATACTAAACTTCGGAACTCGAATCAGTGATAAGTTAATATTATAAACACAAACCTGCGTGTTATCGGATAGCATGCCAAGGGGCGCGGTCATGCAGATTTCGCTTACTTTCGACGCCAGTAGGCTCTTGATCAATGTCGAATTGTCCATCGGTGGGGGCGTACACGGTGGCGAAGAACTCTGTCCCACGGCAACTGGGCCCGGATGAGTTTGAGTTGATACCTTTACAGCATATTTACAACAATCAAGTCTAATATTACAACAAACTACATGCGACTGTGAGGAAATCCAATTTTCAATTTCTTTTCGAGTCCAAAAAAAGTGTTTCAAAGAACAATTCCCCCAAAACAGAAATTTTGTTTCAAAAGTATTGCTACCCAAATCCCTTCAAGAGTGAATCCTTACACCTCAATACTAGATACTTAGAATACAATAAAAAACACTCGTGTAACTACTCTATGGCTAACTGAATATATACTGAACACAAAAATGCAAAACCAATCCATAGGTTTAGATAAAAACGTGTTCACATAAAACAAAAATTACTTGGCAGCTACAACGACATTCATCTTCCGCATTAATAATAGTTATAACAATTTGGTTTTGACATAATCGCGGGAAACGTCAGCAACAGCCAAGTCATTTCGTTCTGAGTTACACTGAACAAAACCTTACCTGCACTTTTCCGTCTGTGTGAGAAGGGGAAGGCGAAGGTGAAGGAGAGGAGGGTTTATTCGGTGAAATAAGCTGAGCCTTAAGTATTGGCGAAGTTGGGGACTCCGGTTTTTTACGTTTCGCTTTTGATTTTGGAGTGGATACTTGAGGGCGTTTTTTCATCACTGGTCGAGGGACCTCCGTCACCGGGACAAGTTTGATATTTATCGTCAAGGGAACGTCGCGCACCTTTATTCCTTCGTAGAAGCTCTGAGTAGTTGGACCGCCGGGTTTCACGTCCGCCGCGGGAATCGGCTGAGACTTTGGTCCAACAGTCCCACCAAAAACAGATCTAGAAATAGTTCGTCGATATTAATAACTCTTCTCTATATTACTGATTACTCTTCTAAAAACTCGACGTGATGTCTCACCTGACAAATCGAGGGAAATGTACAGATGCAATGACGCCCTTCCTTCCCATTTTAGTGCAGGATTCGACGTATCTTTTGTACAGATCTTGTTGCTCCACCTTTCCACCGACGCTCAACTCGAAAGTTGCTCTCAACCAAGCTAGAGCAAATTGTTCGTTTTCCTAAATGAAGAAAGATAAATTGAAAAACACTGAATCATGATAACAAAAAAAAGTTCACAGAATAAAAATCCTACAAGTCATTCACTCTCCGGTGACTTTCTTACTAATAATTTAATACCTATACTATTACATCATTTACCTGCACTGTTTGCTGATGAGCGTGCTGTTGTTGTACCGTTGGCATCGTTGAAATGGTTGAGATGGTAGGTATAGTTGGCATGGTTTGCACAAGTGGAGGACATTGAGTTGCACTTATCTGAACCGGAGTTGCCACGGCAGCCATTGGCATTCCCACCATAGCCTCTGTAATGCAATACGAATCATTTTTAAATTCCGCCTTTATCTTTCTTCCGAATAAAAGAACTAACGATTCAGAAATCTGACTTACTCGGCGAAGGAGTTCTCATTATAGTCGGCGTAATGATTTTAGGCATGGTTGCTTGTTGTACTGTCATGGTGGAGACTGTCGCTAAAGGAGGAGCCGGTTGAGGTGTGCAAGGCTGAGCCACGCAGGCGGCTAAGGTTGGTGCCGGAGTAGGGCTCGCTGTCGGAGGTGGCTGAATCGAAGTAGGTGGTGGTGGATTTGCGGCCGCGCTACCCGACACGGTTTCTATTACTCTCATCAATATACAAGCTTTAGGGCCGTAGCTTTGAGCCTAAAACAAAAGGAAATACGACACCTTATTACTGCTAATCTTCTTAAGTAAATTCCTATGAACGACAGCCAAAACAGAAATTTTTATTATTTTACCTCCACAGTGATAAGAGCAAGCAGCATTTCGATAGCACCTTTAGATCGGCAAATGTAAGTGCAAGCCTTTTCTCCCATCGAGGACATCGAATACAAGCATTCCAACGTGTACAGCAGAATCATTATGTCATGAAGACTTAAAAGTCGACAAACTTGATCGTAAACCTATTAACAAAATAAACAGTCGTTAAACTGACTTTCTTCCAAACATAATTCCCACACTGATCAAACATAAAAACCTAATTCACTCACATTTTGATCTAGATTCCTGCAAACCACATCCTCGTTTTCATCCTTCTGGCAGATTTTGTTTAAGATTTCAAGGCAAGAAATGATAAAAAACCGATTTGTGTGATGAATGCCGCGATGGATAGTCCAGAAAAAGGCTTGAAATATTCGATCCACGGCCGGATCTTCGATGGTTAACTCGGGAGATATATTCCCAAGCATGTCGAGACCAAGCTGATGCAGAGAAGACCATTTTGAATTTATGCAGAGGAGAAGGAAACGGAGGAAAGTCGTGTTCTTAGCCATCACGTGCATAGACTCTTCGCAGAATGTCAAATTCCTCAATATGTGTGCGACCTGTAAAACTCGTTGCCCAATATAATCTCGAGTTCCATTTTCACGACCGAGGCAAAAAAGCTCTAGATCTTCCGGCTCGACCTTTAACATGCACTTCTCTGAACTTTTCGTTTTCTTTGTGGGAGTTTCCTCCCAGAAGAATCTTTCCTTTTTATTCTCCTCTTCCCTCAACATAGCTTCGTAAACTTCCGCCTCCCTCAACTGCTTCTCTAATTTTTTGGCTTCTTGAATTGCTCGCAACCTCTCCTCTTCCAAACGTTTTTTCTCTTCGGCTTCTTTCCTCGCCTTTTCTTCTGCTTCTAATCTTTCCTTCTCCACCCTTAACCTTTCTTCCTCCTTTAAACGTTCCTCTTCTTCTAAAGCTATTTCTTCAGGTGTTTTACTCTTCTCCACAGCTTGATCTTCGACTCCTTCAACAGCCGATCCATCAGGAGCTTCTACGTTAACCGAGCTCGACGAAGCCTCACATTTCACTTCCGACGAATTTGCACTTTCGTTTACGTTAAGGTTTGTCAAAGCAGTACTACTATCACTCCCGTCGACGTTTGCTTCCGGCGTCGCGGTCTCTTCCACTTTTGTTGCACTACTAACATCGATAGAGGTGGTTCCTACGTCTTCCGGCTTAACAAAACCCTGCCATTTTGAATCCCCCGAATTCTCACCCCCGGAAACATTATCACTTGAATCGATTGCATTTGATTTTACGATATTTACAGAAGTTTTTTCCTCGTTCCTACTGACATCGTCATTAGTACCACTACAACTATCCCTATTACAATTATTTTCCGTCCCGACTTTTAAAGAATCTTGAATACTGTTGATTGGATTCTCGCTGGAATCGGTTAACCTATTGTTCGCCGTGTTATTTTCCTTAGTTTCACTAACAGTTACCACATCCGACACTTCACCCACGGTTCTTGAATCGTTTTTCTTCGGAGATGTATTTCTAGTCTGAGTAGAACTCGTCTCTTGTTCCTCACCGACGTAAATATCGGTACTGTCAAATGTTCGTCCGCCACTACTTTTGAATATTTTAAACCTTTTAGGAAATTTCTTAACGAAATTATTTTCATCAGTGAGATCCAACAAATCGCTCGTTTCTAAAACATCACTCCAAAATGTCGCCAAAGAATGACCCCGAATCTGTCCGTAGACTTCTTCAAACAAAACCCGAAGATTCGCTAAAAGAAATAAACAAATTAGGCTCTCACTACCTGAAACCAGAACCGAAGATAGTTCAAAGTATAGCCACGACTACAATACTCACAATGATTGTAAACTCCAGCATGAGCAAGTAAAAAATCAACAATCCTCGGGCATTTTTCCAACTTCAACGTATGTTTACCCTCGTTAGACAAAAGCGTACACACATTGATGGCAAAATCTTGTTCATTAGGTAGAGGTGACACCAGTGACAACGCCAACCGATCATAGTCCGACGGTTTGTAGATGTCTGACGAAAGACCGTTAAACTTCCTCAGGTTATCTTTAAAAAAAAGAAAGAGATAAAAAAAAATGTTGACAAACAGAAGCCAGAGCATTAATTAAACGATATTCCATTAAACATCCGCCGACATTCTTTCACTCCATCACCAACACCGATAACATCAAACCATTCTTCTACTATCTAAGGACATATTTAATACTCTGGAACCTTGAGAATAAATTCACTAACCAACTACAACATGTTGATGATGATTGTAAGTAAGGGGAACGGTATGTATAGAACGTGTGCTCCATCTTCTGTGACGCGTTTCAATGTCTTCTTCGTCGAGGTCGTGGCGATCACTCGATTCACCCAGGTAGTGAACTTTCTCATACCGATCTAAATATCTGAAAAAGAAAACACAAATTGAAAACAATTAGTGCCTGGTTCTCACGTATTGAACCCTGATGCGGTTCTGACTCATTAATAATTTGGTTTTTCTGGCGAAGCTTTGTTTTAATATTTATTGAAGTGACAGAGAGACATTACGCAATCACTATGAGGGCATAGTTTTAAAGCCAAGAACCGAAGTGTACTAAACGTGCACTTGACGTTTAAAAACAGAAAAAGTTTTATTATTGGCACACGACACCTATAAAATTAAAATTGAACAGGAAAAAAATTAAATTTAACACCAGTCTTAGCTAACTTTCGAATTATTAATAACAAAATTATTCAAGCGGGTACTAAATTATTTATTATTGCTTGTACTGACTGGTGGCGGCGGTGAAAACGATTTGGTGCAAGAGGCTGATCCGGACGGGGAAGAAAACCATCACTAGTGGAAGACTGACCTCCAAGCCGTTCAATACTAGTACGCGGAGTGATAAGTACGTAAAATGTGACTGCACACGAGATTGGAACAGTTGCGGACTTTAGGAAGGAGGGGAAAAACTTCATTCATGCCCGATAGTACGACCAGGAGCACGTGGTTTACGTAGGCCACGTTGTCGAAGTCTAGTCACAGTGCAGACGGCGAGCGGGCAGTGAGCACGCCAAGAGAGAGAAGTAAAAGAGGAGAACGAAACGAACTCTCGTCTCGCTAAACAGCGATCGAGTAATACGAGGCAAAAACATCTCCCACTGTGCTGCTCTGCCATCACTGAACGCTTCAGCTTTCTTAGCGCCAATGAAAACTTTTTCCCAAAGTTCCTCCTCGTCTGTCTCCATTTCCCCCCACACACGGTCTCCTCGTTACGCTCGACCGTGAAAACGCTTGCTCCAATTCCTTACGTACGTACCCACTCATGGTCCAATTACGGTACACTCTCGAGGAGGAGAGACCTACCGCGGAAAAAAATTCCTAACAAAATTTACAACAGAAACTTCTTCCAACATCGAACAATGGAAGCTATCAAGATCCTGTTTTAAATGTTTTCCTTATTCTCAATTAAAGGTAACAATTTTTTTATTTGAAAGTTTAGGTCGAAAGTCATGGTTATCTAGTTATTGACTAAGGTGTCTGGATAGTTTAATAAATTTTTTTCTCAGGATAATGTCTAGTGCTGTTCGTCAACCGACATCCGGTTTCTAATTAAAAGAAAGAAAATTCGCATCATCATGCCTTTGATTAAATTAATACCTTAGATAAATCTGCTTGAGTGCATTTCCTCCATTGACACATCCCTTTGGTATGTTGAATTCGTGTAATATATCCTTCCACTGATTTGTTCTATTAACCTGCAAAACGCAAACAACCAAAAATTATGAAAACAAATGCGACAAGAAAACGGCGGGAAAGTATAAAAAGAAATAAGAAAAGAGAGGAAAGAGAGAGAAAGAAAGATGGGAACACGACAAAACGACATTCAAGTGTTTAGTGTTATTGATCGTAAATCACCACCACAATAGCCTGGATAAGGGCATCGTCACGTGATAGCTTTGTGCATTTATCGATGAAATGGGCGCGCTTGCGTCAGTGAAAACAACTCCTGCGTCTGGAATACCTCTCTATCGATTGACTTTATTAACGTTCTTAACAAATTCATACCCTTCTTATAAATATATATATATCATCCACCGCGTCTGATTATTGTGGGAAACCTTTATTCTCGTTTTATGCTAATCCGCTGTGCGAACCCGGGGCAACAAGAAATCAAGGAAGAGGCAAAAAGGAATGCGCGTCGTCCCTACAAATCCCTCTTCTTCCCACTTTCTTTTGAAGAAAAACGTTTCGAGCCGGCTTTTACGAACACGATTAAAAACCTTTATTCTTAAACGTAATTTATTTAAGTGCATTCGAATGATTGCGGTAACCCAAATGTCCCTTTCAATCTGTCAATGCACAAGAACAATACAATACAGAAATTCACTCCCCACCACAAACGGTAGTAGTTGCTCTCGTTTAGACATTAGTATCGTTCAACTTTTCCCCATTGCCTATCACCACCCCAACTCCTAATTTATTTACTAATCAATGACCCATTGATCTTGAGAACTTCAAATCCACAACTACCAAACTAAAAACAAATCTTTCCCCAAACTGTCATCAGTTCAATTTATGGTTACATCCAATTTTGAAATTGTGAAAGCTTCAGGAGCTTATGACTTTCTCCGTCAGGTTCGATGACACATTTACGTGACCTCCCATACCACCCCTATCCCCCAAAACACACCTACTCTCTTTACTTTGAATCTTTTTACTTTAAACACATCGGCATAACCTTTGAAATAAAAAGAAAAAAAACTTCAAAACAATCCTGGATTTCTTGCTCGTAAAAATGGTTTTATTTTTGGGTTTGTGAACCGGGGGAAACCAAACTGAGACTTCGTTTCATGACTACAGCACTGGTTAGCAGCATTCTTTAAAAATTTTTTTTCTCTTCCTCTTCTTTGAACTACAGTACTGAATTTTGTAAACTTTTTTCCTATCAAGAAGATATTGGAAAATAAAAATAAAAATGTTCGAATTAAAAAACCGACATTTAGCTGACATTTCAAAACTAGGATAAATGAAAATAAAAAAAATAATAATAACTATATCAATAACATCCAGAATAAAAAAAATTTTTTTTAACTTTTCTGTTAAGACGTTGATGGAATTAGTACCACGAACAAAACTCTCCCACAGCCCACCTTCACTCAAAAAATTAGCAACCCTTCATCTCGTCCCTGATGGTGACGTCAGAGCTAAACTTTGACAGAACTTTCAGAAACTTATCCGGGCAAAGCTTCGAGCACACAAACTCAATAATCACCCTTCAGAGTCCTTTCGGAAATTGGAATTTCTATCAAGATGGGATGGACTGTAAAATAAGCTAACAACCTCACCCCCCGGCCAAATTCAACGACCATAGCAGTAACCTTTTAGTCGACCTCACATGGATTTACTACCGTCATTTTTGCCCAGCACCTGACCGTAAAAAACAAACATTCAGACTTCCATTTACCCACCATCTGCCAATATGTCGATCGTAGTCCCCTTTCGTATGTGAACCACCTTTCGGCTCAAGTCCTGGGAGGAAAATGTGTGGCTTGTCATTATGTGAATTTGGATTAATGCAGTTTATCATGAACACTTTTATTCTAAGAGGAATGTCGTTTCGAGAAACAACACGAATCATCATTTCTCGAGTCAACAACAATCAATCCCATTCATGCGAATTCTTAGAAGAAAGGGAGTGCACGCCCTCCGGCTCTAAACAAAAATTTATGTGACAATTTTCAAAAGCGTAATCAAAACTTTGGCGTTAAGCAATTCACAAGACACAACTCTCGATAATACCAAAATCTCGTTTTCTAAAGAAACACAAAAATTTATCTAACAACTAATTGCAGTCTTAAAGCCACTCCAAAACCCAATAAATTAGAAAAAAAATTGTGGGCAAGTTTCACAAAAATCTCAAAAATAGCAAACTAATCTACTCCCATCATAAGATACATACCCCCTCCGTCCCTCCCACCACAAATAAAAAACACTAATTAAAAAATTACCTGAATTAAGAGAAAAAAAATCTCCAAAAAACAGGCATTCAGGATCAAAAATTTGGCTCTCTTTCAAATCCGAACCTTGATATCAAGTTTCCAAAGCAAAAAAACCCATTCACATATTAATATATGACACCGAGGTACATAAAATAAGAAGAAGCCTATTCCACTGACAATATATATAAAAACCACACACGAGAGAGACTTAACGGATATTTCGGGAAGCGGTCCTTTAAAAGCCTCTCTCAAAACAGGTTCCACACATTCGAAAGCTTCGGATTGGTTTTGAATAAATAAATAAATAAGATTTCAGAAACCTTGAAATAATTTTCCATTTTTCAACTTTGCTGACTTGCAAGTGTTAGATATAAAATAAAAATAAAAATACCAAATCAGATCAAACACATGTCTAAAAGCGAGAGCATGCGTAACGCATATATATAAAAAAAGCTTTAAAGCAGGAGGGTTTACGTTTCTTGTTGGAAAAATTTTTCAGTTTCCGTTCGCCACATTACTGACTTTTGAACTCTTACAACGCGTTATCCGTTATTTAAAAAAAGTTCAAATCAAGTGGCAGACAAGTGAGTATGAATGATAATCAATGACAAGCAGACGGTTTCCGGAAAATGGATTTTTTAAAAATTATTTTCTGTCCCCGAGTTAAGTGCCAACTGTCTTCAAAGTCGAGACGACATGTAGTAGGTTCAGCTTTAAGGGGTTATATCTAGCTATCAGTCTAAGAGTAGAAAATGATATAGTTCTGAACCCAACAGAACGAGTACCAAGAGAAAACAACAGAAGTTAGGTAGAAGAACTAAGACAAGTATGGTATGGGGCAAGTGAAAATTAAAAAAAAAAAATTTCGTTTTCAAAAATCACGGGAAAAGCTCCACAAAAATTTAAAATAAAAAACAATTTAATTAAAATATTAATTAAATATGAAACTTTAATTAATTTATTGAGTGATCGGTCGAAAATATCCAACTACGTGGCTCATTAAAAACCAAAAAATTGTACACTACTAAAATTGTATAAATATTGTTTCATTAGAAACGGCCACTAAAGTATAAACAATATTATAAATTTTATTAAAGTCCAATAAATTCAAATTTGTACTCTTTCCAACTTCCTAAGACATTTCTTCTCAAAATTCAATAGACGGCCTTCAAATTCTTGAGATTAAAACACAACAAAACAGAAAAATTCATCATCTAAAACGATATGGCCGTTTTTCGAAGATGGCGATTCGCGATTTATAATACAAGAGAGAGAGGAGAAAAATTAAAACAAACAAACAAACAACTCAAAAAGAGAAAAGTAATTAAAAATCGAATCAAAAGAAAGGAAAACACTGGGAAAAGTGGCGGGAGAGAGAGAGAGGAAAGAGAATTTTCACGAGGGAAAGAGAAAAAGCGAAAGAAAAAAAATTGCTTGCTGACGTAAACTTAACCGACAACACAACACAAAATCATTTGCAGTTCGTTCGATTATACAAAAATTTATGCTAAAAAAAAATTTTTCTTTATTTTTACCTTGACCCAGCCTCCACGTTGTGTCACTACATTATACAATCGAAACAAATCCACTTCCTTTCCGCAAAACTGCGGTATTTTCTTGAACGGTGTCCTGTTGGAAAAGAAAAAAAAATTTTTTTTAATGCTTCCGTCCTTTACCATTCGGTTTTTGTTCAAATAAATCTTCTAATCCCTACTGATATCTGACAGATCCTTTATTTCGTCATACTAATATACACATTTTATGCCTGAGCTGTGGCGCCATTTTTATTTCTTTCCTTAAGCGCCTGACATCGTTCACGGGATCTGCTGTACTGCTGATTTTATTTTTATACGTTCTGATGAAAATTAAGGCACATTCAAAAATGTTAAACATTTAAAAACTTCCATTTGGTTATTCTTTTGTTATGAATAATCTACTAGATACATTATAATAGACAAATATATCATGTTTAGGAGCATTATTACATAAGAAATGATTATAAAACATTATTCATATTTGATTTATCTTTTGCAAGATTTATCAGTTAACTACCATAATCACCATCATTAATTTATTACTATTAATTAATTATATTATATATATGTACAGGTAGAGAGCTCAGAGTCCTCATTCCCAAAATTTTCAATTGTAGACAATTGTAGTTACTAGATTTTGTGCGAGTTATTTTTGTCATGTATATTAAAATCAATTTAAATAAATATAAATTAATGTAAATATACATATATAAAATATTATTCGTTTTTGTAGAGTTTTGCAGATAGGCCTTTAAGGGTTTATAGTATCTCAACCTGTAAGTATTAATATAATGTAAACCAAGTTTCATTCAATCTTTGATATATTTTGCCTAAAATCTGAGAAGTTAGCTTAGGTCTTCCTTATAGGTCTTCCTTATAATCCCAATAATCATTATAAATAATAATTTACATTATTAAAATTTGCTAAAAACATCCTACAGCCCTATATGTGAACCCAAGTTCAAATTTGGATTTTTCAAGATGTCACAGAGTACCAGAGCGCGAATCTGGGGAACCACTGTTTAAATAAAATCAAATCTTTGTCTACAATATTAATTATATAAAATAATATTACTCAATAACCACAAAGCGATTAATTATATATATAAAAAGCTAAACAAAAAATTTAGATAAGTTGGGACTGGAAGAATTAAACGATTAAGGCACTGGCAACAGAACCGTGCATTAAAGTTTTGAGTGAGAGCAACAGGCCCGACGGCTGTTGATATTCGGTGAACGTCAGAAGCCGGCGCGCTCACATTTATTTAGTCATTCTCTTTTCGTGTTCGACACCGTTCAAACAAAAACAAAAACGTTTTGGTGTCTTGTACACTCGACCTCTTCAAGACTACAAAACAAACCAGTAGAAGGAAGTAAATAATTGATAAAATGAGATTCAAGGTTGGATTGCCAAAATAATATTACCGTTTCCCCTATCCAAAGTCAATAAACCGACTAAAATCAATTTTTCTCTTCTATTACAATATCAAATTATCATTATTAGTGTTATTCATCCACCTTCCCTTTCAAACAATCCCCCAATCCCTTGCTTCGAGGTTTTTCCTCTCTCAACTAAACCAATTTCTCATCCCATTTTAGACTATACACTTTCAAAACATGCGGAACTTATGAAACACCATCAACCAACCAAACCAGAACCGAGGAAATTTTTCCTTTTTTAATTCCAAAATCCTTCTAAAGGAAAATAAATCACGATTTCGTCAACGATCTGGTTAAATACTTTGCTGAATTCCTCGCAAACTTCACCGGCCACTCCTATGTCACATTTACAGGCAAAACGGATAATTGATAATTCATGTCAGTCACTGATGTATATTAGCAAGTACATTGCTTTTCCTCTCCCTTAATCGAATGCATACTTGTTTCTAATATTTCACTCAAAATCGCTTATACCTCACACAGAGAATCTAACCCGAACCAAGTCTCAGTAATAACCATTTCAGGAAATTTACCAACCCAAAAAAAATTTTCAAACATCTCAACTCGACTGTAAAGTTCTAATTTAAAAAGCTCGGAACTGTAAGTTAGTGCGTGTTGCAATTTAAAATCACAAACCGACTCTCACTAGAGAACACTTCTCGTTTCACTGATTTTCGCGCCTAAAATCGTTCCTACCTTTTCTCTTTTAACATGTCATTACCCAGTTAAAAAGGGCCATGGTACAATGAAATAAATTTTAATTACAAATGACCTTGAAAATTATTTTTTCCTCAAAAAAATTTTTTTTTTATTTCAAATAAAGGATCTGTCACGACATAAACTTCACATTAATCTTTAGAAAACGGTTCGCTGAAGCTTTTCAAATTTAAATTACCAATTTAAAAAGAAAACTACCTGCTTCAAAGTAAAATAATGTTTGAAATAAATTTCGCAACAAAAGAAATCGTTTCTTTTAAATTTCTTCACTTCTGGAAGTTCAAGCAAAAGTTTCACATTCCATGTGCCACATAAAAATAAATTTTTAAAATCACTCAACAAGATCAAATAACCAATAAATAGTAACTGTTGGTTTTGTTTTTTTAAACAAAATTCACTCCATTCCCAAACTCATTAAAATATTTTGAGAGCATGACACTCATTTCTATAACTCCAATTTGAATTTCTACAATTTTCCACAAGTTATTGTGGTTTCATCAAAAGATTTCTCATCCTAACTAAATTTCCGCCAGTACACAAAAAAACCACATCCAAGACCTCAACATCTAGACATCAGCTGATCTCATTTCAAGAACTATAACATTTAATTAAAAGCAGAATAAATTACATTTCGAAACACAATTGACCAATACTTTTATCAATTCCATTGTAACATTTCTCTTTCGATCAATTTCAGTTTAATAAAATCTGAATTGGGTAAGTCATTAATAATTACAAACATTTCTAACGGGTATAAAAAATTAAAACAGTGGTCAACTACTTGATATGACCAAATCTTATTTAGATTAGGACAGTGAAGAATTTGAAATAAAATTCTGCCTCCAAAATATTCTTTTTCGATGAAATCAATTCATTTCCCACTTCAATTTAAATCAATTACTATAATAAATCTATTTCTCACTACTAAGTTTTGAATCATACTCAAATCCTCACTTAACTAAGATGAAAAACTCATTTTCTTTTAGAAACGCGCGGATTCAAGTTTTTTAATTGTGAAACACTAACAATTCAATTAAACTTGAGGTTACATTTTGACAAGTGCCATTTTAACAAAAACGAGAAATACAATTCTTCCTTCGTTATAAAATTTATTCATTTTATATAAAGAAAATCATATTAAATGGCACACAATCAAACAATCTTACTAACCAAATTTATGCAAATTCTTTCTTGACAACAATTTCTATGTAATAAAAAGTACTGTTAATGCAAATAAAATGATAAAATGATAGTTGATTCAGCAGACATGAATTAAGGTCATCTGATGTTCAGTTATTACAATAACTTTATTTTTACTTTAAATAAAAAGAAAAAGTTTTTTGTACCACCAGAATGAAATAAACTGAGAAAATATTTTTGTTTTGATTTGTATTATTTATTAACAACTGTATGGGTCTAAGATAAACCACAAGCCATGTGGAAATGGGCTATTTGGGGAAAACTTTTTATTAAGAATCATTTTCTGCAGCAGCTTCTTTTTAAAACACTGGATTTTAACTGAATTCCAACAAAAACTTTTGAAAAACAGAAAGTTTTGCTCAGTCCACAAGTCCTTATGAAATTGTTAATGTAACACATGACCAGAATTATTAATCCAAAACTCAATAATACTAAGGAAATATCCTTTGTTTATGGTTTAATAAAATGTAAATAGTAATTTCGGGACCTTTTAACGTATTAAAAAGTGCGGAAATACCATTTGAAAACAAAAATGAAAAGCTTTTGGTTCCGCTTTTTCCTTTCGAAAACCTACCCTCTTGTTTCATGGAAATGTTGCAAGGAACGGGTGAAGGACTCCCTTTTCTGACGATAGCTCTTAGGGTCGTCGAACCGATCCATTTTGGGGGCCAGTTCGAGCGCCCGTTCGATGTTATTTGTCCATTAGACGAGGAAACCCATGAATATGCTACGACTGCCTCTGGTGCAGCTATCTACTTCGCGAGTGAGAGTTGAATGAGCTCCCTCATGCCGCGCAAGTTGACCCACCCGTCATCACAACAAACATTGTCACATTGGATTCGATTCCGAAAACGACTCCGATTTAATTGTATTCGAATAAATTAGACATTACATCATTTTTTTTTGAGTTTTATAGAGCGTTTCTTGATGCCTACGGTCACAAAATGGCGTCCACACAAAGAATTGCCAAGCCGAAATGGGAGCGGTTATTTAACTTCAAAGCGAAAACGCAACTTGTTGTTGTTTAAATTAAAAGTGAATATCACAACTGAAAAGTTAGATTTAATAATCCGCAACTTTAAACCTTTTAATAACACTACATAACTTTGTTATTGATTAAGATATGAAAATTAATGAATATGCGCGTCCCGAAGCCTTGGCAACACTGAGCGTCACTTTTAAAATCCCTCACCAGAGGGCAGCACCATTTAACATGGTTATGACAACAACGTAAAGTATCACAACCCATATTATTCCTCAATCAAACTTATGTTATTTACCTTGGTCGTGTTTTGTGATTTTTTTTCTAGTGTCGTCTCGCTGTCATGACATATAAAAGAAAAAAATATCATTATGGCGATACTCATGTAAAGAAGCAATGGAGAACTCGCAACCGAAAGAAAGATTTGGATGAGGTAATTTACTAAATAAAATCTAACACTAGGATTTGACAACCTCGTGCTCATTAAAAATCTTTGCCTATTTTTGATACACATCTAAAAACTTGATTCTAAACTTTAATAATGCTTTGAAACGAACGTTATACTCATAATTTTCACATTTGCTTTCATTTATTTTATTAATTTAATATTTTTTTTTCGTACTGTGTTGTACAATCGGTTCCTTTATTCTCTGCAATTATTTCAATTTGTCATGTAACACTATGACATTAAAAAAATAACTTATTTTTTAAATAACTTTTTTAAGAAAGATATTTTATGTGTAAAAAAATTTTTGAGGTAAGTTATTAAAGTTCTATTTCAGTCGACCAATATT
Organism: Columbicola columbae; assembly: GCA_016920875.1. NCBI lineage: Eukaryota > Metazoa > Arthropoda > Insecta > Psocodea > Philopteridae > Columbicola > Columbicola columbae. The sequence goes on from JADMLL010000002.1 coordinate 16,138,616, forward strand.
TATTGGAAATAAATATGCCGAACATAAACATTATAACACTGTAAAAGGCTCAAACGTATTTATTTTTTGTATTATGAAATGGAAATGGAAATGAGCAAAACATTTCAAAAACTTTAAGAGGAATTACTATTAAATAATTTTTAATAAAATTTAAAGTTTTAAGTAGATGAGATAAAGGGAAATACATGGGATTATATTTTCTCCCGCCATTAATTAAAATTAGCAACGTGCGCGGATGAATATGAAATGAAATAACGGACCATTTTCATCAAGGTTAGGTTATGTCAGAAATTAGATAAAAATTCTAAATTTAGTTTAGAATAAACTTATTATTTTGTTAAAAACTATATCACGCCCCTGAATTTCTGACATTCGATACGTTAAAAGTTGTTTGAATCATTATTTGATTATATATGTGAACTGTAAAACTAAGAAAAATTTTTCTGAACTTGCATTTGTAATTATTGTTCCTTCTGAAAAAGAAAATTGTTGTTTCTCTCAGATAAATGAAGATATAAAACCGGAAAATATTCCTAAACTACTGAATCAGGAGGTTGATGAAGATAAACCTGGATTGGGACAATTTTATTGCGTTCATTGCGCGTGAGTATTTATTTTATTTATATCGTCACACGAGTTTTGATTATGAGGTTATATAACCGCCCTGTGTTAAAGGGATTTAGAAAATTTTTGAAAGTTAAAAAGTTTGTACTTTTTTGTCTGACACAAGAATTAGAATAACAACTCAGATTCATTATTTTATGAATATATCAAAAATGATTTTGAAAAATCTAATTTAATTGGTGAAATCCTCACAGAATCAAGGTTATGTGACTGTGTTACAGGAGATATTTCATAGACGAAGGAGCACTAAAGGAGCATTTTAGGTCAAAGGGTCATAAAAAGAGACTTAAGGAATTACAAGACGAGCCATATTCAATTGAAGAGTCTGAAAGAGCTGCTGGAAAGGGTAGTTACATTGAACCAAAGAGAAGAAGAATTGAAACTCAACAACCTCTTAAGGAGGAGATGGACACAAAAGAATCTTAATTTAAGGGAAATTTAAAAATAAGAATGGCGTCTTCTTTGCAATCATTATTTAAGCCAAATGGCATAGTTCGCCGCTGTTTCTCATTATCTTGTGCCAGGTCCAATGACCGTCTACATCAAGCTGTTGCTTTCGTTCAGCCTCACATTAATCTTGAGAAAAAATTAGAAGAAATATCACAGTTAAAGGAAAACGTCGAACGAAGAAAACTAGAAATAGATCCAGTCAAATTAAAGTCACTATGGGATTTTCTAAAGTATTTAGAATTGACGAAAGTCCAGTTGGAGAAGAGGAAAATGGAAATTTTCGACCACTTGAAAGACTTAAAGAAAATCGAGAACAACAACGAAACGAAACAGGAAATGGAAAAGTTAAAATTGGAAGGTAGGATAATTAGGGAAGATTTAAAGACTCTGATGAAAGCTTTCTGGGAAGTCGAAGAGAAGGTAATGATGAAAGGATTGTCTTTGCCCAATGAAATCCACAAAGACACCCCTGATGGAAATGATAAAGTTGTTCACGAGTTCAAACAACAGCCAGTAACTAGTCAGAAAGATAGTCACGTGGAAATCGGTCAGCTTCTAGATCTAATAGATTTTAGAGATCCTTCTTCATATTACTTGAAAAATGCAGCTGCATTATTTGAGCTGGGATGCGTTTCTCATTTCTCTGAAGGTCTCAAGGGAGATGGCTTCTTGGCATTTTGCAACCCAGACTTTGTAAGAAGCGTGATCGTAGATGGCTGTAGGGTTGACTATACCGATGCAAACTCAGTTTTCACAATAAAGCAATCGGCCGAAAAAAGCAAACAAAACTACAAATTACATTTAGTCGGGGGAGCGTCCATTTACCCATTTTGTGCCTTTCATGCCAAACAGAACATAAGTTTCTCCTCACTCCCTCTCAAATATTACACAGCAGGACGTCAGTACAGTCCAAACGGAACAGATCAAGAAGACGACACCCTGGGTCTGTTCAGCACGTGGCAAAGAACCTCCGTAGATTTATTCATTTTAACAGTAGATGACTATAACGAAATGATGGCTTTGTTCCGTCGAACTCTGGACACTGCCATCAGGCTCTACGAGCAATTGGGCCATCACTTTAGAATCGTCTACTTAAACGCGACTTCTCTACAATGTTGGGAATGCTTGCGTGCTAGTATTCAATTATACTCTTGTCACGAACAAAAGTACATAGAAGTGGGTAAGATATCGATAAGCGATACATACATATGTCAGAGACTTCTCATGTCTTATAAAATGTCAGAAAAAGATAAAAAGACTAGATTTATGAAAATGGTTTCGGGAACCATAGTCGATATTCCTAAATTATTAGGTTGTTTATTGGAAGAGCATAATAATACCGAAGAGAAATTTTCCATACCTGATTGTTTAAAATATAGTTTCGGTTAATTTTAGTGAAAAAAATTTTTTTATACAATTGTATAAATCGTTTTATGAATACATATTTTTAAAATATTATGCTCGCGTTTTTTGTTTTAAAGTTCTCAGATTCTGTTTTTAATGATTCTCTACACTAAGTTAGAACAATAAAGATCTCTTGTCATGAAGTCATTTTATACAAGTTAAACAAAACACCTGATTGCGGTGGACAACACAACTGCGGGTCATGTTTTTTTCTATAATTATTTTCCTCAAGGCTGTGATTGTAGTGTGTCACTTTCGGCTTACTCTTAAAATAAAAATTATTTTTTAAACAAAAAAATTTATCTGACTTACCTAACTCAGTGGCTTAAATCGAGTTGATCGCTGTTGTAATGATTCCTCTCCATTCCTGTGCTATGGTCACACTGTTCTTGTTGTAATACTACAGACCGTATCCCTGATTTTCTTTTAAGCCTCACCTTTTATATTATCACCCATCCGTCCACGGAAATTTAAATTTCACAGCCCTCCGATAAAAATTTTTTTTGCAATGGGAATGACAACACCCAAACCATTTTGAAATATTTAATAGTCCAATGCACAAAACAAAGCTACACCTCTACGTATCCAATGACTTTGGGTTTTGTCTGTGGGTACCGCGATAGCAAGAACGTAATTCGTGGAGTGTCCTGTCGTGGACAGAGTCCCCGCTCTAGTGAGGGTTTTATAGACAGGGCATTCGTATATCCCAGACGAAGGAAGGACGTAATGTTCTTTAGGGATCAACCATATGTATGGCATTTCTAGAAAGAAACAAGAACTAGTTAATGAGATTTCAATTTTCAGATAATAATATAATAATATATAAAAATAAAACTTTTGAAACTCAAGCTAGGCAACAATTTATACCTGTATACAGTTCTTTTGGTCTTGATTCAGCTAGAAGACCTATTTCTCTGTCGAACCTTGCTCCTTCGATAAACAAACCATAAATACAGCAACCATCTTCGGGTCGGGCCGTAGGTGGTTGTTTTAATATCTGTCTCAAGAGGAAGTCAAATGATAAGTAAATTTTTGACAACACATAGTAAAAAGCTTGATAAATGATTTTTGGTACCTGGAAACTAAAGGATATCGAGTCTATTGATATTATGAATTTTCTTGCAAAGTTCTGAAGAGTTCCAGTTAAAAATGCTTGAGGGAAGTAAAAGCCCGAAATCCAAAAAGCCGGTGGAATACCATGATCGATCCATTTCTGCAAAAATTGAACTCTTCGAACAAGATCATCCACCCATGCTCCTGAAAAACGGAATAACTTCAGTTACACAAAGTGACAAGTGACATGGTGAAGAATTTAAGACAGTTACACTTACCTAAAGGTTTCAGAGACGGATACGCTTTAGAACTCCAAGCTCCTGGAACTTTCTGGTTAAACATGCTAAGAGACATTTCTTCTAATTTTGCTGACATCACGACCAAACCCTTTAAAGCCTTCAGTAAATCTTTTAAAGTTGACTGAATCACATTTAAGAGCTTGTTGTATCTTATTATTTCTTGAACTAAAACAGTGTTGAGAGATTCTTCGTACAGTACCGGATACCTGGAATTGTTAGAGCCACGCCATTTTTAAGTAACCATTGATATTTAAAAATTTAGTTACAAAATTTTTCCAACTTGAACTCACTTCTCTTGAGCATATTCTAAGTCTATAGGTTTGGGAATTTTACTCAAAATACTATTAGCCAATTTAGACGTCACTTCTTCCTGGCTAGCAGATTCTCCTCCCGATACTTTCGGTTGAAGCGAAAGAAGAGTATTCAACGTTTTGAATGTTTCTGCCTGAGCGGAACTGATGTCCGCGTTGGAATGAAGTCCGAAAAGCGATGGATCGTCGTTAAGAGGAAGCCCCCTTATGTAAGTCAAATATTCAACGAGAGTAGTTTCTTTGGGAAGCTGAAATCCAAACAAAAATGTCTCAAGTTCTTCCACAAAAACCACCAACTGTAAACTGTCATGAAATTGTCTTAAACAAATCCTTACCTGATGGTACTGACCCTTTTCGTCGAACCTATACTTAGGATCGCACACTTTTATATGGTAATAATCAGAAAGCATGTTCATAATGCATCTTCTATCCCAGTCGTCCGTAACTCGTCCACCATAATTGATTTGTCCAGCAGTGTAAGTTAATACCTAGAAACGCGAATTTCTTTTAGATTGATGACAAATTAACTTAAGTAACCAACCTTAACTCATTTAAGTTATGTTTGCTACCTTAATATAACCAAAAATAAAATTTTAAACTGTTATAAGATTTGACTTTTTTGTTAAAACTCACCTTGAATGGAATGTCATGATACTCCAGGAGAAACATGTGTAACTGAGATATGCAAATTCGTAAGTCTCCATCCGTGAACTCGTAGGGAATATTAAAGCCCAACGGTCCAAATTTTCGTCTCTCCAAACAAACCCCGTGAAAGAGGCAGAGTGAAAACAGAAGCCACTTAAACACAGGAACTCTTTCTGCTTCTGAATGGAAGAAGTCGTTAAATTCGGTGACTTGGTTCAAATAAGCTTTTAATAAGTTTGCCTGGAAGGAATAGAACAAATATCACTCAAAAAATCAGAGCCATTGAGCAATACATAAGTTAAAATAAAATAATTATGTAACCGATTTAATTTTCTCTTATTACACTACCTTAATTCCTCGAGGTGGCTCGACAGTCATTTTACTTCCGTTCTGAAGGATGGCCACTGGGAAATATGGAGAAGGAGTGGAAGTGAGCCACAGTCGAAATTCTTTATGTACAGAGTCCGGGTTTATATTTTCAATAAGTCTTTCAAGTCGAGGCATCCAGCTCGGTGCTAAGTGACAATTCTGTCGAATAAAATTTAGTAACAAATAAATCAATGTAGCCTGCGGAGAGGTCATGTGACCACTATATCACAACGAAACTCACTTGAAAGTACACCCAGGATCCTGATTCCAAAGCGGTCGTCATCATTTTTTCAGCAATCGGACCTTGTCCTTGACCCAGCGAAATCGTTTCAAAACGTTTGCTCATTTTCATCTACAAATAAAAAGGCAGAATTGGATATTAAAACTGAAATTGATCTTTGGATCAATATCCAAATTATCACTTACCTATCCGCAAATTTGTACAATTCAGCAGCTGGATCCGTTCCTGCGGAAAGCACAAATATTAACGGAGTGAAAGGAGTCGATTCTTTGTACATGGCTTGAAGATCACTCGTCACAGGTTCGATGAAAATCTGACCCAATTTCAAAGCGAGGAAATCTTGCATGGCGTTTGTCACCTTGTCCGGACGGATGCATTTCAGAAAAATTATTTTCTGGAACTCATTAAGCGCCGTGTCGTAGGGTTTCGGATAAGGGGTCCTTAATCAAAAATAATTTTATCAAACCTAGTTTTAAACACCCACTAAAAGCTAGTGTCGTTATCTTTTCAAATACCTATGGGGTTCGGTAGAATCAAATATCCTCTTAAATCCTTCCAATTTCTGAGGAAATGTTTGAACCAGTGGAGCGAAGGCTGGAAGATTGTCAAGAGACGAGATATCCATCCAAGATCTTTCTGAAATCCAGTTGGGAGAGGGATTAGGATATTTCTAGAAGATAAAGAAGAGGAGTTAGTATTAAATAAAAATCAAAAACTCCCAACTCCAAATAGATCCAAGATAGATACCCCTTTAGGGACTCCACCAGCAAGCAAAAACTGATATTCTTCATGGTCAATGTCCCCTTTGTCCATTAGTATTCGAATACACAAAAGGAAAGCAAACAACAATTTATGTTTCTCAAACAAACTCCGGCAGACGTTTGCGTAAAGGGAAAACGTAAAATAATCATTTATGGTAACTATCCTTGAAGCTATCTCGCCTAAAACATCCAACAAATAAAACTTAAAATCCGACTATCCAACAAGACATTCGGACTTTCAAAACACTTCCATGTTATTACCTGTTTTCTCTGTATTTGCCATACTGTTGATGAAAATATTAACAAACCAATCCATTGAGTACTGATACATCGGATCAACAGTAGACATGTCGACGAGACAGAAGAACAAAAGCTGTGCTCTGTTGGCTACCGGAATGTACAAAGCTCTGGTGTTGTCGATTTCGACTTGGGTAATTTCTGCAGCTTTGACTTTTTGCTGAAACCAAATCAAAGGATATTAGAGTCTAATTTCACGTGAACTCAAACTATAAAAGGTATGAGAGACAGTAACTGAACAAAATACCTTAATCTCCTCGGATTTTAGTTTAGATGCTTCCAGTGTTTGTATAAGATCAATATCATCGACGGGAGAGCCTTCTGACGTACTTAGTTTATACAATATTCTGTCTTCTATTTCTGAAAGCTCTTGACTCATTTGTGCACTGCTCACTACAATCATACTCCTGGCCTCCTCTAAGTCTGGTCTTTCTTGCATCACCACCAAAGCCAACAGTTGATCTTGTAACCCGCTGCAGATCAATTCAGAATGAGAACAAATTTTGCTAGATACTATAACTAAAGGACAGACAAAAAAAGCTTTTCTAAAATGACTATGATTCACACAACAAACCTAGGAACTAATGCAAAATTGACAAGAAGAACTTTAATTGAAACTTCGGGAGTATAATGAGGATTCGCCAGTTTGGTGGTCAAATATAATCTGAAGTCATCGTTATAGGGCACGACCGTGTCTCCCAATTTGAGAACAAGTGTTCCTGCCTGTCTGAAAACTTGTCGGAGTAGAACTGAATCTAAAGCCGGGTCTAAATCTAGGCCGACATTTTCAATCAAACAGGGCTTTCCAAATCTGATTGATGCCTCTAACGTTCTCACGAGATCTTTATCCGACAATTTCGCAACTGTCATTCCATGTTCTTTACCCTAAAATAAAGAAAGAAAATAATTCAATGTAACAATTCAAACAATTTTCACGAAATTCAATTTCGGTTAATTAAAAATTTTTAAAGCCCCAAACTCACGATTAAAGCTTCCGAATAAAACATTTAATCTTCATACTAATCAATAACTGAAAAAAATTTGAATTCTCTGTTCTGGCCGTCACCGGAAACACAGTTATTCACTTATTTACCTTTTAAAAGTTTTGTTTAAAAATTTATTTACCATGTTTCTAATCCACCTGTTGGCTTGTCCTTGTGGATCTATGAACAAGGGCCAACGTTTCGAATTGGCCACAAGAACTCCATTTTCGACGCTTAAAAATTCCCTCGGTAATCCATAAATTTGCCACTGGCGGATGAGGATGGGGTCTCCCAGAGTAGATACAGGGTCACATTTGGGAGTGTGGGGTATTTTATACATGGCGATCTGTTCCACCCACAAATTGAGTAATCTTCTTCTAAACTGGTCAGTGAATGGTGCCAGATAGGCAATAGAGCCTAAATTTAAACCGACATGAAAAATTTCTGTCTTTCTCTTGGTTTTTGTGCCCCTTACCCCTGACAGTGCTTAACTGACTACTTATATCTGTGCAATGGTAAGTTTTCACCGTCACACTTCCTGACCTTAAGCTTGTTCAATCCCATTTCTACATCAGTTGACTTTGTATAAAAGATAAACCTCTTCCTGTGACTTCCCTTACAGCCTACTCCAAATTCAAACATACAGTCACCTGCACTGATGAGAACGTCTCCAACCACATTACTTAGTCCCTCATGATATGTTTCTACTGTATGTATCCATCTTTCCTTTTCGTCAGCCAATCCATTGATTAAACGGAAAGCTCGGTCCATTCTATCCTCGCATAGCTTTGCGTTGGCTTCAAGAATGGCTTTGTTTCTTTCTGTTTCTTTTAACTTCGATTCTAACTTTGCCAGACCCCGTAAAATCTGAAAAGAATTAAAATCTTGATCAAGCTTTTACTTTCAACTTTGCGCTCGAGAGGCTTCTGTCAGTCACCACGTCCTTTTGGCAAGTTACAGAACTAAAAATTTATGTTCTTAAAGGTGCACAAATAGATGAGCTATTAAAATATGAAGTATGTGGGGTCAAAATCGCTATTTTGAAAATTCTCACTGAACCCAAAAAGTAAATCTTATAATTTTAAAATATATGGCTCATATTATTCAACCAACATTTAACATAAGATACTTTGACACTTATTTTAGCCAATCATATCTCTTCATTTTTTATCAAAAGCAAAACGGAAACAGTGAATAACGCGCAACACGATTCGACCATAAAATTACAACAAAAGACCGTAAGAAAGGTGTCAACAAACTCAAACTCACAATATGTGACTTCGTGATACAAATGCGCCTACAATTTTACACATATGAATCATCGTCATGTTCGTACAAGTTAAAAAAAGAAAATCATAACTCAACTCCAACAAAAAGCTGAAAGGAATAAAAATCTTCTTTTCCCTTTCACATTTTATCCTGTCCACGTCAGGATTAAGCAGTCAAATAAACCTTCACCACCATTCAGGGTTGAAATTATTTGCTGACAAAAAAAGTCAGAGCTTGGAAATTTCCATATTTCTTTCAACATAATCAGTCATTTTTCCCTAACTGTTAATTAATTAAGCTAAATATTAATTAACGAACCTCTGCCATTTTCGCCTTAGCAACATCTAACACCTTTTGCACAGCAGCCAATTTGTCATTTGCTTCTTTGAGAGCAGCTTTTTTAGGCGCGACAACTTTGTTAATAAAGTAAAATTTGTACATAGCATGCGCCCACATGCAAAGAGAAGTGCAGGCTTTCGACACCTACAAAAAAAGAAAGTTCTATTACCAGAAATGGGAAAGTATTGTTCGTATTAATTAAGATAAATGGCGTGGTACGATAACACGCGAACAGATATATAGACTGTAAAAGTTTCCGGTTTCCTTTATAGACTGTTTCGGTGATTTTAAGGAAACCGTGAAATGTTTGTTTAGAAACAAACTCTTAATAAACCATCAAAGACTCTTATTTATTTTAATTTCAAAATTTCCCATTTTTCAATCAAAGCTCCTGAGAAATTTCAAAAAGCTCTTTTCTTTGGAGGACTTTTCGCCTGAAGCCAGATGAAATTTGTAAACTTTGAATCCGTTTATAGGCTTTATAACTGAACATCAAAGAGCTAATCAAATGGGGGGGTTTACATAAATAAATTTTACTTTAATAATTTTCGCCGGCTGGAAATTCGGATCGTTGACATATTTTTCCAGTTTTATAATCATGTCTTCGGTGATTGAATCTTTATCGAAATTCAGCAAAGATGTTAGAAATTGTCCGGCATCCGCCATCATTTTCTTCCCCGGTTCCCAGTAATCGTTCACTTTGGTTCCAAACGTAGGTCCTGGAACCTGTATATGAATGCAAATTAGGTTTTCATACTCAAATTCATTGACAGCTTTCAATGACAAGAAAACATTCTATCGGTACCCTTTTCGGAGGTATTCCTTTAATAATGCAAATGGCTTCGATTACGGTGACGACACCACTCGGAGGAGTTTTCAACGCTTTTACTTCGCCAATATCGCCTTTGTTCAAAGCTTGTAAACTTTTTTCCGCGGCTTCTAACGCTGGCAGAGCTTCTTCGAGGTCCTTTTGAGCGTCGTCTGAAATAGCTTGAGCTTCTTCTTTGACTTTTGTTGCTGTTGCTTCATCTTCTGCCACTTTTGCTTTTGTTTCTTCAGCCACTGCCTGAAATAAAAACAAGCAAACGACAGAAAAGTTTTAAAACTTTAATTCAGTCATGATGAAGGAACAGTCTCAGAAATAAAAATCGATTTTACCGTATCCGCAGCAATTTTTTCTATCATTTCAGCTGCTTCTTTGGCTGCTTTTTCCAAATCAGGTTTCAGTATAAAAAGTTCTTTTTCTAGAACTTTGACCTCTTCTGCTGTTGACTGCATTTTATCAAGTCCTAGAAAAGACAAAAGGCTAATCTTTTAGAAACAGACATAGTTAACATGATATAGCTAACAGAAATTTTGAGGGGATTCATTTACCAGTTTTGAGTCGCTTAATAGCTTGTATCAGCTGATTTTTTTTCTTTTTCAGCAGTAGAGAGTAACTGGCTAATAGCTCTAGATATAGAGTTGGGGTGACATAATTATGTCTGCTTAACTCTATTAAATATCGCTGACTCATAACGACTACACTCTGATGCATAAATTGACATGTGGAAACAATTCCTGTCAGGATCTCTTCATCAACTTCTAGATCGCTTACGTCGGAGAGGAAACGACGAGCTACAGACTGAAAAGAAATGAAGCGGACGGCAGAGTTGAGAACCAAGGTGATGAAGTTTTTTAAATGGTTTATCACCAACAAGGAAATATTTAGTATCACCTCTAGGGCTGAATCTGGCCAAGGGAAAAACCAATCGATTGTGCAACAGTTTACTAGCGCAGGGAATTGTCGTAATCGAGCTCGAAACACCTCACCAATAGGACTGAAAATTATAACAGTCAAAGTAATACCAAGGGACTGTAAATTCTCTTAGGAAAGATTTGAATTTTAGTCTAAATGACAACCTCATCGTTAAAACACAGTGAAGATTCGACCGAACGGATCTACAATAAGTGGCAAATAAATTAGACTTAGTGGGAATTAATCCGGCTTCTTGAACGGCTCCACGCATAGCTACGTAAATTTTATCCAGTTCGTCAGATACATATATATTGGGAACGTCTCCTGAGTTGAGAATACTGTTCAAGTCTTCCACGAAAGATTCCATTTTAATCTAAAAAGGAAAACAAGTGATCAGCCAAAGAAAATTATAATGACTTAGAAAGAAGTCTCGGTTGCAAGACTTTCTCGCAACCGAAAAGTTATAAATCATCACACCACACCTTTACTAATACGGAGAAGAGGTAACTCACCTGAGTGTCAGAAAAGAGGAAAACGGTTTCGCGATTTTCCATTCCAGAACGAATCATTAAAGTCTTCACATCATCCCTCCAGTCATTCATCCCATAACTCTTGGTTAGTTCGATTTGGAAGAAGAATAGTTCACTCACATGAGCAGCTAATTTTGATAAACTTTGACGACCTCAAATTAGAATAAAAGCGATTTTAATCAGACACTGAACAATTTTCAAACTAACAATATTGAATTTGAATATTATTTTTCAAAAATATTAAAACCGTTTGGAAAGCTATGATAAAAAAATTAATGAACTTGTAACCAATTCAAAATAATTAATTAGACTAATAAACGACATTTTCTAAATTTAAACTAAATCAAAAGAGATTTATTTCTCTTTTGATGTTTCCCCCGAGCCATCAATCTATCATTCACTTCCTTGCATTTGGTCCCACGTTTAGATTTATCATCGATTTCATTTGAGTTTTGTTAAGTGAGACTGTCCCTAACTGTCCCACTGGTTTTTTAAGAATCATGTTCGACCCCACAAATAAGAGCCTTAAATTCTGTTTTGGTCAACATTAAGTTACTTTCTTATACAGAATGACTAAACAGGGGCTTTAAAGTTAATAATGTTATTCTTTGGCTATTATACAGAGTCAGGTTCTTGGAAGAATAAAGGAAAAATTTTCCTCTAACTTCATCTAGACGTTTCGCCTACGTAAGAATCGAATATCTTATCAGAGGAAAGAACTTTGGTTTCGAATCAAAACCATCTCATAAATATTGCAAATTCTCATGAAGAATTCATTTCATAAATACCGCACACTGTCGTAAAAAATTAATTCCATACATTTTGAACATTTTTTAGTAATATTCATTTCATAACTAAATTCTTGAAGTCAAGACCAAACTTTCTTCATTCGAGAATGTCTTTAGCTGTTGAAGCAGAGAGCAAAGGAAAAATCTCTTATTTAACCCAATATTATGTCAACCGGAAGGTAAATTTAAAATATGTAACGGTAAAAGTGATAAATCAGACGAATATATACATAATTTTCGGCGATTATTCATAATCACCAACTAAGCTTGGTAAATGTGATAAATTATTAAATATTCATCCAAATTTTAAGAACTTTAATCAAAATTCGCGCAGATAATTGACTTCTGTCACTTTTCTGACAAAAAACAAGCAATCCAAGTAGCTGTATGTCACGGGTAACAGTGAAACTAACCTCATAACAAGAAGCGGCGAACACGTGAGAAGTGACAGAAGCCAACCATCTGAGCGAATTTTGATTAAATTTCTTACTGTAATTTGGATATCTAATTTGGATAAAAGCTCAGTAATTTGTCAAATCTACCAAACTTAGTTGGTGATTATGAATAATCGCTGGAGATTATATATATTCGCCTTATTTATCACTTCTACCGTAACATATAGAACCGACATTATTTTCCGGTCCACCTAATATTTATCGTGTGCGGCGAACGAGTAACATTAATACCTCAGGTAACTAACACCTAACTCGTGGCCTTTAAATTCTTCTCAACAACCTGGTTGTAAAGTATATTGTGAATTACCTGAACCTCCCATTCCTAGTAGAAGAGCATTTCCCAAAGGTTGTCTAATCACTCTTGATATTTTACAAATATGCGACAAAGCATCCAGAAACAAGACTAATTTCATCGGAGCTGTTGTTCGAGCATTGTAGTCCTCCAAAGCTTCCTCGAGTACATTCTGGAGCTGAAAAGACAAATTTTAGTATAGATTAAGAACAACAAGGAATATCATCAGAGTTAATTGAAAGCGATGGAGATTAAACCGCAGACCCACGATTTCGTAACTTGATCAAACTACCCGATACAGTAATCTCATTTAAGGAAGGAAATCAATATTTCCGCCTTTGATTACGGCGAATAAGTTGATTAATGAAAATCAAAAATAATTATTTATCGTCTTTCGCAGCACTTAATTACGTTTTATAAGTTTTCGTCCGAATAGGCAACCTTATTTAAAGCTTTGACTTTTTTTGAAAATTGCGCAATTTCGATTTCGAATCAAGACTTCTTGGAAAGTGATCGATTATGAGGACAAATAGAAAAATGTGGAAAGTTTGAAAGGGTGGAAAAACAATTTTATTCTTCGCATAAGTTGAAGTCGAGTAAGTCGATAAAATTAATGATGTTTGCACACAGGACTATTACGGTGAAAAGGTCGCAGTCCTCGTTGGTTTTCCCCTCGAATTCTAAGCCAAACAAAAATTGAAAATTCTATAATGAAATGTGACAAGCTTACAGAAACAGCGTTTCGACTTTGGAAAATTTTACTTTTCCAACAGTATATTTAGAATCCAGAATTTTGAGGCTGTATTTGAGGGAAAATCTAATTATCCCCCAGACTTTTCCTTTAGCTTCTATTTACTTAGCCCATAAAACATGAAAACTGGCGGTGGGAGGTCTAATGAATATTTCAGCGACAGCTAAATCAAATATATCATTCAAATGAACTTTTTAGAGGCGAGACCGTTGAAATTATGTTTAACTCGATACGAGTATACACTAGACTGGAAACAAGGTAATTTTCTGCGTTTCCACGCCTTCAGTATCTAAATTAGATTCGATTAACTCCTTTTGAGTGTGGGATAACTCGAGGAAAATTAAAATGAAGTACCCTATGAAAATCAGTAATCCTTTCGTAGTTCTTAGAATCACTGCAGCAATCAGAGTAGATAATCACTTCAGTGTCCAATACTTCAGATGTGTTCACTCCGAATTTATTTTCTATAAAATCCTTCATGAGATTGTCAAACCAATCTCTATCGATATTGTTCACGAGTCTGTCTTGAAACACTCGGCAATTTTCGTGATACCAGAGATTTAAAAGTTTTTCTTTACTCTGAAATAAGAAATATATTTTCACGTCTGCTATTGAAGAGAAATCGGGAATCAGGTGGATGATGACACTCACGTCGATGGTTTCGGGGTCTACCATGAGAACGCCTTGAAACACTTTACTAAGATCTCGCAAGTTAAATGTGTAATGAGTTTTAGCTGGCGTTGGTAGCATTTCGGTCAACAGAGTTGCATAAACTTTCATTGTTTCCTTGACAAATTGATCAGTCATGTGACCAAGTCCGCTAGTCCTCGACATCCAAGAGTCCACAATGGAACCGAAAATTGTCATCTAAAATTGCCAAAAATTAATTTTTATAAGTGAGACCACGCCTTTTTTCAATTTCCAAATGACTTATTACATTATATTTACTTTACTGTCGTCTTCTAATTCGATAAAGGCGATATAATTAAAATGTCTCATCAATCGTGCGGTGACGGGATTTCTACCACCTCCGGGAGGGCCCATCGCTGCCACGAAATTTGTGTCTATGATGGAACGGAAAGTTCCGATTTCCTTACGGTCGTACCAACCTGAAATGAAGAAGGAAATTGATGAGTAAAAGTACGCCAACAAATTTACAGTTTTAGACTGATACGATCATTTTACAGAATCGGCTATAAATTCACCTCCAAAGTCCATCCACTGTCGTATCAACTCAATAGGTGGTTGAGCTCCGTAAGTTTCTAGCGCCGGCATATTTAAATCGTCAATGAAAAATATCTGTCTCTTTGACATGGGAGGACCGTAAACATTTCTCTTTCTCTTGTCAAGTTTCGAATCAATCAAATCCTAAATAATTGTATATAAATATAGATATACCTTGCAATATAAAAAAATTATTTAAGTATCTACGTAAGACAGCATACCTGTGTCTGATTTGCTGAGGTTCTAGCAGAAAACACTATGAAATCGCTTATGAATTTCTTATGCATTCCTCGCCCTAATTTAGCAGCAATCGTTAAAGTTTTACCAGTACCCGTCGGCCCCACACACAACACATTATTATAATTATTCAGCAATAGACCCAACTGCCATGAATTCCTCACGTTATCAATTGTGGGAACCTCAATATCTGTAACAAGAGTTTTACAATTCAGACGTCAACGACAACTTTTGCCACTCCAACTGGTAAAGAAAGATGATACCTGAGTATTTCATGTCGGGGAAACAACATAAGGTTCTGTATCAGCCATCCAGTGAATCCAACTGGGCGGAACAGGATCTGTTTCCTCAATTGGGTCTGAAAAACCGCCATCGTGCAACCTGGAAGCAACAACGAGAAAGTGTTATGTGGGGCTTTGTTTATATGTACTTCTGTGTGTATAGTAAAGTATGACGTGGGACTACCTGTAATCGTAAACGAGACCTTCATCTGGGATGAGAGGATAAGCTTCATGTTCTACCATCTTTTCACGCAACCAGTTAGAGAAAATAACTCGACTTGCGTTGTCACATGTGGCACCCACAGACCAAATTAATGAGTAGATAACAAAAGGAACCACCAAAGTCGCTACAAACAGACCAGAAAAATTATTTATACATAAACCAATGAGAACAAAACATGACAATCCCCTAAAGATCCTCACGCTTGAAATTAACAAAAACTCAAATCCCAATCTTAAATAACTGTACCGCAGCCAGGAATTAGTTAAAGTAAATTGAAACTGATGCATAAGACTTAATACATTGATGTTAGGGTTGAGAGACAGAAAAGAAAAACAAAACACAAAAATGTATGGATTAGCATAATTCTAGAATAGGCTTGAGATTTCCTATTCCCAACATCATGTGTTGTTTAAAATTCAAGCGAATGAATGAAATTCTAAAGAGAGATTGTAGAATGAGAGAAGTTATAAATAACAATTCTGAATGAAGCAGGATTGTCTAAATTTGCAAATCGCTTATTGAGTGTTTGGGTGGAGGGTGTGAGTAGGGGTGTTTCGTCCTACATTGGAGTAGGAGTTGAAATCGTCTTAATTTTAGAAACACATACGTAAAGTCGCCAGAAATGGTTTCGGAGGTAAAGGCTTCCCATCCGGATATGTCAGTGGTCTTATTCGAAGATCCATGTGATTGAGGAAAGTAAAAACAATCGACGAATCGATTGATGCAACTATTTCTCTTAAGCTGGTCCTGAGTAGCTCGATGGCCGGAAATAAAAAGTTATCAAAAGCTTCCGAGAGTTTGGGTACCAAACTTTCGCCTGCCTAAAAAAACGACTGCATGTTAGAACAAATCCCCGCAGCAATTAGAGATCAAAACCATGTTATCAAAACCATACCTTTGGGATTCTCCTAAACCAACAGTTGACAAAAGGTGAAAGACCTAAAACACTTGGCTCTAGATAAACCATTCCACATCTAGAAACGGTGGCGGGTGAGGCGACTGCTAAATCAGCAACTTCAAACATCATCGTTTGGGCTTCTGTTAGCTTGATTATTTCACCGCTGGTCAAGCACAGTTTCTTGTTATCATCCAAAACGGTGTTCATGTTTTCGATCCAGACAGCATCGACAGGACCGTCGAAAACGTACCAGTGTTTGTCCAAATTTTCCGAAGCAGTTCCGATTCTCACCAAACTTGGCAAAATTCCATCCGTCCTAAGAAAATTCAATTTTTCTGTACTGTTTATTGCTTGACCAATTGAATTTGGGTAGTCCAAACACTGAATGACCCTCTTCCAAAATTTTAAAACCACTTCGCAGAAAAGAATTAGTTTTAAAGTCATTCCAATCATACTATGAAGTTCGTAAAACTTACAAAAAATTATTTCTTCGCTTAATAAGTCTACCTTCATCACCCATAAAAATCAAGCAATCAAATAAGCTACAGAGGAGGGAACATAATCCACAAAAACCCTGAAGAACTAATTCAAGAAGCTTCACAACTCACCATTCATGCGTCAGAAGATCAAACTCTCCATACAGCTGACCCATTGTAATGGATTTCGGATTAAGGACATAAGTGTGAACCATTTCGAATGGATAACCACTTGGAGATGGTTTTCCTTGGAGTCTGGTCATGGCAGCTTTTAAAATTTCGTAACACTGAAAACCAAATAACAATGTTACCATTAATTTTTTCTTGTTACTCTCCTTTTAGGTTTTAAATAAATCAATTTTAAGTTGTAATTTCAAAATGGACGACGATTCTAAGTTTTAAATAATCCAACCCCACTCATTTTTCATTTCGTCTTCTTCATATCTCTGTTGCGGGTCAGGTGCAACTCTAAGACTCCAACACGTCAAGAAATTAAAAAAAAACCTGACGTCAAAAGATTGCTATGAAAAAAACGCAAGGTTTAGGTTTCTTTGTTGAAGAATAACAAAGGTTTCTATGTCATAAAGGAATATGAATAAAATCTTGAAAGGTAATTTAAATAGAGAAGAATAATGAATGAAAATAACCTAAAGAGGTCAACAACAAAAAATCGCGGGTAATGTAAACACACCGAAGAGCAACTCTATGTCACTGCCTGATAAAGAACCATTAGGCTTGATAAGCATTTGGGAGCACGGGGCTCTAATAAAAATCCAAAAGCAAAGATGGCGAACCTATTGCGAAAAATAAATTTTGATCAAACCTACAGAAAACGTCAACGTTTTTTTCATTGGTCATCAGGAAATTTTATTATTTCGAATAAAAACTTTTCTTTCTATATTTATTGAATTATAATAATATTTTCCTCGAGAGTGAAGAGAAAACAAAATAATATAGAATCATAATATTTTATGTTAGATAATTTTAGTATGATACGTTAGTCAGTTCATAGAGATTATTTGCAAAGTTGTGGTACGGACAGTGAAAAAGGTTCGCATTCCCTGGAGTATATACAAAAACATTTTTGTTTTAAGTTCTAAGGTAAAATACTTTCTCATCTTTCTCCAGAATTTCGTTTTTAAAAATAAATCCAAAAACTAGAGAACAGATTAAAGCTCATGGAAGAGGAAATAAGCTCTTCCTTTCTATTAAGATTGAAAATCAATTTTAGGTTGTGTCTAAAACCCGAAAAATCTCAAATTTCAAATTTTATCTTTCAACTGTTGGCTTCTTCTTTTTGCTTTCCATTCAAAACATAAGCATATCAAGAACAAATGATGGTGACTTGGTTTTGCAGGCACAAATTTTTTTTCCAATCAGACCATCGCGTTAGTTTCAATCACTACTCTTTCTTCTGGTGTTTTGTTTCTTCTTCTCTTCTTTTTTGGCAATAGTCTCTCATTTCCTATCATCTTGATGGAAAGTCCCAACGAAGTTCTTATATTTTGTGTTGGCATTTTCGTATCTGTTTGCCTCAGCGTGTAAGTCCGGCCCTCCAGAATCCGAAAACCAGCTTGACAAAAAATGGCTCTTTGAAGAAATTTCAGCTTTGTATGGCTTATTTTTGGGATGACAAGTTTGCCAACCACTAGCAAAAAGTTTTGGAATAATATCAAAATTATTTCTTATATTATTCCTATTAAGAATATATTATTAGTATATTAAAATAGAATCGATCAATTAGTCAACAATTAAAAAAAAACGCAAATGAAAAATATATAATATACATCCTGCAAAAAAGGAATTATACTTATTTATTCATATATCTTAGGTTGAAGGGAAAGTTCTGTCGTATTTTACAGAAAATATTTCAATGGATTTATAAAAACACGTGTTTAATATCAATCAATTGTATTCATTAATCAATTTGTCACAACCTGTTGCCATCTTTCAGGCAACCTGTGAATTCCTGTTTTGTAGGAGTTCTCATCCTTTGGGTTAAAATAGTCAGAAACTATTTGGAATACGACAGAACTTTTCTCCAACCTAAGACAGTGGAACCTCTCATGAATTTAATTCTTTCTGGAGTTTTACTCGTTATGCGAAACAATTTTTTCTATATAAATTAATGTAAAATAGGATAATGTGTTCCAGGCCGAACAAAAGCTGTCGGGGGATTCCCCATATACATGTCGCTCATTATGCCAAAATTGCTCGTTATGCGAAATTCTTGCTATAACGGGCACTCGCTACGAGAGATTCCACTGTATTTGTAAATTACTTAAAAGTTAAAAACTATAATTAATAATAACTCCCAGACGACAAAAGAAATAAAAAAAAGGAAGAAAGAACTAGAAAGAGAGGAAAAGAAAAGCAAAATCAAAAATTGTACTGTGCAAACTGCTATTCGTTTGTGGTAATTGTTAATCATGCAGCATGATTAGTCCAATATATTAAAATTATTATTTTATTATTATCCTATTTAGAATAATATGAAAATTATTAAAATTACTTAAATAAATATTTTTCCCCAATCAAAGAAATTTTGTTTACTTTTCAATTCCCTTAATAAATCATTAACTCATTGACTGCCAGCTACGAGATATCTCGTAGTGTTTGCTAAAACTTTAGATTAATTACAATTAATTTCAATAAATTCAATTACAATATTGTGCGGACTTCCAAACGGAGAAAAGCCTCTTGCTTCAGGACTGATTCTCCTTGAAATCACCTGTGGCGGTGTGAGGATAGATTGTTCATGAACAACTCCTCTCAAGCTCTTGAATCACCCTTAGTGGTGACGAAGTGTGGTCAGTTGGTTAGAAACAAACCAACTGATTCCTGATTTCGGAATGTTTTATTGATTCATTTGAGCCAGTAGTTATACTCCCAAAAGGGTATGACAACCGTTATCTTTTGAATGACCCATCCGGGCCTATTATATCAATTAAACATTTTCCTTACAATTCCTAAGCCTTTGTCCGGATGGATCACTTTACAATTATAATAGTTTCAGGTACAGGTATATAATTCTTTTAATGACTCATCCGGCTAGCCTTTTGTGCTATTTTACCTTTTCTTAAAAACCTATTGGCCTTGAACCGGATGAATCATCTTATAATGAATAAATGAAATTCCTCCGACATGGTCGCAAGTCTGAACAAATATTATATCAGAAACTTAATATACTATAATTATATTTTGTATAATTTCAAGTATTTTTTAAAATAAAACCTTGGCACCCAGGGTGAGACGCTCTAAATATACCTGGCAGTCAATGGGTTATCAAATGAGTATATACAAAGGACTACAAAATTAAAAAATTTTCAAGAAAATATTATAAAAATTTTTGGAAAATCCAAAAAGTGAAGGAGTGGAAAGGACAGCAGTGAGAAGAAACCAACAAACAAACCAAACACTAGAAAGCAAATAAATTTAATGCGGGAAAGTGTTCGAGAGCATTTTGACAGACGCATTGGACAACTAACTAAACATTGGTGTATCAATTTATTATCGATAGTTTGTCGCGCATTTCAGACTCGAACGCACCGAATTTATAAATCCGATCACCAAACCCGTCAAAAAAAAAATTCATTTTTAGGACTTTTCTCAAGTTTTCTCAAACACTTTGATTAACAACAGACCAAAAATAATTACCTTTCAGTGACCTCAAAGAGCAACAGAAAAAAAAAGATTTGAATAATGAATATTTTAAAGACTTGTTGCTTCGAGTTAACTCGGATTTAGTTTTGATAAGTTAATTGTGTCGCGATCAATTTTGTATATGTTTAAATTTTTTTTCAAAATTTCAAATAAAGTGATTACGAGTAAAAATTAAGCAAGTTCTACAAATTTCGAAAATGACAAAAATATTTAGTTTGTACGATTTTAGTTTAAAAACGTGCGGAAGAGAATTATGGCGTTCGTTCGAACACAATTTTTTTTCCTCGTTTCAATAAATAATTAATAAATAAACATTTCAGCACAAACTGTGACAGCTCCTTATGTAGTTAGTTTATGTGAGGACATGTTAATAAAACAAATGATTTGTGTTTGATTAAAACTTTTTTGGAACGACACACCCCTCCATTTCAGCAGTGAACTCCTTTTAGTGGCTTGCGTGTCGGTTGTGTTTGTTTATTTATTTATTTTACTAAAAGAGATTATGGACAAATAAAAAGTTAAATAGTGATGATTTTGAGGTCTGGTTTCTTTCATCGGATTTAGGAGAAAAAATGGAAGACCTTAATAATCAACTGTGGGCGTTCATTAAAGATCAGCAAAGCACATTTTCGAGTAACTTTACAACTTCGAGATATTCGAGATTTAATTCATCCTACGATCTATACAATGAATATCCGGTTCAGAGAAATTCTGGCAGTTGGGAAGAATTTCAGTGGTTCATACGATATCACTACAACCGATCTCTTCATTTACATTCACAACAGCCAAAAAATAATGACCAAGGCTGTCACCCCTTCGGGAATTTATTCGACATAATTTATTCCTACTACCTGCCCTCCATGATATTTGTGGGCTTTGTGGGCAATCTACTCTCTTCGATCGTTTTTCTAAACACTCATTTAAAAATGAGGAGTTCAAGTTATTATTTAGCTGCGTTAGCTTGCGCCGATCTTGGATTCCTAGCATCCTTGTTCCTCGTTTGGCTGAACAGCACCCTCGAGATACCCGTGTTTAACATAAACGGCTACTGTCAGTGCATAGTTTATATATCTTCTGTGTGCAGTTTCTTAAGCGTTTGGCTTATAGCCGCTTTCACCGTGGAAAGGTTCATCGCTGTTCAGTATCCGTTACACCGACCTCATATGTGTACGGTGGCAAGAGCCAAAGCCATAGTTTTTTATCTGGTGTGCATCTCGCTCACCATCCACGCATACATATTCGTGACTTCTGGAATAATCAAACTCGATGACGGATCTGAACTTTGCGAAATGCTCGAAGGACACAGAGAAACAATGAGAGTGATCAATATAATCGACAGTGTTCTCACACTTATCGCACCTCTCATACTCATAGTCGTCATGAATTCAATGATTATATACAACTTGATTAAATTCAGTAAAAAATTCAAAGTTCCAGGTAACGAATTAGGAACCATGAGCAGCCGAAAATTGGAAGTGTTCGGAACCGTAAGTTATCACAATCTTGTAACAAAAATATGAGCCAAAGCTAAACATTTCTGTCAACTAACAATTAAAAAATAAGACGATCCAACTAGCAAAATCCTTCCAAACACAATTAATCAAAATCAGAACCTAAAAAAAACAAACAAACACTTCGATCGGCGAACTTGACTGCTTCTCATCAATCCCATTTAATTATCCACCTCCAATTAGCTGTTTAAATTAAAAACTAGGTTATATTTATTTTCAGACAAATAAATCCGGCTCAAAAAACAACAACAGAAAAAACATTCTTCAAGGAGCTCTCAATTCGTCAAGAAGCAGTAACTCATTTCGGAGACTGTCCCAATTTAAATTGCCCCAAAAAAGTGACGTTGCTAATGCATCCAATTTCACCGATCTCATGCAGAAAGATGGACGATGTACGAGTGAGTGTTTTATCTTCCTTACTCCCTTCTTTCTTTTCAAAATTCTTCTCCCATCAACTCTGAACAAGCACGAAATCCATTCAGTGATTCGACACACACACAAATAACAAAAAAAATTCCTTTTCATACGTCTGTCGTTTATTTACACAATTCTGTTTGTTATTTCAGAAATAAATTCGAGTAGAAAACTCATTTCGACAAGATCCCAGCAAAGCATTACAAAAATGCTTCTTCTCATTTCGTCAGTTTTTGTTCTACTCAATCTTCCAAGGTGAGTTCATAGCCAAATAAATAAATTCAACTGATCAGCTTTCGGTTTGTCGTATTGCATAAAAATATTTATCATCTGCTTTATTTCAGCTATGGAATCCGACTCTACGTGTTTGTATTCTTTTCGATATGGGCCGAATCTCCGCCGGTTTTGCTCTGGTGTTTGCAACAAATGTTTATGATTCTTACTACACCAATTTCAGTATAAATTTCCTCCTTTACTCCATGTGTGGCATAACATTTAGAAGATGTCTCTGGCAGCTAGTGCGAAAGAATCTCAAGAAAATATTTAGACATCAACGCAGAAAACCGGCAGAGAGTTAAAACTTTTAATTTGGATGAAAATCCTTTTAAAGGAGGTATTAAAACCTCTCACAAAGGCAAAACAATGTGTCTCAACAGGTGTTCTTGAGACTTTTATCTAACGCTTGAATGGCTTTTAGAATATCCTTCGCACTTAATGAAATGTGGGTCAATGAAAAAAGGCTTTTTATTACATTTTTATAAAGCTGAGATAAACTTGCATTGTCTTGTTGTAATCAAAAACAACCCCTAAGACACACATGCTTTCATTTGTTAGAGAAAAATGTTTACCTTTGTTTTGCCAGAACCAGTAGGACCAACCAACATGAGTCCATGGCGTACAACAGTGGTTTCATAAAGTTGAATCACTTTCTTAACATATTCTGAAAGAGAGAAAGGCAAAGTTTAGACTTTGGTCAGTATTCAATGTGGTCAATGTTTTATGTCAATAATCTGAAATGTTTTATGTCTGTCAAACAGAAACAGCAACTTGACCCTTTCAAGGACTCTAATATCCAATGTCACAATTTTAATTTTTGTTTGGATTTGTGTTGGCCTTTATAACAAATAAAAAACCTTCAAATAAGTTCACTTCAATGACAACATGAGAACTGGAAGGAATTTGAGGCTTTAACATCTCATGCTTGGAGACAATTGGCAGTTAACCTAAAACAGAGAAATGAACTCACCGTCGACATCTTCCAAAATAACGTTTTTAAGGCAGAATCGAATCGATTCTTCAAGGTCTCCATAATCAATGGCTTCCTCGACCATTCGTGGAAACAAATCGCTGACGATTCCGTTAAACAATTTTAAATCGTCTCTCAAGAATTTAGGAACGTTGACATCTCTCAAAGCCCTAAGTACAATTTGACGTTCATCCATGGTGGGCCGTTCTCTCTTCAGATTACCAGCAACAGCTATGACAGTCTTCACTGCTCTCATTCCAAAATCATAATGATCCTAAAAATTACAGGATTTGATGGTTAAATTCAAAAGCATTAGGTTTAAATTAAATTTAAGTATTGTTCAAAATCTTTAGTGATACTGTTTTAAAATAAAAGACCTATAAAAACAAAATTTGGTGTGTTTTTAGACAACCCTTAGATTTAAAATAAAATGGAACCTACTTGAGAACTTAGTTGTTCAGAGCTGAGTTTAAAAGTTGTTGTGATTTTTCCAGCCAATTCTTTGGCATCACTGAATCCAAAAGAGAAAAGTGAAATCTCTGCAATCAGGGTATAGTTTGGAACCATCATAGCCACAGGGCGAAATAAAGCTTTTAAGTTGTCCGGAAGTTCCGTTCGACCGGCATAACCAGGATTCATTGTTATGAAAACTGCGCAAGAAGGCTTCAAACTAATTTCCACTCCTTCGAACATAAACCTGGGGAAGTGAATACATTTTGTTTACGTGAAATATCGAACTAAGTATCCTACGAATAAATACGCTTAATGAAACTGAGAACTGAGCTTAATTGAATTGGAATAATGTGCGTTCAACAAAGCTTCTTTCCAGGTAACAAGCTACAGAATTAAACCACCTATGAAACAAAGAACAAATTAATAACGATTCCGAGAATTCCGTTATATGCGTATTTGCTCCTTTTTGCTCAAAACAAATTTAAGTCGGTTCTATTAATACTGACAAAACAATTACCTTGAATGAACCGTAATTGAATAGACGCAGCCACTCCATATTTATTTCAGAATGGAAAAGGCGCGGGTTTTAACCTCCGCCTTCTCTGACATAAAGTTTTGGTTTCGAGATTTGAATGCTCGAATTCGTTATTTCAAAATTTTTTTATTCAAAATTCGTGGAGTTAGCTCACCTATCCAGCCTTTGTATTTGAGCCTTTTGAATCGTAACAACCTGTTGGGCTATCACAGAAAGGACTTCAATATCGATTCGGTTAAATTCGTCGAAACAAGCCCAAGCGCCAGAACTGAAAACGAGACAAAAGGACCGTTGAGGTGAGGTTTTACGATATGAAACACGTTTTACAGTGTTTTGTTGAATTTTATGGGTTAAATATGTTTTTATGGGTTAACTCACCTGGCCAAACCTTTAAAAAATTTTCCCATAGCCATGAAATCCAGCTGGTCGGAACAATTAAATACGACACACTGAATCGCCATAGCTTTCGCCAAGTCCTTGGTTGTCTCTGTTTTCCCAGTTCCGGCAGGTCCGGCTGGAGCTCCTCCGAATTTCAAGTGTAGAGCACCAGTTAGCGTTAAATAACACCTATCGGTGAGAGGTGTGATAACGAGTCTTCCACTGTTTCCTAAATATTCATATCCATACTGAAATTCTGCATTCACGGCTCTAACCTAAATAAAACAATCACCGACGATAGCATTTCCCAAAAATGTTTGCAAGATATTACTGGTGTTGTTTTTAACACCTACATCTACTTTTCATGATAATACAAAGTATAAACCCCTCCTCTCTCTAAAGAAACCTTTTTGAAGTTATACAGAACCACTGTCATCAAAAATATCTCAAAACCTACCTTTAAGTCAGTGTCTTTCACCCAATAATAACGCAGCTGGCTAATCCAATCAAAATCGTTAACATTTTTCACTTGGTTCTCATAAATCTGTTGAGTAACATCACGAGCATGGACTTCGATAACTATCAAAGCTGAAAGGATTTGTCTTTCAACTCTTTTCAAAGGTCCCTTAACCAAAGTTCTCAAACCGTCTAAATGGGTCAGCATGAGCTGATAATACTGAAAGAGGGAATTTTGCAAAAGTGCTTCTTCTACATGTGCAGTCCAGTAGGTTTGACACCCAGCTATGACTATCTGTCCAGGCCAGCTCAACACCCATTTGTTCCGGTCAATTTGAGCCAGATTAACCAAAGCCTGACCCAAGGTTAGTCGAACCGTCGTTTTCATCGCTTCCTCCACCATGTATAACCAATATTCAACATTTCCCTTGGGGTACATAGATTCGATCAGGTTCACACATTCTCCCTCGGCCGAAAACATTTTTGTGATTTTGAGATCGCTTTCAAAATACAACTGAAAAATTAATTCCAGGATAGTTTAAGTAGGCTTTTTGGTGAGAGACCTCCTTTTGAGCTTGTATACCTTGTATATGTTCTCAAAACATTTCCGCAGATGAGGTTGAACTGCTAATGGATTTCTTGCTTGGGCCAGGATTTCCAACAACTCATCGTCAGACAAGAAATACAGACGAGGGAACACTGTTCTCTTGGCTTCCAAGTATTCAGCTAAACCCTTTTGAACTTGTTCTAACAGGAAATTGCATTCTTTGAGAGATTCAAGAAGTCTTTTATCAGGACAATACCAAACGACCTAATTGAAGGTAACAAAAACTGCTAAGTTGACTACACAAAGTGAGAAAGATTCAGAGGCGCAAGTGTTAGCTTTTACTTTAGGCAAATCAAGTCCATTTTTCATTATCCTTCTCCATGTTCTCTCCATGGTATTATATTTTTTACTTTCTTGGGGTAACTGTTCGGTGATGTCTTCACTGCTGAATATTGGTTCCAAGTACATCCACTGCCTGAAATAAAAAGAATTTATTAGTAAACATATATTGTGTTGTGATGATTCAATTTTATTATATATATATACTTTTGACATTCTATCCATTCGTCGAAGACAGCTGATATTAAACGCAATTTCGCTTCCCATTCATCAATCTTTTGTTCAAACATCCCTTTAAAAGGACTGAAGGAGAACTGTTGAGTGGTAACAATGTGGTCTTCTAACATTTGAATTATCTCATCGGGTATTTTGATTATGTAGGTGCCTGAAATTGAACTAGGTATTAATAGTAGTGATCTTTTGTGTTACTTATATAGTTGAGTGTTCTAAACTGGGTGTTACCAGTTTCTTTGTAAGGTTGCAAATCCAGTTCCACAGTGTCCCAATCTTTCTCCATCTCATCCAAGGCCACTTCAATTGAATGTTCTTTCGTCGCTGTTTCGGCTATACGGATCAATATTTCGCCATGATCTTTCAATCCTGCTTCCAAACATTCCTTGAACGTCAAGGTCGGCGTGTTTTTGATACGACAACCTGAAACAAAAATTTTCAAGTGACAAATTGCTCAACTACTACTACTCGAATTCGTTCACCGAAATGCGAACCTGTCTGTTGTGCTATTTGCTCCCAGTGTCTATCTCTCAATCCGGGACATTTAAGAGCCACAATGAGAGGAATGTAGGGTCTGAAGTCATCAATTTCATTTTTTATGGTCGTTGCTATTTGGTAGTTGGCTGGAACTTCGGCAAATATCCTTTGACACTTCTGCATCACCTTTAGCATGTCACCGTGAATTCGATCAATTCCTTCTCCGTCGATCGTCGACAGTGGATTGTCCATCCATATTTCATAATACTTCCCCCAATCTATGGGTATTTATAAATTAACTTTACCCTAATCATTTGTGACGAAAACAATTTAAGGAAGTAGTCGAATAAAAGTACCGGAAGCCGTGATCCAGAGGTCTTTGTACGGAGTAAAGTCTTTCACCAAACGGAATAAAAGCTCAAACGAAGTGAGGGGCACTCCGAAAAGTTTTTGTCTAGAGGTTAGAAGGGCAGCCAGTTCCTGATTTTCTTTCATTGTTTTCCAGACTTTTTTTGTATGTATGGCCACCTCGTGAACCTGAAATTCAATTCAAATTTAAAACTAAACGTTTTTGTTTTTGCTCGATAATAGGTGTATGAAAGAAAGAATAAAAATTTATTAAAACCTTTTTAATATCAGATATTTGCATGAGGTTCTGAACCTCAGCTATGCACCATTCGTAAACTGCCCACAAGTTAGCCTCGTCGGCCTGATGAATCCTGTAAAACGTTTCCGTTTCCACCGCCAGCATTTCTAGGGTATCGTCTATTTGTATTGTTATCTTATGAGGCCAGCCCAAGAGAGCGATTTTGTTTTCAAAATCCTCGTTTTCTAAACTGTACCAGAATGAGTCCAAAATCTCGTAGTCCTGAAAAATAAAATCGTGATTAGAGTCATGATGACATATATACAGTAACAAACCCTCAATCACTTCGAACACCAGGTGACACCCATAGGTATACGTATAAGTTATAAAAATTAAAATTGATTGATATACCAAAATAATTCGTTTGATTGTTTCTTCATATCCTTTTACGGCCGTCGGCACTGTTTCCAACCATTCTTTGATTTCAAAAATGTTTTCAATGGAAGTCGGCTTTTCCAACATCTTATTCATGAGGTTTTCGAATTCTTCGAGGATCTGAAAAGGAAAACAAACTGAATTTGAAATCGTAAACCGAATTCCACGTTCTCCATGGAGAAAACCTCTAACCAACTGTTTAACATAATTCGGTCTAATCAGCTAACTATTTTGTACTCAATAGTTACCGAGGGTATGATTTTGGGTTTTAAATCGCTAGAAATTTTTTCTTAAATTCCAATAACTAAGAATTTGAACCAGAGAAATATGAATTGCTGTCAAGTAGTGAAAACCTGTGTTTCAGCACTCAAAGGTGTTAGAAGGTAGTAAAGTTAGCAAAAGGGTCTGAGAAAACATGTGTCTCGTTCCAAATGTTTGACTGATCAGCCTGATAGCCTGGAACGATCTCAGAGAAACACTTCTCGTTGAACTTTACCTCTTTCACTTGTTCTTTGAGTCTATCCGCCAGGTAAAGCAAGAGTTGATCGATTATCGCCTGTTTTTTCTCCATCAGGTGATTCCTTATAGACTCGGTTGAGACGTTAAACGGGCCAATCACAATTGTGTTTGGAATTTCTCCCTCGAGAATGTCTTTCTCCTCCAAATGTAACAGAATTTCGTCTTTTATTTCGTTTGACGAATAATTACGTGAAGCGAAGGCTCTGTAATTAAATTCTGCGCCTGAATAAAAAATCCTTCAACTGGGTTTCTCCAAGAACACATAATAAACCTCGATGGTACTCACGCAATGAATTCGTTGACGTTCGTGTTGTAAACCTGAACGTATTTCTGATATTCTCTACCATAGGCTTTGAGAGGGATCACCGCTTTTCGGATGCTCGCCCTGATCCGTTCTCTCTTTCCGGTTACAAGAGGATCCATTAGACCGATGGAGGACAGAAACAATTGCGGAAACCGCAAGTTCAACAGCAAAAACGGCTGAATTTGGTCGACAGAGTGACTGCTTATGATGGCGTTGTCGAAGAGTTTTATAAAAACATCCTTTTTGGATATTAGAGAAAGAGTGGTCACGTGACCGAATTAACTCTCGCCTATTTTCTTATCTCTATCTTGAATGTAGTTGAATCTTACCTCGAAGTTGTCGGGATTCGTCGTGTAATAAGGTTCCGTCTGTCCGATTTTCAAATTGAGAGTGAATATGGGGGCGGTTGCCGGTTTGAACTTGGAGTTGATTATATCCGGTCCCCAGACGAAACCTTCGTTGGGCACTTCTTGACACACTTGACACGGAGTTTCGATTATTTTCACCAACAGATCCGTCGAGTTTTCCACGAGGTACTTGAGAGACGTTTGCATTCTAAACTTGATAAGATCCATGTACCTGGAGAGTTTTGAGGATTCGTATATGGGCCAGGACTTTTCTTTGATGTTGAACCACCCTTTTCCCACATCTTGAAGACACATTCTCACATTTGTTATGACCACTTCGACCCATTGTTTTCGTAAATATTTCACGAGCTGCCGAAAGAAGTTAACACCTTTAAAGCTAAGTAATACAGAATAGTATATCTATCTTTTGGTAGCCTGCTAGAGGCTCTACAAATCTCCATGAGGAGGCAAATTGGTGTTAATACAAGACATTCAAAACTCACATTTCTCGTAAAAGAAGTCTGGATGCTATCAAACTCATCAAGAGTAATGTGTTTCCCAAAACTGGCGGTGAAAAAATTCATGGAAAGTATACTGAGACAAGAGGTAACCACCTGTTTCATTCCTAAATAGGTTTCGTCGATGACGTAGAGCCACCATCTCTTGAACTTATACCTGACTCCCTGGAAGTCTTCCATACCGGTCGTTACCAGACAATTTTGAGGGACTTTGATTTTTCTCTTAGGAGGAATCGATACGAAAGAAAACATTTCCGGATATTTGGTGACCATTTGGACTAAACTCATTTCGGCCAGTCCTCTTTTGTGCGAAATTTGTACGTCTTCCTCGAGCTGGGGACAAAATTTCACTCATTAAAGGAGAAAAAGGAAGATGGCGGTCATCTCTCAACCATAAATACCTCGTTTATGATCTCATCAAGTCCTTTCAAAACGCCATTTCTGGTCACTTTCTTGTTGATTCTGTTCATGGTCGTTCGGTCGATTTCAGGGAGACCACAGAGAGGCATGCAATCGCAGTAAATGTTAAACTTTATCAGTTTCTCCGCGAGTTTCCGCCTTTTCACTGCATCTTTAACTCGTAATGTAAAGTTTACAGGATCTTCCGCTCGGAACATGAGATAGATTCTCGGGAGGTAGATTTTTGTTTTGTTTCCATCAAGCGTTAAGACGGCCCATTTGTTTAGTTTAGAGTTAAAGCTGAAATGATGATGTTTCGCTTCAGGTAAAGACAGAAATGGAGAGTGATGAGTAGCATTTAGGTTTTGGTTTAACCTACTTAGTGACGGCGACGTCCGTCCACAAATATTGAATCTGGCTTGTTCCCTCCAGAAGCTTCCTTTGTTTAATCAAATTCATCTGCTTTCTACTTTCTTGACTAGTGTACCGCATGGACGATCTTCCAATAGTGAGTTTGGCAAGTTTTAAACCGGATATGGGAATAAAGCCAACGGCTGGAATCGGATGTTGAATACCGTCCATATAGCCAAGAGCTAACCAGTCCTCAACAGAACTACAACACAAATGTCACTTTTAGAAAACCAAAACTTATTTCATGTTTTAGTCAACCCTTAAACAAAACGTTTACCAGGGGTCAAATTGAATGTCGTCGAAAGCTTCGAGAGGAAGGAAGCTCGCGGATCCGTATAAACTGTACTGATCTTCGCTTTTAGATGAGGCCGGAGGTAGAAGATCGTCATCGGTGAGGCCGTACAGAGCCAAAAGCTCATCTATATTGTGCGATAAATATTGACGTCTTCTTCTTTCGACGAAAACTTTCCTCGGTAGAGTTTTAGGATCGACAACATGAAGGATATAACACCTTGGTTTGAAAGCTTTGACGGGAAAAGCCTGAGGAAAAAGCGAAAAAGCTTTTAACCCCCCTCAGAAGAGAATATTAACTACAAGCAGAGGTTAAGGTTCGCGTTTAGGCTTGTTTACACATATCACCCATAACATACTATTAAATAATATTTACAACATTTGGTTCCGATTCATAAATGACCCAATTTTCATCTGGTTGTAAAAAGTGATTGGTGGGAGCGGCATACGGGACTTTCTTCAAATGAGGAGCGTATCCAGGTTTACTTCCTCTTGCCATCAGACTGGCTTCTTTGTAGGTGACTGGAAGTTCTAGCTCGGCGAGGGCTGGTTCAGGGTTCAATACTTTGTATATAGGAGGCCAGTCTATTACTATATCTGATGGAGAAAGTTAAGTTTGAGTGAGGTTCTTTTGCACCCAAGATTTCAAAACACAATAAGGGAACAATGTTTGGAAGTGACAAATGACCCGATCAGGCAGGTACTAGATGGTCACGTTAATACCAACTGAATTAGACTACATCAACAGGTAGTTCTCCTTACCTTTTTTGGGAGGTTCGTCTTCTCCGAATTCTTCTGATTCCTGTACCACTTCACCTTCTCTTTCATCTTCTCCTTCGGTTTCGATCGCGTACCTACGTAATTCATCTATTTCTTTCTGTCTTGCTGCAAGAATTTTCTCCGGCCTCAACAGCGGGGAAACATTCTCCGAATAATATCCTCGTTTTTTAACACCTTTCTTTATAGTTTGTGACTCGACTATATACTTCCATTTGGATCCTTCGCCAGGTTTCATATAATCAGGAAAAGGTTCGACGTCGGCAGATATATCAAAGTCAACGGGTTTTATTTGTGGCAAAGAAGTGTCCGAGATGGATTGGGCTCGATACCTCCCTTGAAATATCAACGGAGACTCGACCAAAGTGGAAAACTGTCCCGCTCGTTTGTACCTAGGTTTGTGAATGTCGTATTCTATCACGGTCGAGGCTACGCTCGATGTCTTTGACGAATCCTCCGAGTCGTAATCATCGAAATCATCAATGGAATCATCTTCGTTTAGCAATACCTTGCTAGAGCTTGACCGACTGAGAGTCATTCTCGAAGCAGACTTGTGTCTGGATTTTATTCTCAACTGACTTAAATCGAAATAGCTTTTATCATGAGCACCCTTAAACTGAAAAGATCTTTGGGTTCTGAGTGCTCGCCTCTCCTCCTTTTGCCGAATTTCGAATTCGACTTTCTCCTGGATGGTATGACTTGACAGGTCGTCACTGTCCTCATCATCGATAGCATTTACTAGGACTGGCACCGGAATTAGGTCTTCCTTTTCCTCCGAAGTCATTTCCTTTCTGTACTATTTAGAAATCACTAAGAGCAACTGAATTTTTTTTATTACATGACTTCAATCAGATTTTATTTATATTTGATTTATTAAAAACTTTTTCTATTACTATAACACTACAAAAATGTAAATATTTACTAATTGGAAACAAAACAAAACAAAACCAACGATAATTATTGACACAGAGTTTCACACCAAACAAAACAACGAGTGGTGTGATATGATAAATTTTGAATCATAGTGGCGGGAGGTCTGTGGTGTAGTGGTTAAGTGCCAGTTATACTTGTGCGTCCAAATCCTCCTCCCATATCCTGTTATACCCAAAAAGGGTAAAAAACGGGATCAAAACCCAACTATAACTATAATTTTGAATTATAGTGGATCTTCCCTCCCTTGCCACCAGAATCAATTACTCAGAGTAGTCTCTTCTGCTTTCTCACAATGTGATTTTGAGCTGTTAAGATCTTTCCTTGAACAGACACCTAATTAATTTATTTGACAAAGTGAGACATAATTATGATACCCGATGAAACTACCACAATAATCCATACTTTCACAATTAATTCATTTCATTCATAATACACACTTGTTAGAATCTAGTAAGAGCACGTTAGCTATTAAAATAGTGATTAGGTCTTTCTAAATTTCATTTTCTGAGGAGCAACCAATTCTCTCGTAATTAAATTTAATAAATATAAAAGCAATAAAAATGTGCATTATTTGTGAAATTTATTATTGACAAAGATGTGTTTAACTTACAAAATGAGTTCTTCCTATAAGAGTGCAATATTATGAAATAGTGGTGGTGGTTTTAATCCCGTTTTTCACCTGAGGATTCGGACTCACGACCATAACGTCTAAGTCAGGAACTATCACCGCTAAACTACGCCTCTCGCAATATCTATAATTTGTGCATTACTTTTGAAACAAAATGGGGGAATTGTGATACAGTAGT
Source organism: Columbicola columbae (assembly GCA_016920875.1). Taxonomy (NCBI): domain Eukaryota; kingdom Metazoa; phylum Arthropoda; class Insecta; order Psocodea; family Philopteridae; genus Columbicola; species Columbicola columbae. The sequence continues at coordinate 16,172,130 of JADMLL010000002.1, forward strand.
ATAAACGCCTGACTGAAGAACTTATGACCGTGTGTATAAACCTCCTCAACCCAAAACAACGTTTTCAACAACTGTTTAACTACTTTAGTATAGTGGAACCTCGCTTAAGGAGCAATATAAATTGTAAAAAAAAAAGACTCGCTTAACGAATGAAGTTTCGCGTGAATAGGGGAATCCCCGAACTGTGCGATTGAACTTTTCATGTCACTGCTACATCAATCTGTTGAGCTAACATCTTAGTGTTTATTAGCACTCATTAACAATTTATTGTTTATTAATACGTATTATTTACTTACTCATTAACTTTGAATGAATGTTACAATAACTTTTTAAGAATACTTTTTTGAAAATTTCAAATTTTGACTATTTGTTTCGGCATACAACGCATTATCGAGTTTTTCGTATCACGGAAAGACTCCAGAACGAATTATGCTCGTTATGCGAGATTCCACTTTAATTAATAAAACTTCGTTGGTTAGTTACTCATCCAAATCAAACTAACAGTCTGGGTTTAAAGACACCCATTTCGATCAAAATTCTACTACAAGAACAAAAAAAAATTTCAGATAACAAATAACGCCTGGAGAGCAATTAAAAAATAATTTAACTAATCAAAAGTGGATGAAAAAATTAAATTACTCATGAAGCACACTCCAAACCAAACTTCTTTCTAATTGCTTTCCAATTAAATTAAAATAAATAAACACCAGATAATACATAATACGAATATCTTCTCACTTTAGAATACAATTAACGTTAAGGAAAAACCTTACAATAAAATGTGACAAAAAATAAACTATTTTTAAAAAGGCGAAATGATTCATGAACCCTTTATTTAGTAAACAATTACATAATTCTATTATTTCATTGACATTATTAATTAAATATATTATAAAAACGTAGGTGATGAACCCACATATATATTTCAAAAATCCCTTCGTGTCTTCAAAACAGACAAAAAATCTTAAAAATCATTGTTACACAGTGTTACAAAATATTTTAATTAATAATAAAAATTCATTGTTTTCAATAACATTTGTCGTGGTGAATGTTAATGAAACTGATGCGTGCAAGACAGAAAAATAGTTTTTACGTCACTATCAATATTACATAATCGCCAGATAAAGTTATACTTATAAATAAAAATATAATCTATAAAAAGAGAAACCCGTTCGCGTTACGTTCGACTGTGTTCCCCGTATCAACCCTTTGTAAATAAACTCGTAGACGAATATCATCTGACCAGATTATCCAACGAATACCATTCGCAAGTTTCCCTGTCTAGTGGAAAATTGTCTAAAGGCAAACGAATCCCTCCAAGGAATTCGTTTTCTTGAAGAGAATCGTGGTTCCAAATCGTCGCTTCGAGAGTTCGTTCCCGTATCACTTCCAAAGGTAACCTGTACTCAAGCTGTAAGAGAAACACACCGCGTGACGTTAACCAAACGCTTTTTAACTCTCCGATGTTGTGTTCACAAAACCTACCATTTCCATAAAGGTGGGATGACAATTCTTTCTAACGACTTTCGTCTTTCTTTTGGTCGATTTATTGTTATCCGGCTTTAGATAAACTTTGACATAGGTAGAAGGCTCTTGACCGGCTGCCAGCTTGGGCAAACCTCTCGCATGATGCACCATAATCATGAGAGTATCCCTTCTGTACTGGATAGACAATTTTAGCTGACCTTTAATGATGTGGGACTCATTTTCGCAGGTGGTTTTCTTCCTAAAGTAAAAAAAATCTTTGTACAACCCGTTTCCAGTTTAGAAGTCAAATTCAAACTCTCCCTCCAATTTATAATCACAAATCAAAAGCCCAACCTTTGACTTTTTTCTTGTTGATGTCCACTTCCTCCTCTTCGTCTCTGAGAAGCGGATGAAAGAAAGTGTATACAATATCCGAATGAGCGATTTCATCAGCCATTTTGAATAAAGAAGTCAGAAATTTTTCGATGTCCACTTTTCGTCTCTCTGCTACTTGTTGCGTGTTACTTCGTCCTATCTGAATACCAGATGGCAAACTAAAAGAGTATATTGTCATTTAGTTTAAAATAAAGGTGACAGGGGATGTACTGTAAAAACAATATCGCAACGATCTGTTAACCTGTAACATTTGGCCAGTGGAAACATGGTGCAGAGTTTTTGATGAAATTCGCAAAATTCTCGATACTTCCTGAAGAGATACGTCGAATTCGGTTGATTTTCTCTATCCACCTTTAAAATGTAAACGTAGTATTTCTCAGGGTCGTATCTCTTCTGGCAACCGTGCACTTTCACCTGCAAAATCCTGCCTTCTTCCTCCATACTGAAATGATATAAAAACATAAAATTATTAACGGTCTCCGCCGTTTTCTTCCCACAGAATATTTTCACCTGAGATGTTAGTACTCACGTGTAACGTTTTGGAATGAAACTTAAAAGCTCTCCTTCGTTGTGGTCTCCCGTAAATCGTAACTGTGATAGATTATGAAGGAAAAAGTTTAATTGAGTGAACCAAGACTTCAAAGAACTGTCGATCATTCTCGCGAACACGGCCGAAGCCTCCGGATCGGATTTGTCTGGTAGTAAAGCTCTTTGCACGTAAAGAACTGCGTCTGACGTCACGCCTGGTATACCCGACGAGACCATCTGGAACATTTCAATTACTTCCATTTATCAAAAAAGCTTGTAAGAGACTTTGAACCGTGAGCAAAAAAAATTTTTAGGCAATACCGACCAGTCCGAACAAATTTAAGATGATGTTTCCGTGCTTCCTGACAATGCAAAAAGCTCTGCAACACAAATCGACGAAATGATGAAACTTCTGAGAAGGTTTGTCCCCCTCCGTTGATGACGTAGGCCATGTCTGAAGTCAAAACGAACGGAGATCGATCCCTATAAACATAAACATAAAAATAATTTCGTTCCAATCACTCAACATCTCGCTTAGGTTCTTCTCCTCACTTTCATTCAATTCTCATCACCTTTTAAAGTTGCCAAACATCTGTGCATCCCCTAAAAATTTCCCAAAATCGATGTGAAACAAGTGTCCCGAAGTTTTGAGCATTATGTTATCATTATGCCTGTCGCAAATTCTAGGAGGTATGTGGCAACGCTATACCCTGCACAAGAGGCTGAAAAATGAATTTTTACTTAACGATTGTTAACAACTTTCATCCCACTCTCTCCGTTTCTAAAAGCGTTTCCGGTTGAATCACCTGTAAAATTCCGAACGGCTCTTTCGTACTCTAACGTAGACGGATTATGTTTTCCCAACCACTCTGCAATCGGACGATCTTTAAAAGAGCCCGTCAGACCATGTTCCACTTGAATCTTTCTCAAAGTCTCTGCATTTTCGACCAATTCGATCATTCCTCTCTTGTGACCGGTGGGCAAGCAAGTAAACGTCACCATTTTCAAATCTAAACCTTCCTTCAGCCACATTTTATCCATTATTCTGATAACTTGCATCGTTAGCATGTCTTGTTGCAGATAATCGCCAACCTGAAACGTTTCGATGTCATATTAAATGGCTTTTTCCCCCAATTTCCATTTCCGGTTTGACAATCAACGAACACTCACTTTAAATATGGCTGGAAATATTTTCGACTCGTCGCTTATAAAGTTGATTTTAAGAGGCAGAGTGTTGGAGGGGAAATAGGCCGACGTTCGAACTTGAATCCCTTCGACGCAGACAGATGGACTCAGGGGCAAGGGCGTTGAGGACTCTTGCAGAGAGTAGTGAAGAGCTTCCAGACCGGCTTGTAGTGCTTTTAATCGCAACGATTCTTTGGTTTTCTTCACATTTTCCGCAACTTCGTGCAAATTCTAGAAATCAAATGAGTCACACACTGACAGTCACACAAACTTCGATAATGTTATCATTTCATCAAAATGATACTACCTTAACTAACAGCTGTTGAGACATGAATCTTTGAACGACTGTTTCTCCAGATATGGCCAACAGCGCTCGCAACATTATTTGTAGTCGACGGTGGTAGCGACAGGTTCCCAAAGATTCATCGGTGGCTAGCATTTCAGGCGAATTCTAAAACACCCAAAAATTTTTTTGTGACTCATTTCTTTAAGTTTTACTCTCTGATTGGGTGGAAGAGTTAAAACACAAACCTGCGGTGAGGATCCAGGTAACGATTGCACCAACAACCAATACAAATTATGAGCTACCCTAGGCGAAGTCAATGCTCTTTCCAATAGAAATTTGGCTAAAGGACTAGCATCGTACGTTTCGTGTTTCAGAGCTTGAACTAATTGGGGTAGATAATCTACGAGCTCATCGCTACCGAGTTCCTTGATCCAGGAAATGGCCACGGAACGTACTTCGACATCAGGAAAGCTGCGAATTAAATTTCAATAAGAACTGTTAGTGCACATCAAATAATTTTTAAAAGCCTAGCACTTAAGATAACATTTTAATCACCATGGTAACAATAACTGAAGAGCGGGTAACGGTTCCATGGGGCTCCAGCAATGAACCATGGCATGTAGATCAGATAGAGAACTAAAATCCCAATTATGAGTGGCTAGCAAGACTTTAGGTAGAGCCTGCGGTATGTTGTGAAGGTAGTGTCGTTTCTCCCACAATATTTCCCGATCTGCATTCTTCGCTCTACAACATGCAATCAATAACATAGTTTAATCCTTCCACAGACAGTTGTTCATTGATTCTCATTTCAGTTGTATTATGATTCTCTTACTTAGCGTATGAGTCCTGCTCTGCGATGTTGGTAAGAAGCTGCTGTGTGTTGACATCGAGGCTGGCAAATTCATACATGGGCGCTTTAACATTCGGCTCTGGTAACTTCGGAAATGCCACCGTCCCACCATAATCGGGTAAACTTATATGAAGAACTGGATGATCAGTCAAGGGATGCGTGCCAGCTGCTGGAGCAGGACTAAACCTTTTATCAGCGATCGGTGGCCATATCGACAAAAGAAAACTTCCCTGCGTCAAAATCCTAAAACAAGACAAGACATCGAAAAAAGGGTTGGTCAAAAAACCGAGACACATGACAAAGATCGACAGATAAATTAACACAAACCCTTCGTAATTAAAAAATTGAATGGCGGTCCAACCCAGTTCCACTTGTTCATACTGAGGTTGGCCAGGATTGGCTCTGCTCTGTTCATGATCTGGCGGCAAAAGTGTTAAACCGTACAAACTAAGAATCAATCTTGATTCTCGAGGCAAGCAGGCTATTGTCGTGCCTCCTATGTTTAACCTACAAACACGAATAGACAATCCGTTTAATATTAATTACCTTGAAGAAAAATTTTACTTGCGAGGAAAACAATCAAAGGAAACTTGGTACCTGGTACTTACCAACAATCGAAAACTACTCTGTTATAAAAGCTTGTGGTTGGTCTTGTGATTTCTGTCCAACACGAATTTGTTCCTTTCACAGCTCGAGTCCCGTGATAGATCTGGGCTGATACTCTGTATGCTGTGTGTGACCAGTTTGATTGTAAACGATGTAAGGAACCCATGTGAACTAAAATTGTGTCTTGAAATTCCAAAATTGACTTCACTCCTACGGAACAATACAAAACAAGTTCAAAGGACTCATTTAGTACAATTTTAGTTTTATAAATATAATCGAAAGATCCGTTGGATTATGATCCAACCTTTAGAATGAAGAATGAGAGTTCAAACGGTCTCCTTGCGTTCAAGACTCTTTTTGGAACTGGGTCAACTTCTTCATTCTTCGAGCAAAGAAAGAGATAAAACATTGTGTATCAAAGACTGAAAGGGATAAAAGAGCGGACAGACAAAGAAACAGTTTTACTTACCCAAAGATGGTTCGCTTGGAAGACTGAGTTGAAAATCAACATTAAAAGCATGACAGTATGACTCTATCAAACCTCTAAGAGCGTCTCTGATTCTGTCACAATGAAGCAAAAGATTTTCTTTCAGTCGTCTCGCGGACGAACTTCCCAATTGTACGATTGAATAATCTCCCTCGTCGGACACGACTTCCGTTCTCAAATCATCCGGATAGGAATTCGTTGAGAAATTGGCGCAGAGTTGTGTAAGGCAACTTAAGGCATCGGTAATGTCGATGGTTTCGACGTGTCCCATCAAAGCACAAACTGCTTTTATAGCTTGTTGAACACGAATGGGCTGAAGATTTGGGCCTGATAAACTGTGATTCGTCGAGGCTTTGTGAACTGCTTCCAACATGTTATCCATCTCTCTTTCGATGGTTTCTGAAATAATAAATTCGTTCCCAATTAGAGTTAGGTAGTGTGAATTTTTATCTATATTTATGTGTATAAAAGAATTTATACTCGTAGTTGTACAATTGTAACCAAACTTTCCACACTAACTGAAACAGACTATCAATGCCTATATGTTTAAGTCTGGAGCAATAATTATATCCTTAGTACACACTACTTAATTTTAATAACACAGCTTTATTGATTATTAAGAAACTATTGTAGAGAAACAACAGAGACTCACAGAGGCAGAAAAGAATGTAAATAATATTTGTGAAAATTCTGATTGATACAGGTTCAACCCTTCTATAATTATACTCATATACATACACACAAACATTCTCATTCTATACAAACACATTCCCAAACCCATATTACATTCACACGAGTTCACATCCTTTCCTGCACTCAAATCCAATAAAAAGTTTTTAAAACTTACCCAAAAGAATTTTTAATGTCTCATATGTAATTGGCTGAACAGGTTCCTTTGGCAGCAAATCTTCGATAACTAAATTCTTAGCATTGTTATCATCTTTAGCAGTTCTTGCGAGTGGTCTCTTAAGCTCAGACATATGCATAATACATAGGGCAACATCCTTTTCCAGTTTTATGCACTGATGAACATATTCATAGTCTCCTAAGCAAGACTCTGAAGTAAAATACTCAGATAATCCATAAACTTTTAAAACATAATCCATAACAGACCCAACTACATCTCCTTCTAGTGAGCAAATTACTTGTACTATAACATGTTCTATGCTGGAACTCACTAAAAGAAATACACAGCGTTACTGGTGCCAAAAGACTAAAAAGACATGAAATGACAAAGAAAGTTTAATTTTACTCACAGTCACAGGTAAAAGAAACTGGTTGCTGATGATTGGAAGAGTGAACAACCAGCTTAACACTTGTAATAGCAGTATAGTTACTCTCTATAGTAGGACTTATGACAAGCCCCACATTGGTATATAAATCAGTGTACACAAATTGTTGTCTGAGCTGTTTGATCATGTCATAAAAAGCCTGAGTGTCAGAATTAATTCGAACAGCCTTCTTTCTAACTATGTTTTTGAACAACAAAGTTGATCTCTTTCCCTGAAAAATGTTAATAAATTTAATAGTTACTTTTCAATAAATAAATTCCAAATTAAATTTAAAAAATTTATAATATTTAAGCTTACTGTTGTTTCATAAATGCTTCTCCTATTAGCACAATTTTTGGCAATCAACTGTGGTGCTTTATCTGTCTCTGTAGCAACTGCAGCTGTGTATATAGGTTCTCCAAGTGAGCCATCAACAGATGGTGAATACATATAATCAAAAGGATCAAATGGATCATAAAAACTTCCAGAACAACCAGACTGAGCATCTTCAAAATCTTCTTCCTCTTCTTCTTCAGTATGGTTAATGCCAGCTTGGGAATTGCTATTTCCAGATTCCTTCGGAAAATCTTTTTGCTTTCTGTCAGACTCATCACAGTCATATTCAAGGACTTTTGTTTCTTTTGATAACTTAGAATTATCATCTTTGTCTAATTTATTACCTAATAATGGATCAAATTCTTCTAGCACAGAAGACTTTTCATCACTATTTGTTCTTTTAATATCACCTAAATTAAAAGGCACTAAATCAATTAAGTTACTGTTTTGTTGTTTACTAACAACTTTCAAAATGTCCAAAGTATTTTGATTTTGTTCCCGTTTTTTCAGCTCATCATCTCCACTTTTTAATAAATTTTTTCCCGAACAAATACTCAACAAAGTTGAGCCACTACTACCCTGTGGCTGAGGAAACTGAATGCTTTTGGATCCCGATTATTAAAATTATGAAAGTAATGAGTAACTTCTGTTTTAAAAGTCTGATTTGAATTAATCTGTGGTATAACAAAACTGTTTCCAGGCCTACTAATTTCATCAGAACTAAATTGTCTCTCAAAATTTGAAAATCCCAACGACTGTTGTAAGACACTACTACTACTCGAGGGTGTGTTCAAATCAGTAAACAAAGAATTTTTACGACTTGTCGCCGAACTGGAAGAAAATAAATCACTTCTACGCATCTCCACACCCTTAAAATCATCAAGACTCTCGACAAATCCCTTCGATTCATCCTTCGGACTATTAAATGTTATTAAATCATTAACTGAAGCAGTAGTCGAACTATTCTTTCTGACAGCTGATGGTGGAGGCGGAAGACTAAAATTCGAATTAATACTGGGCCCGGGACGAGGCCTGGCTTTTGAAACTGTTTCATTTGAATTCCTACTTGAGTTATCCAAATCGCCAATCTCTGAATATTTTCTACGCTGCTCGTTTCTGAACCTTTCATATTCAGACGTTTCCAAACTTAATGCGATCGCTTTTTGTAAATCGGCTTGGAACTGACGATCATATTCATTTTCTTCTCTATTTGACATCTATGTAAAATAAACACACACAAAAGCATAAATTAGAGTAGTAAAAATGGTGAACAAATCACCTTTTAAACAATGAACTTTGCTGTGTCCGACTTACCTTAAGTCAGTCGTGAGTTCTTATCTAATAAAACTCTAAACCGAAATTAATTATTAACATTTATAGATTTTAAAAATTCATGTAAATTATCAACTGAACGACGAGTAAAATAATGTATAAATAAATTTATTATTAATATATACAGTCCTACACATATTTTAACTGTAAATAAACAAACGGAAAAAATAATAATAAAAACATAGATGGTACTGAATTAACGTTGCCAGTTTTATTATTATGTCACACTTGATTCATTCAAATCGGAATCGTGATCGTTTTGAATCTGGTGCCACGACTTCGAATGTTTTCCGTTCGAATTGTTCTCCGCTAGTTAATTAACGACTTTTAGGCTTTCTATTTGTTTTTTTACTTAAATGAAATTCTATTTTAATTAAATCCAGTATTATTAGAAAAAAATAATTTCCTGGTAAGTAATTAACCATTTAATCTAATTTGTATGTTGGATATGGTTTGATTAAACGATTTAACCCAAATTTTATGAAGAATTGTCGGTTAGTAAGGTCCTTAGACTTGTGAGTGTTCTTTATTTGACTTCTTAGTCATTTTCAAATTACTTGTGGTTATTTCATTATAAAATGGATTTCGCCCAAACTATTCCTAAATATCAGTTTTTAGACTAAACGGTCTATTGGTAATGTAAATTAACTAAATTTGGTTGTTTGGTTTGGTTCCGCGATGGCTTTCTTCGAGAGGTACGTATTTGTGAAATTATTTTCAACGAAAATGTCAAAAGCCTGATTAAATCCAAACGAAAATTTATAATTTGTTAGAAAAATTTATGCTACTCTTCGCCTTCGAACAATTATGACTTTTTGCTAATTATATTTATGGTTCGAACCTGTTTTGGAGTTTCTTAAAGTGTCTTCTTGACCTACATAGAGGGATGACATAAATGGTCGTGTGTGATTACAAAAAACGATTCGGCACTTAACAAACAAAAACCAGTAAAACGGGTGCTACGTTAAATGTTTGACAGAGATCAATAATAACCAATAAAATTCATTCAGCAATCCTGAAACGTGTCTTTAAATTCATAAAGTGATTCAAAGAATGGATGGCAACCTATAGGTAGATACTGAAACATTGACAATAATAGTTAACTGACTAGAGAAAACATAAGATAAATATAAGTGAATGTTTAACAAGCGTTTCTAAGAGAGTTTTGCAATAATTTAGCTCTCGCATCTTTGTCACAAACCCAAACATTATAATATTTTATTAACATCTCTTTTTATCTCAATCATGATCATTCATCTACTCACCTCATCTGTTTCTTAATATCCCAGGCAATGATTTCGACATTTATCGATGTCATTACCTAACGCTTCAGACGATTTTTCTCAAGTTTGGTTTCCTCTTCCTCCCATTTTGTTTCCCTTCATCTGATATGTTATCGTTCTTTAATGACTTAAATTTTTCTAGCTATTTCAGCACGTTTTATTAAATTTTTAAAATACTTTATGTATACAGTTTAAAAATGAGAAGACACTGTCATTATTTGCAAAGCACGAACTGTACGCTTCGTACACTTAACTGCTGTGGGGATTTTCATGAAACTGATGATTTTTGCCACGTAAACAAACTTTTATACCATATAGATGGAGCCACTGTCGTCCTTGAAAGCAGAAAAAGGAGATAAATTTCCAAATCTGAGAAGGTAATGTTAAAATCACTACCAGCAAATAAGTACAGAGTGTGCATTATTTTTGAAATTAACCCTTTTTGACTGTGTACGTTATGGATTTTCAAAGCTGGCTGATTTGGAAACTCGTGTTTCTGTCGAAATTCCTAGGCTGTGTCAGTATTTATGTAGCCCCAATTTCTAGCTCAACGTTCCCTTGGGATTCCTTGTCACATCCTCTAAAATTTATTTCGAGTCCTTGAAGCTATTCAAACACCCATTTCCGGGGGTTTTCAAGAACCTGACCGAACTCACGTTAATAGTGTAGTTCGAAAATGCAGTCGGTGAAAAGGGTGGGAAAGAAATTTTTCACTTTGGAAAACGTCTTTTCACTTACTTTGCTAAGGATATATGTGAAAAAGCTTTTTCCCGCACATTCTTTAAGACGCCGCCCTCGGCCATTCCAATTTCAAAATTTTTTCCCCTTAAAATGTCCACTCGTATTTCATTGTTACATTTCTCTTCTCAAGGAGAAGAAGAAGAAAAAGAAAAAAGAAGCTTTAGGCTTTCTTAAATGAGATATCTTCCGAAAAAATATATATTCCCCTCTCCTTACTTCCTTCTCCTCCTTTTGTCTCCTTCACTTCCTCCGAACAAAAGACTTTTCTCTCAGAAATATTTGACGAATGCCATATAAAGTAATAATTTTCGCTTTTTTTTCTTTCCTCCTTTCACTTCCCTCCTCCTCCTCTTTGTCCTTTCTTCATGGAGTGTTCTGTGGAGGAATAAAAGGTTTCTTCTTTTAATTCTCTCTACCATATTACTGAAATCAGTGGCAAAGATGAATGTTTGAGTTATCGGATTTCGGTTTTAAGTATATTGGAGAACTTCAAGTTACTGGAAAACACCAAAATTGTAATCCACTTCCTTCCGCCATTTTTTTGGTAAATATTGCTTAGGTTTAGAGTCATCATTGCCATTTTCACGAAACTTTTTTTTTGTTTTCTCATTTTTATTTGTCTCTTGTTCATATTTTTTGTTTACCTCACAGTCATTTTTCCTTTTTTTTGTCTTTCTTGACCTTTAATGTCTTCTTCGCCTCTTCTTTTGATTATTTTTTTGCTGAAGGTTGTGGGAAAGAACGTGAGGTTGTCTTCTTTGCTTCTTCGTTTGGAACGATTGACATTCGACAAACTTTCTACAAACACTTCATCGTCATCATCATCCGGCTCTACAAACCTTTGTGGGCTTTGTAAACATTTGGACTGAAATATTTCCAAGTCTCATTTTATGCGGTGGATAGTTTTAAAAATGTATTTGGTAAACAATCTGTTGTGGTGTCTTGAAAGTTATCATAGCTGATTAACCTTTCTTTCTAAAATTCATATAATTCATAATTTAATATTCATATTCTTTCTTTCTAAATTTCAAGCAAATTATTAATTAATAAGATGATTGGTTGAGTCATCTAGAAAATGGCTCATTATCATGCTCTTCAAATTGCTGATTCGAGTAGTAGATGTCATATACCTGTGTTGCACTACTAGGCCTAAGCTGGTGCACCCTACAATAGAACAAAAGGGTTCACAAAAACACACCCGCACTCTACGAAGGTTGACATCCCTCCATGATGGACAACGCAAAGAAAACTGAAATGTATAATAACCGACGAGGATTTTAATTACAACAGAATATAGTATCGCATCTTCTTATACTTCCAGAACCGAGTTATATTATTCGAAATAAGTATTATACAATAAACTCATTCGTCTGATCATGATAAGTAATAGTTTCGAGAAACCCTCCGTGTTATTTGTTTCTCTTCAGAAACCGCATAAAAGAAGGGACGACAGATGTTAATAGCCAAGGATTTGCACTAATATAAAATTTACGTCTCCAGTCTGAGAGGAAACCCGACTGAGTAGTAGATGTAGCAGACCATAAAATCCAAAATACTTGCGAATCTGATGTTTAAAGATAGTTTTGTAGATGTTAAAAGAAACCTATACAATAGGCCTGTAAATTGTACACCTGTTGAAAGATTTGCTGTAGTCAAAAATTACTGTCACGAAATCTGCAGCTCTAAAGCAATCCCAGAGTGTTTCATCGATTTCATAAAGAATGCACACTTTAGCGCCAAATTCATTTCATAAATATTGCACAACAAGAATTCATTTCAAAACGAATGCATACTGTAATCATATACTTTCAATCAAGAGTGTGCATTACTTTTGAAATGAATTATTGCTAAAAGTGAAGAATTCAACATGAAAGTGTGCGATATTTACGAGACTAGCATTCATTCCATATTCATTGTACTCTCTCAGGAAGAATTCATTCCAAAAGTGGTGCAGTTGATCATAAAATTAATCTCATAAATGTTGCACACTTTGAACACCCAATTGACGAAATTTTTTTTGTCTCAGTTATCCTAAAAATGACTTTAAAGGCTTCGAACAAATTTTTTTTTCAATGAGACAGCTAGAGCACGTGTATAAGAATAACCGTGTAAAAATAATCCGCGTTAAAAGAGACGAGACAGTGATTATTTAATTAAAAAAATGAGGAGGGAGGAATAACTGTAATTTATAAATTAAGCTTATATTAGTATAAATTGAGAGTTCAACAGCAGTTTTGAGATTTTTCTTCTGGCGGACACAATTCCTTTTATTTTTATCTTTTAATAGCATCATCACCTCGATTTAATTAAAGTTTCACACATCCGGTGAGATGCTCGGCCATTTTTTTTTAAACTCCTTTCACGTGCTGGTAAAAACATTTCCAGGATTATTTTTAATAATTAACGAAGGAATCGTATGACCATCGCTGTTTAGTTATTAATTAAAAAACTTTTCGAGCTCTTTTATGTCTAATTATAAGTTTAATGAGAGTCATATGTTTTCCGTTACTTCGTCCCTCTCCACCCAGCTCTACCCACACAACACAAGTCACAGTATAAAACGACCAACTCCCTTATTAAAGATGTCCTCTCTCTCTCTCTCTCATTCATTCATTCTCTTTGAATCATTCCTCTCCATTCGGATTCTTCTACTCAACTCTAATACTTATAGGTCTGTAGTGTAGTGGTTAACTGCCAGACTAAGAAGTTATAGTGGCGGGTTCAAATACTCCTTCCGTATCCTGTTATACCTAAAAAAGGGCGAAAAACGAGATTGAAACTATACTATAACTATAACTATAAAGTATTTGGCTCTACTAGTTTTAAGTAATATTCAGTCCAACAAAAAACTTACTCCACAAGTAATGCCCACTTTGGTGTGGAATTTATTTCAAAAGTAATGCACACTTGGTGTGGAATTCATTTCAAAGTAATGCACACTTGGTGTGGAATTCATTTCAAAAGTAATGCACACTTACTTTTGTTTCGACCTTACATTGGATCTTGAAAATATTTTTTTTGCATAAAACATTCAGAGAGATGGATAAGATCACACTCTTCCTTAACATCTACTTTATAGAAGAAAGTTTTGTGTCACTCGATTTTCAATCTTTGCCTCCACCCCCAACCTTTTCCTTCCGTTTCCTTCCCATCAAAGGAAAATGTCGATTCACTCATTTTCCCATCTTTTAAAAATTCTCTCATTTTTTTCCCTCGAAGAAAACTTTATTTTCTCAAAAGTGCATCTTCTTTTGCATATTTTATAAATTCTGAGCATTTTAAAACATCTGAAAATGTCATACGTTTCAATCATCTACATTTTTCACCGAATGACAAAAGATTGTCTTCTCTCTTACTTTCACCCACGCGACTTTTGAAATGAAAAAAAAAATTCAAATTTTGTAAAGAACAAAAAAACAAAACAAAAAAAATGTCGAAAAAAACGAAGAGAAACAAAAGAAGTAGACATAGTGAGCTGCTCCGTTTCAGAAGAAGAAGAAGACGAAAAACAGCAGCAAATGAGAGATGGCAGAGGAAGGAGAGAAGAAAGAGGGGAAAAGATGGAATGAGGAAGAGAAGGAAGAGTAGGTGGTAAAATATGGAATGTTCCAACCCACTCGACACTCCATTACATCACCTTCCATCCCCGTCTTACGGTATTTCGTCCTTTTACGCACTTTTCTATTATTCTTTTCAAATTTCCACCGATAAAAATCCGGTTTTTTAAATTTTAACTCAAATTATCTATTTATGTCCTTCCCTATTCCAAACAATTTGTGTTTATCTATCGATTATCTAGAGTAAGAACTGCAGACAGCCGGAACTCAAAGAAATTGTACTTTGCCATCAAATTCCCTTTCAAACTATCATAGATGTCTTTAAGACACTCGAGGGACTCTACCTGCCTGTTTTACGACAGTCATTTCACATTTCCGGATTTTCAACATCCGCACAGGCAGCTGACAAGTGTTTTTGCTTTGACAAGTTCATCGACATCAAACTGTGGCCCGATACTTCAAATCGCAGATATTAATTCCTTCCCTCCAAGTTTCGCTGCACAGTATAAAAAATTACTATACTACTCCCTCTTCTCAACTCAAATTTAAAGGCTTCGGAGTAGATAAAAATAAAATTATCTATAACCTCATGGGGAAGTCTAAAACCTGGGTGACAGGACACGGCTAACAGGGAAAAGGAACAAAAACACAAAAAGCTTCTTAAAGCTCTAGTTCTTCCTCCTCCTTTCACCCCACTCAAATCAAAATAAAATATTTTTCAAGAACGTAGATAAATATTCAGATAGATAAGGCAAACCAATCAAAATACATAAGGAAAATGAAAAAGCTTTTGTTGATTCCAGTTGAATAAAAACAAAACAAAAGCTTTCATCTCAATAAGTCTCTGACTAGATTCTTGAAATCGACACAATACCACTAAGTGCTAAACCGGAAATGATGTCAAAAGCTGACAACAAAATTTTCAAAAGATTTCTTTCAAAACGTTTTCTCATGACGTTCACACTAATTGTGTCGCCTAATTTCTAGTCTTTGCATCACTTTGACTGGGAGTAACGACACTTCCATTTACGTACTCAACAACATGTGTGACGAATCAAAAAAGTTCGATCAGGCATTGTGACAAAATGGCATTGACACGAGAGTGACTGGGATTTGACCTTTTGAAACGGAACGACTCTCACGATTTTTCACGCATGATGGAACGCTCACGTGAAATGGAAACTGAACGCGCCTAAAACGTGTTTCTGTTGAAAATTTAAAGTTTCGGAAGAAAGTGAAATTTAAGGGCTAACATATAAAGACTTTTCTTGCTAAGAATGTGCATTAATGTATTAAACACGCTGTGGGAAAGTTTTCCAAAGTGAGACTGACATTATTAAAAGGAGGAAGTCTAACAAGAGCAGTTAGCTGACCGAAGAGGCCCAGGAGAATTCATCGTGGTTTCTGCCGTTACCAACAGAGAATTCTGTTTGATATTTTTGAAGGTGATTACTCTTCTGTTAAAAGCATCACAGGATTTTCATCCCTCATTTTTTTTAAAGACGGGGATGAAGACTTTGGTGTAGTTTTCGGAGCTTTCCAACAATTTAGCCCACTTTTTTATGTTAATGACTGATTAATTTGGTTTCTTGTCAAACATAACCTAGCAATGGTCTTTCTTTAGCCCTAAATGCCTTGCATATTGTCGATGAGGATTAGGACAACAGAGTTTGAAATCGAAATTCTGAAAGCTATAAAAACAAATCGGATATCGATTACGTAACCGCTTGACACCGCTTGTATTTCCAGTTGTTGTATAAGTTCATGAAAGCCAGAAGACTTTCCTTGTCAACTGCCATCTAATACATTATGTAATTGGTCTGGCTTTAAAGAAACTTTATATGAATGGAGCAGCACCAGGGAATGGATAACGGATAATAATAATAATAATGGTAGGAGAGCACGAACCCAAAGAGGTGACGAGGTTGGACAGAGTACTTTACAACACCCAGATCCATACGGATCGGATGGTGACCAAGCCAGACATCATAATTAAGGACCTGGCTAAGAAGGCTTGCCAAATCATAGACGAATGATCTCAATATAATTCCAAAGGAAGCGGAGAAGCGCTAAAGTACAAGAGCCTGGGAATTGAGGTGCAGTCTCCTCAGTTTCCCCGATAACTTGGCAAAAAATAGCTGGCCAAGCAAATGATTGGACCGGACAGGGGATAGCACACATCCTCCGTAAGGTGCTGTGAAAACATCAATAACCCAACACGTTCTTGAGGATGCTTGTTGTATCTTGGAACCTGTTGTAAAATCGATCACCGACAAATGTCATAGTCATGATATACAAATGAATAATAATAATAAGAAGAAGAAGAAGAAGAAGAAATGAGAAGAAAAAAGAGGTGTATGGAACGGTATGTAATAAATAGAAGCAACAGAGAAGTCAAGAAATAAATGAAACTAAAAAAGAAAAAGATGAGACAGAAGAAGAAAAGATAAAATGAATAAAACAAAGACATGGAAAAAGAAGAAAACTAAAAGCAATTATAACAATTACAGGAAAAGTAGTAAAGGTAAGCCAAACCACTACAATTGGTGATAGAAGCACCGAATAGAAGGCTGTCAGGAAAAGTAGACATTAAAAGAACATCATCAAGACAGGAGTGTTAAATACTTACCTACAACAGGAACGACATACCCGGACACATACATAGAGAATGAGCTCAACAGCCTAGATAAACCCTTTAGAGAGTGACCATCTTCATTAGATGCGAAGAAAGAAATTTTTAGGGGTTTCATTTAGAGCGGAAACAGAGGAAAAATTCTCTAAAAAAAAACTTTTCTCATAGGGCGAAGAAGAAGAGGAAGAAATAGGAAAAGGAAAAGAAAATGAAAGAAAAAAAAAGGATTCGATTTTGCCTGAATAAATAATTTATGGCATTCGAGCGGGGACAATTTCCCTAAACCCCAAATTTTCCACGGAGGAAACCGAATAAAAATTTATCGCATTTTCTTCGAAGGAAATTAACAGAACCGAGTTCCCCGCTGAAAAAGATTTAAATTATAAACTTAGGATTGAGGGTCAACTTAAATGGCGGCCACATTAAAATTTTAAACTTAACTTTAAATCAAGAGAATAAACTAATTTCGTTTTTGGAACCGGGAAAGAATGTCGGAGGCGACGGCGAATGAGGAGAAGGGTGGCGGGTGGTGGTGGTGGTGCATGAAAGGCACACTCCTTTAAAGGTCGGAATAGTTGAAAGTCAACTGCGGCTGGCGGCTTTCGGCGAAAGCTCCTTACAATTTAATTTGTCAGTCACTTGAAACGACTTAGGGCACCTTCAATTCCAACTTCCGTTTTCCCTTACCCCCCGCCCCGCCCACCTTCATGGCGCGCGGAGACCGTTTCAAAAGAAAACTGTTATTCAAAGTGTTTTGATGCCTTAATCTTTAGGAGCTTTGAAATTGTTTTACTTTCTCACTCGGTCGAAAGCGATTGTTTAGAACGAAAGAGAGCTTTCTTCCTGAAAGCTGGAGAAAGCTTTTCCAAGAAAGCTTAGGAAAAGAGCTTTAAAATCAAAATCAAGAAGAAACTTTTTTTATAACCTAACGATAAAAAGAAGATGGCGGCGAATGAATGCATAAGCAACAACCAAAAGGGGAAAGATGTCAAACGTTTCCTTGCAACTATATTGACTGGTATGTTGACAACGATAATGACACTAACTATTTCACTTAAAATGTCATAAATGTCTCACACTAATTTATAATAACTGGACAACACCACCTAACTCTCATCAACACTAAGACTAATGAAATCAGACAACTTAGCATCAGATGGATCATCAAACCCACTTCCCTGCGTTCCCTCTGTTAGCTTCATGTTTAGTTCCTTTGTTACCACAACAATATGGTGGCAAGGAGTCCGTTGGTGATATGGGCTATAGAACCATCTATAAAACCATTTTCCCAAGAAGAGGTGTGATAACACGTCTGTTTTGATATCACCCCTTAGCCACACCTGGGCCTTAACCTCTGGCCACAATTCCACAACCAACTCCCATCACCCAGCCAAAAGAAGAACAAAACATTAAACCAAAAATATAAATAAATCTAAACTAAATCCTTGGAATATATCAAGCAGAAGACTGACAACTCACTTAAAATATACACAGTATAAATATAAATATAATAACTTTTGGAGGTTAATAAATAAAACAAAAATATTTTATGATTTTTAAATTCGAGGATATAAAAGCGAATTTAAAAAAAACTATCGTATAAAATATCATATTATTATTATCATAATAAAAAATTTTTTTCTTTCTTTTTACGGGGAAATTTTATAGAGGGGATCAAGGTGAGAGAAAGGAAACAAAAATACCGGAAGAGGAAGTGAGCTTTCTTTCACACATGAATAAGAAATGGTGAGAAAAATCTTCGTGGGAAAACTACAGAAAACGAGTGTGAGAACAATCTTATATGCAACTTACAAATTCCGGGCAATAAAATATATGGACATGAATTTTTTATTTACAATTTTTCACTTTCATTCCCATCGATGTTCTTTTGTTTCTTTTGTCGTGACAAATGAAAAGGTTCATCTGATACCTGGACCATTGATACGATTTGACGGGTCAATAGAAGTTTTTGGAGAAGAGAGTAGGAGTGGGAATGGTTGTTGTGGTGTTTTTAGAGTTTATCTCACCTCCTTAGTCAAACTAATTTTAGGTTTTGTCTTTCGTATCGGCCATCTAAGAACCAGGACGTTTCACTTTTTTCTTCTTATTGATTCTTCATTTTATCTCCACCGATTTTCGGCTGTTGTTCCTTTCCTTTCCTCGGACCTCGCTTTACCCGTTTTAAGCTTCGTTTTAGGCAGGAATCCTTGTTGCTCTACTTTTTTCTTCATCTCGTCACGCTGGTTTAGGTCTTGCTGTGTGATTCCTAGTTCCTCGAGAATATATTTCCTCCTCATGAAATAGTGGAAGATCCTAACTGTCAGTTCTTTTGGGCCCACTCTACTCAGATGTCTGTAAATGGATATTTTTCTGTTACTCATAACATCTGAGATTCTATGAACGTTCATGACTTCTTCTTGACCAAATTCCTTGTTCTTCTTGACCAGACCCCGGATTTTTCTGGGTAATTTTCTTTCCAGCACTTCCAGAAGTCCATTCCTGTAACAGTATGTGGGGAGTGGTGAACACTCAATCTTCCTAACCAAGTGGTCCACGTGGACCTTCCTTCCAAGTGGTCTTTGACGACTCAACTATAAGCCTCTCATTCTTTAGCTAGTGTTAAGACACATTTGGTTGCAAACATTATTTTTATCTAGATTAATACTATTTATCATATTTTAGGTTCTCAAACTTAACTTGTTCAAATATAAGGCAAAGTACAGAAGTGATACTGTCAAAATGGTTTGGTTCTGTCTCATCTCCTGTTCTATTGTATTTTTAAGACAATGTCTTTGTGACGTTCCGGCTCGAAGGACCAAATTTATGTACAAAAGAGAAGGAAACTCAAAATGTTATGATTCATTAGCCAGTGAACGAGTAGTACACATACAAAACTTTTTCACGTGGACTAACTCCATCTGCACACGCACCCAAAATTTTTATTTTTAACACTTCAACGAGTTTTTTAATTATACGACAGGAAAATGTTTCAAAAGCTCCAATCGCGGTTATTCGAATATTTAACAACATTTCTCTACACAGTTAAAAAATAATATGACATTATACTGACCAAATGAAAGCCAGACTCACAAAACAGTGCAAAGAACCTTCCAAAAGGATTTCTCTCTCACTCTGTATCCGGGAAACACCCAGAATAAGAGAACCCGTAACGTTCTACGATCCACCGACCCGACTTTAAAAAAAAAGAGGAAAAGGGGTAAAACTATTTCTAAAATTGTTTTATTTCTCAACTTGATGATTGCCAATAATCTTAGGTAAGAATAAAACTGAGATGAAATAAAGGATAAGGAATGCACACCTGCTCGCTAGCAACTCCCACTGGAGCAGTTTCGATAAATGAGCTGTCAAGCAAACGCCGTTTACCGCTTCTTATTTCGCTAGCTTTGTCGATTAACTTTACATCAGCGAACTCCTTCCCAGTCATTACTGTTAGTCGCATCCAAATGTTCCAATTTCTTTTAAAGTGAGGGAGATAGGGATGAAATGAGGAGTGTAGGGGATGCTGCGGGGGAGTAAGGAAAAAGAAAATTCTTTAAAAATATTTATGGAATTTCGATTCGTTCACCCGACGACCCATTTATAATAAGGAAGGAAGAGAGGAAAGGATACAAAGGGAAACCACAACCCAGCTGAAATGTCAATTTTTATATATAAAAACGTTCAACGGGTTTCATTTAATTTTTACTGTATCTTATCGATGTATACGAGAAGGAAATATGTGTTTGTTGGTTTGTGTGTAAATATATGTCACGAAAACTCACAAAGGAACTCGATGTTATTGATCAAACTTGGCATAGATATTAATCACAATTAGACGACAAACACTGTTTATGTTTCAAGTGTATTCCCTAAACACTTTTGTTGTAGTTTAACGTGAACCAATGACCTCCGAATGCAGCAAAAGATTGACAGAACGGTTTTAAACATCTCCTATAATTGGCATAAACAGCTCTTTGACTTCGAGAGGGTTTTGACTCCCAAACACAGGCACTGACTTGAAGCTCCTCTGACTGCGGTATACCTGTTGCAGAGATTATTGCAATTTTTCGCCAAGGAAAACCTTTCGAAAATTGTTGGTTCTACCTCTGTGGAGACAGGAGTGGACATCCTCTAGATGAGTACTGTCCGGCAAAAATTAATGCCCCAGGTGAGGCTCGAACTCACAACCCCGGCATCGCTCACGACTACTGTCTTATAAGTACCGTGCGCTAACCGATTGCGCCACTGGGGCACACAGAGATTATCGTAAATATCTTATCTATAAGTAAGCTTTGTTTATTAACATATTTAAGGATATTTTTTATGAATATTTATATGCGTATATATACATACATTTCGCTGGTCCTAAATGGTAGCCTTGCATACAACAGGAATTTATAGAAAGAAATGAGAGGCTTGTACTCTATTAGAGGCCTGATTGTATGTTTCTTCTACTAGTCAAATTTTTATTATATTTATAAACTATTTACATATTTTATAATAATAATATACTTACATGCTAATTGACAAACTTAAAATAAGCGTGCGTAACAGTTTTCAATTATTTAAGTCTAGTTCCCACCAAATTTTTGAAGTACAATAATTTCCCCACAACCGTGCATTATTTTTGAAAATATTTCACCTTTGTTCATTACTTATAAAATGATTTCCCCATGAAAGTGTGCAATATTTATGAAATTAATCGACAACTAACTGTGTATCATTTATGAAGGTCTTAGAAACCAATGCAAGATTAAAGCATTAATGACAACCTGCTTACTATTAGGAAACACTCTAGAAGATGACAGACAGACGAACAAAAAGGTGGATGTGTCTCAAAGAGTGCAGTTTGTCTACTAGAAACGTCGGAGGATCTACTAGATTTAAAACCAAAAACTATTTTTCAAGCTAACGAATGAGAAAACACCTTGAGGATGAGAAACTGAGTTTTCAGGTTTCATTTCCTTCAATTACACCTTTTATACCATCGCTGATCGACCTAAACCCTGTTATAACTGTTTTACCCGTTCTAAGCAGACTTAACAAAGCTATTAGACATATCAGAGGAAATATCATCGAAAATTAAATTTTGGTTTTACCCATCAACCTCACTTTTATGTTGTAATTATCGTTTCTATTTTGTCGTTTCCCACCTCGTTTCATCTGCTGGAACACCATTCTACCGTTTCTAAACAACCCCACCTATCCACCCCTATTACGCGTCATTCTGTCTCGTTCTAACGGCGCCATTTCCAATCCAGACCAAATATATTCTCTAAAATCGTTTCCTTTCCACCACCCTTCACCAGAATTCGTCTACCAACCGGAAAAGGTTTATTCAACTCAGGAACAGCTCTTTCCGCTTTTCCGTTTCCGCTTTTCTCGTTTCTTAATGAGGAAAAATTAAAAGACCGGAATCGGTATGCCAGGTGATTATTCTTTTATTTCCTCTCTGATATTCTGTATTAAAAGAATCCTTACTTCATCCTCTTTTTGATACTGATTCTCTCAAATGAGGAGGAGGTGGATTTGGTTTGAAATCACGGGCGAAAAAAAGGAAATTTGAGATTATTATGAATTTCTCCCATTGAGGTTCTTCCATTCAAACAAAGTTTTAGCCTTCATGAAACTTCTCGCTTAAGCTTTATCCGTGATTACCTTCGTAATAATCTGCTAAAGCAACACTTATAAATTATTAGCTTTAATATTTTCGTATTATCTGAGAGGCTTTTCCACATTTTTAAATCTAACCTCCGCGTTTTCAAGACTAATTTTTATTTATTCTCTTCCTCTGCTTTTCTCTTATTTTGTTTTATTCGCTAATGACTGTACACTACTTGAGTTTATGTGTTATACCGTCTAATTGTCGCCCTACTTTAAGTTGGGAAATTTAGTTCAATTCAGGCTCAAAACTATATACATTATAGACTGGGTTGATCAACGGCTCCCTTTCAATATGAAGTGTGCATGTACGAACTTAAAAATTCTCTTAAATCATTCAGATATAATATGAAGAGTAGTGGCGATGGTTTATTGTTTGATTGATTGAAAATGTGTAGACACACATTTATTATCACGCCACTATATATATACTTTAGTATGAAGGTTCAGAGAATAAGGTAGAACCAAAAACTTTGGGAACATAGCCAAAATTAAGAGAAGAATTGTCTTCAACAAATGTACATCTCTAACAATGTCAGTTAGGTTGCCGAATTGGACAATCAAATACTTCTGAGCAAGAAAACTTGTACAAAATGAAAACCAAGCACCAAGATATACAGAGGTATCTAGTTGACCCAGGAAGTGTGAGTAGGTCGTAACCAAGAAACTGTCGCAAATCACATTTCATGAGTAATGCACACTTCCACTAAGCACACTGTTACGAAGAATTCGTCCCATAAATGATGGACACAGTATAAAGATAAAACTACGATCTCATCGATCTCTCGTGCAACTCGTACAAAGATCATCACAGAATGAAAGTAGAAAATCCAAAACACCAAACAGTAACAAAGGAGTAGACAGGAGAAGTGAAAGACATAACAAACCCAAAAGAGGGTGAGAAGAACGAATAAACGACCCAAAATACCAAAGGACTGACTGAAACATGGGCCAAAAAAATCGAGGTCTCTTTTTACGCGATCACAGCAACCAAGACATTAATATAATCAACAACACAGCACGTGAAGAATCGTTTCTGATTGTGTGTCCACTGTTTTGTCCATCCATTTTCCGAAAGTTTTCTCCCAATCGAAAACCAGCTTTGAAACAGTCATCTTTGGGGTCTGGATCCTGCGGGAAGATGAGTATGGATGTGTGGGTGCGTTGTGTCACAAAAAAACTGGTTTCTGAAGGAATAATTTCGTAGTGGAAGAACGGAAACGGGAATTAGTTTTATTTCGAAATATCATGAAGTGATAACTTTAATTCTCGTTTTATTTTCGTTTCCATGTTCGCCCTACAGGAAAGGATGAGTTTTATGGTTGCCACACCAACATTGTTAAATCCGTTCTAAATTGCTTATATTTATTGTTTTTCTTTTGTTTTCAAAATTTGTATAACTTTCATTAAAGACTGTTCTCTCGTCGAATTCCCCAGCTGAACGAGGAAAGGATAACAGCGGATGTTGGGTAACCGGGAAACCTTAAAATTTCCACGTGCAACTTTTAGACTAAACCCCACTTCCTCTTCGTCTTTCTGATGATAATATTCGCTACAGGATCTAAGCAAGAAGAAGCCTTCCGATTCCAACACTTCCGGTTTGGTTTTCGGCATTAATCAATATCTTCGCTTCTGGTAGTCTTGATTTCTGAACTCTTGGGATGAAATTTACAATAATCATAATAAATAGATTGCCAGAGAATAGCAACATTGTTTGAAAAACAAATAGTTTAGTATGAAGCTACGTGGCATCAGAAGGTGTTGTCTCGCTTTACCGTAAGTACCGACCAGAAGAGGTGGCAATAAGTCAGGATCACAGGATAAGCCGTTAATGTCGACCTTTTTTAAGTGTTAAGTTCAATAGCGCATATATATGTGTTCCCAAACAGGCACTCAGATCTCGTTTTATGCGATTTTTAAGTTAAAAATTTATAAAATAAGAAACAGATTATCACCTATTCCAGGCAAAGATTTTTTACTGAGATTTTTGGGTTTCGGACCTCGGATTCAACCGCGTAAAAACCTGACTGGTTTTGTGGTACCCTACTCGCTCACACTCTAGGAGAAAACTGACCACAACACTTTGTTTGACGGTTATAAAGAGTTATGCCGACGGGGTCTTAGACTCTTGGGAGAGCCACCCAAGTCAAGGCATAGGAGTCATACAGGATACAGCCTCCAAATTGGGGAGTTGGACGTAAGGCTAAGAACACTACCCTATAAAAAAATTCTGTTACGAATTCCCAAGGAAAGGGCCAAAGACCCTGATGCCGGATGATGATGGCGATTTTATAAAAATTACAAGAACATTAAAAACGAATCTTCACATGAAAAGTTATGTTAGTAAAATAACAGGAAATCAAAAGAAAATTACCCAAAAACAAATTCCTCGAGCATAATCACGATTTTGTTATTCACCAGGATAAACGTTCTCGTTTAATCGAATTAAACGTTCGTTCGTTTCTAACAAAGGCGTCTAACAGAATTTTAAAACTTTTCAGTGCCTCCTCCGGATTTCGCATAACAAACAACACCCCCTCTTCCCACAGACAATGAAAATTCAAAACGATGTTCCTCGATAACCGAACCGAAAATAAACGCGCCTAAATGAAAACGAACCTCCTTAAAGCCTTTGATAGTTGGCAGAATTATTATGGAACAAGTTCTCCGGAGGCTGATTTCCACATAACTAACAATACGAGATGCAAAAATAAAATGAGAAAGAAGAAGACGGTGGAATGGGGGGAAGGTGGGGGTTAATTTTTTCGTGAGCTTTTTGAAAATTTTCCCAACTTCATATTCCGCCTCCGAGGAGTTTGAACTAACTCAATTAAAAAGAGAAAGAGAGAGAGAGAGATGCGTGAAAAAATAAAAATAAAAGAAATGAGAACAAACGAGAGAAGGCGTGAAATTGTTCAAAGTTCGCGGGGTTTTGTGATGGGAAAACCGGAAAGGGGAAAAAGCGGAAGAGAAGGAAAAGCGCTGGAAAAGTGAGAGAGTCCGATACCACCGATCAAAATAAGAAATTAGACTAATAGAAGAACGCAATAAGGTTGCAATTAATGTGGGCTAATAAATCACGGAATTCGCTCCTTTCCTCTCACACTCCTTCAACATGCGTTGAAAAGGTGTACGGAAAAATGGTGAACAGGAGGAGAGGGGGATGGGGAGGGGAGGGAAAAGGAAAAGTCGTAGTAACATTTTCCGCAATTTCAATTATCTGCGAAAGATTGTAAGCTCTTCCTTTATTTCCCAGGTGTTATCAAAAATGAATTTAATTTTAATCTGGTATAAAATACGAGGGCGGAATCCTCCCACAGGATTTCTTTTCCGCCGTTTTTCGCTAAATGCTATAAATGTGAAAGAAAGAAATAACTTTTTTTGCTGTTATCAAAAATTTTCTTTTTTTAGGATTTCCCTTCCCCCTTCCCTTTTTGTTATTTGAGTTTTCCATTTCAAAAATCAGAAAAATTAAAACTTTGACAGGTCTGGTTCCACGAAAATATTTTTCTTTCTTAGTAAGAAACTAGACGTCGTTGGATTAAAGTAGATAAAATTTATTTATTAACACTGTGAGGTCCGGAGATCTGATATAGAATTTTATCACGTCGGTGCCGGTGGAACTGACTCTCACGCTGCCCGAACACCAATATTTTAAATTCACAACATATGAACTTTAGTGGTAATCGTCCACATATTTAAATAACTATAAGATCGTCAGTGACGCATGCTCAATAATATTAATGTGACGTCACCGGTGTGAGCTACACTCTCTCAAGAATGGGCGTTAGTGATTCGTAAGACGAGCTTTTTGACAAACGTTTTATTTGATTTAGCGCGAATTTTTGTCTACAGCAGCAATAGTGAGCCTATGTGACCTTCAAGTCAGAAACCAACTCCTTTTTAAGATGTCCCATGTGTTACGGTAAAATTTATTAGTGGGAAGAATATGTTTATATGATTCCCGGCGATTATTCATAATCACCAACTAAATCCGACTCATTACTGAATGTGTATCACATTTGCTGGCTAGTTCATATTTTTAATAGAAAACTTAATGAAAGTTTACTCAGATCACGAGTTGCTTATTTTATAAATTAGCCGGTAAATGTGATAAATATTCAGTAACTTAGCGCATTAACCAAGTTTAGTTGGTGATGATGAATAATCACCGGGAATTATATATACTGTATATTTAACCCGCTTCTCTGGTCTAAAGTGTACAGTCATAAATGGTCTCCATAGCAAAATTTCAGGTCTCCTGGAAACTACTCAACCTCCAGAATAGAAGTAAAAATAAAAATAAAAAGTGAAACTACCAACATCATGTTCTCTTCCAAAAATGAGAAAACGAGTCGAGAAAACGCGGATTTGTCATAATTCGTCAAATTATATTTAACTTCATAGAATTTAAACACGTTTCATAGCATGATTTCGCTTCCGGGGCCGACGACAAATCTACTAATGAAACATGAACGACGATTTTTCCTTTCAGCTTTCAAAACTACTCATCACACACCGACATTTCTCCATTTTCCCTCAAACTATTTTCTCTTTAAGATTTTTGATTCGAGTTACACGGCAAGGAAATTACGATTCTTCGCAGAAAGCCTCGAACGTGATTTTTTTGCTTTCTTTTCCTACCAACTCATTTTTCTTTTCCCCAAACCCTCTTCCAACCCCCGAAATAAGGGAACCAAAACCGTTCTCTTCATTTTGATGAACGTTCATGTCGATAATTTCCTCTTTATGCGGTTTATTGTGTTTCTAAACCGCTTGACCGGTGACACATCGTTCTAACGACCTTCATCCAATGGTTAATAAAATCCCATGTTTCGATATATGCGATTTGAGGTCTTTTTTTATGCGGTGAATGCATTTTACAGATTCAATCCTATACAAGGACGACAGTAAATTTTATTATATAAATGTTATTTTTTCAAGCTATGAAAATACCACAAAAGAGTTTTATAAGATTGCTTATACAAATCCAATTTAATGATAAGTCTTCTTATATTTCACACAAAACAATTTTATGTATTACTAAGGAAAAGTGTCCAAATTTCATTTTTTTTTAATTTTTATAAAGTACAAATCGCACAATTTTAAAACAACTGGGATAATAATTCACTCACATTCATATGTGATGACAAGAGCTGAAGATCACATGACAAGGCGAGTGCTCGACATTCAAACTGGCCCAAGAAGAAGAGGAAGACTTCCCGCAACGTGGTTGTCCACCGTCAGAGAAGACCTGAAGCTGGCAAATTTACACACGACGACGATACAGGACAGAAACGCCTGTAGAAGAATGACGAGGAGGTTCGGCCCCAAGTAAATAGGACAAGGCCAGGAAGAGTAGTAGTAGTAGTTCACTCCGAAAGAAACCGGAACAGTAAAT
The DNA here is from genome assembly GCA_016920875.1 of Columbicola columbae. Taxonomy (NCBI): domain Eukaryota; kingdom Metazoa; phylum Arthropoda; class Insecta; order Psocodea; family Philopteridae; genus Columbicola; species Columbicola columbae. The sequence goes on from JADMLL010000002.1 coordinate 16,200,149, forward strand.
AAATCAAAACTTCCGGTATTGCATGCAACAGCGATAACTATTCACTTAGAGACCTGAGTCGAATTTTGTTCATGATGTAAATACATAGGTCATTGGGTCAGTGGCGGAAACCTTAAAAAGTGTTCTTGGGTCTGTGCAATTCCTTAGAAACAATTCTAACCAACCACGTGATCACAAACTACAATTTTAAAAAGATGTACCTCCTCTTACAGTCACAAAATTAAGTTGAGGATACTCGCAGATATTATTTTCTGTACCAGAATTGTGTTTTACGTTTTTATCGCGACCAATTCCTTTGTTTCAGTCAAGACAGTGAGAAAAGTTTATCTTTTAAAGGTGAAAACCTCAAGAAATGATAAAAGAGTTGAAATTCGTAGCGCTATGACCATCATTTATCTTGTAAAACATCTTTTCAAAATTCATTTGAGGAAACGACAGAAAAAAGGTTGCTGTCGTGGAAAAACACGAGAGAGAGGGAGGGAGAGACACCTTGTTCAACATCATTCAAACTTTTAGCTGTTGATACCTTTCGTAAGGATATCCTCTAACTAGAACGGTTAATAGAAAATCAAAATATTTTCATTTCCTAAGTTAGTAGATAAAATCAAACGACAAAGGGTATCAACCTTTCCTCATTTTTTTTGGACAACAGCAACCACGAAACCGTGGAAGTTTAACTGAAAACGAGGATGCTTGAAGGGAGGTTTGGGATCTCTAAAGCTTTAAAACCCCGTCTCCAAATTTGATTTTCAATGTTTATTTACATCCGAAATTTACATTTGTTTGCCAACAGTTCGTGAGGTCTTATCGTTTAATCACGTTTACATTTGAATTTTTATCTTCTTTTTCCGGGGGGCCAAAAAGTCTTCCTTCCGTCAAAGGGGAAGGAAAAAAAGTCCGAAGGAGAAATCCGACTGCGACTGAGAAAATAAAAACCAAAAAAAAAGGAAATAGTCATACAAACTCCTTTGGAATAATATTTTTTAAAAAGTATCTTTAGACACGTAAAATATTTGGTAATCATTAGAATCTGGGAAGTGAAATCCATGAGCTGAATTTTAAAATGTTTTCCACAGACGAAGGGGGTTGAAACTTTTCAACTCCCGCATTCCGCTTCCCTTGTTAAAACCGCAAAAACTTCTTATCTATCTTATTTCGAAAGCACTGCCCTAAATCCTTCTTCCTTTTATTTATTTATTTATCTATTGGCCTCTTTTTTTATACTATTGATGTTTTACAAATTAAATTCATTTGTAACACCAAAAGTCTAACTACACTAACGCTTTTAATTACAACGCTCTCAGAATTTTTCTAAATTTTTCTCTCAGAATTAGGTGTACTGATGAGATAAAAGACACGAATTCCGAAATAAATTTTTTAAATAAATAATATTTACAGGAATATCTACAAAAATAGCGCTGTTGTTACGACAGCCATTTGAGTTACTTTGCCGGTTTCGTTGTAATGACTGACTGACAGTCGGTCGCTATTTATATGCTTCGTGCAGACCACTCTTTACAAGTTTGAGCACGTTTTCATGTTTCTGCTTGTCTTTGTGTGTTGGTGACTTGTTCGTTACACATCCCCAACCACACGGAGTGTTGCCTTGGTCACCACATTTGAAATTTGAAAAAATGGCTTCTTACAGAAAATAAATTATTTTGGGGTAATAAAATACAAAACTCATGCAGACACAATATTAAAAAATGACAGAAACTAAACATCTACATAACGGATGTGGACAACTTCAGCAGGCTGAGGATTCCTGCTTCGCAACCTCGGTTTTATACTCGGCGAGACGCCAAAGATGGAGCCACCGTCTTTCGTACAGGAAGCAACTGATAGTGTCTCTGTTAAAGGAAGTGACATAATTGTCACGGTTACAAATTCTGTCTGTTATTTTGTGGATTCGATTTGAGTAGATCAGAAATTGTATTTTATGGATATTATAAAGTTATAGTCTATATATTATCTTAATGCAGTTTGTGCTACTCATCTCACATGTCTGCCTGTTACTCTCAATCAAATTTTTCTCTTAGTAAAGAGACCTTCCTCTCAAAATGATTGTTGTAACCACCCCTCATATTCCCTATCTCCTTTCAAAGTATTATAACTCCACTCCAGTATCACTTCTCAGAGTTACAGTCTCCTACAGTATCTCTAGGTGTAAGTATAAACCCATTACCTGTCGAATTTTTTTTAACGACAAAAAATGACGATTAGACAAAGAAAATCAAGTTGAATCCCAAAGGGGAAGCATGCACGTGGTCATTTTCGGCGTCCAATCACTTATGACATACTAGTGAACCACGTAAATGTCGAATTTTTAATCCTCAAGGTCAGAAATAGTGCTCGATCTCAAATGAGGATCATTTCTCAAAAAAATTTCACATCACAAAGTTTCTCAAAACAATTGAATAGTTACCACAATCAACACAAAATGTTTGCCTTAAGGTATAATTTAAACTTTAGAACTAAGCTAAGAAGAACTATACTCATTTTTACTTACGTTAAGAACTGCTGAAGTAACACTAATTGTGAGAAGGACTTTAGTACCACCTTTGAGATATTTAAAACTCTTTCGTTTATAACCTAAAAATCAATTTTAAATTCAAACATTTAAAATTTAATTAGCTACACTTTATTAAAAAGAAACTTTATTTATGTTGTCAGCAATCCAAAACGAACTTAAAGACACCTGACACTAAAACCAATCACTTATAGCAAAAAAAAAGATCGCAAACTTTTCATCACCATTAACAAAACGATTAACAAAACAGACGCTACAATCAAAAGTCGGTTATAGAATGGAAATCAAAAATGTAAACAAACGTGGCAGCAGATAGCCATTCAACCACCACCATCTTGACCTATCGTTCTTGAGATTTTATTTTTAAATCGCGACACATTCGCCATTTTTTGTTTTTCAAAACTTTTATTGCCACCCAAGCGGTCATTATTAATTATATATTATTACATTATAAGCATTGTTTTTATTAAAATTTTATTATTAGTGGAAGCCAAATAAGAAAATGACTAAGTTGTGAGACTCTTCAAAATTTTATTTTTATTTTTTAATGAAAAAACAAACATGGATTCCAATCGCGGAGACACATTCCGATTTCGTTGTATCGAGACGATGTTCATACATGCTCGACAGATATGTTAATAAGTCAAAGAAGGGAAAGAAGATGAAAAGAATATTTTATTACTTACTTTCAATATTAAAAAAAAAGGAAATATCTATAACGCATACAAACAAACATGGAGTGAGGAGTTTTTGAATTTTTTGACCTCAACCAAAAAAAATATTAGTTAATAAATTTTTTTCTTTTCTTTTTTTAAACAGAAATGCCTTTCGAACAATAATTCTTTTATTACGACACATTTTTTTTAGTAGTCTAAAATAATTTTTTCCCTCCTGTAGGGCAATAAAAAGAAGATGGAGGATAAGAGGAAATGGAGGAAAAAAATCAAGTTTTTTTTTGTGTTCCTGTCTCGCTTTCTCTTTCTCTCTGCGCTTTTTTTTCCAAGTTTAAAATAACAAGTAATGAAAGTTAGAGGAAGTTTATCTTTTACAATTATCTTTAACCCGAGTTACAAACGAAGAGATCGACTTTCCGCGACGGGAACTCTTCTTTTTTTATGCGTAAAAGTGGAACATTACTTTTCCGTCCCAAGGTATTAATTGCTTGTTTTCCTCGTTTAAAAGAAGAAAAGCGGAAAATACTCAATCCAAAAACAACAGCACGAGGATAAGTTTTTTTTTCTTGGAATCTAAATAGAGAAAAACTAAGACGCGACATTTTTGCATAACGTCTTAGTGAGGGGATGAAAATTTTTGTTGAATCTGCCTTTCCAACAAAGAACTTGAAGGTGTGTTAGTTTGTTGGCACTTTCTTCAGGCATCATTTGATTGATTTCAGGATTTTTAGTTGGTTCTTCAATAATATTATTTATATTTATTATTTGGTTTTGAGTTGTTTATTAATTTACTTTAATTATTCCTACTTCCATAATTAATAATATTGTTGTTTTTATTATTATTTCAATATCATCATCATAATTATTATCACTAGTGTTACAGATTGTTGTAGATTTGACCCCAAAACCAAGGGGAGGTGGCGAATTCCAGTCCAAAATAAATTACAACTGATTTATTGGCTTACAAACGGCTAAGCTGTTTATATTTAAATAGTAATAGTTACAACGGCTAAAAATTATCTAACGACCAAAAACATGTGACTGCGAGTGAACAAGTCAGGTAGGCAAGACGGAAAAACCAACCGAAATCCCTTAAAATTGCGTGAGACAAATGCGAAGTACAGGTGCAATTACCCTGTACCTCTTGTCTCTCCGGTCAGTTTTCCGTCCTGCCGAATCCTGCCATTGGCTTGTAGGCAGGATAGCGATTTTAGACACAAGTAAATTGAGCCACATTTTAGTTCGTAACAACTAGTCTCTTTCCTCTACCTTCTAATCCTTCTCCTCATCCTTTTGTAAATTCTGACTTTTCCAGAGTCAGTTTCTGGGGCTTGGATATTGGTACCCCAGACCTTGAGGGTTCTCTGTTCCAAGAGAAACTCCTATCCTGCCAGCAACCTATAAATTTCATAGGTAGTCGTTTTTTATTGGGGCTAGAAGACAAAATTTAATTTTCTTTTTGTCAACAACTTCAACTATGAGACAGTAAGTAGTGAAATAAGCTTAGCATTTAAATATTGTATATAGAGTAAGAACCAGTATCTCTGTTGGTGTTAGGATGAGCCCCAGAAGATGATATAGGTAACAGTCCTCATTTTTGTTGTGAGAGGAGATAAGGAGTAAGAAGAAAATAAAAGAGAGTATTAATTATAAAAATATAAGAGAGGGAGGCGGGATGGGGAGGTATGAACAGATAAGCAGAAGCAAAGAGTAAGAGAGAAAATATAGTTGGTTGTATTTTTCTATGTCCGACAGAATTTTTCTTGATAGTCGGTAAATGAAATGAAAGGACAAATTTTTTCTTCTTAAAGTGTATTTCGCGTTACAGAATTTTACTGTGAATTTTTCTATCATCGAACCTTTCAAAAGAATTATACCTTTCCCCTCAAAGAATCTTTCTAAACCTGAATACAACCAATTCACCCAAGTCCTTATTATTATATGACGATGGAACGATGACAGATACTTGAAGAAGACACCAACTCTTGGCAAAAACCAGACTAACACAAATAAACAAAAAAGAATGTCACCAACAACCCTAGAACATTTGAACCCCAAAACAATCTAAACAGTATCTTCAATTTTGCCTGGACGACCAGCGAACATTTTTTCAGAAATGGCCTAGTGTCAGGGGCGGCGTGAACAATAGTAATGTTCTCAGGAACTAATAATTTTATCTGTTTTGTTTCAATAAGTATTTTTTATACTTTTTTGAGGCAAACAAGTCCAACAACAATCCTCGAACTCTTTTCCCTGCCTTTCGGGACACACACACACATCACACCAATAAATTCTATAGTCTCTCTTACTATATACAGTAAAATGTGAGACGAATACTAACGTAGTAACAGTATTTTTGTGAACTAACAGAAACGAAGAGCTAAAATAATAATTGTCTATATTCAAGACTTAACGTTTAATAATTATTACGTCAGAGGTGAACATCTTCTGTTTTATAGCTCAAGATAAAAGAAAACTTTAAAATTGGAAAGATTGTGTAAGAGTGTTGAGGGCGAAGAGGGAAAAAGGAACAAGAAGGTAAAAATAGAAAAAGAAAACATTAAAGTTTAGGATTTCCCTCTTTGGTAAGGAAATCGCACGCAATTCTCTCCTCTTCCTCTCTCTACTCTTACGATGCAAATCCTCTGTACGACAAGTGTAAATAGGATAAGTGTAACCACTCCTTCCTATCCTTTCCCCAGCTCTCTCTCTCTCTCTCTCTCAAAATTCTTTTGTTTGTATATCTCTCGTGAAAATAACGATTTCGAAGTCTTTTCTAAGTCGGTGAGGATTAGATCAAATGTGTTAGCAGAATCATTTGTCAAAAGGTTCGTCTTATACATTACACATAACTTCTTCGCTGGCTTACTAATATTTCCAGTCGTTGGTGCTCTGTGATTGGTCAAATGACTCTTTGAACGTTTGAACAGATCTGAAGGATTGAGATCCTAGGTCTGAACTATTGACGCGGATAGCGAGTGTTCACTTCGGTGTTTCTGTCCCTTGTCTACGATAATTCCGTCACAAAAGAGCTATGAAACAGAGGACAAAAGATCTTCACAGAAGGGATGATTCCTTGGCATCGTTTCCAACACTCAGGTCAAAGTAGATCGGTTGTGGTACCCGTCTCAAGTTAGCGACTTGTCGTGTTTGTGTTGTGTCTTAAATGTCTGTATTAGCGACTTAAAATTGAGGAGACGCAAATGACGTCACTGATAATTGTGACAGACGATGACTGACTACTGTTGTAACACTATCTACACTAAACATATTACTACAGTTGTAGTCAGTGTATCCAATTTTTGTTCGATACTTGACAATAACTAATTATAATCATGTGGCATCTCGGTTTATCGTTAGAATTTAAACATTCGCAACTACTACTTACTTATATCGGTTATGTTAGTTCTATGGCATACACCACATGACCCAGATACTAACTGGGCATGGGTGTTTTAATTCCTTCCTGCACAGAATCAAAAATCTGAACAGCAGTGAGTGCGACCACTGCAGCGGCAATGGAGACACGTCGGAACACATCCTGAAACACTGCGACAAATGGAGACAACAAAGGAACATACTCCAGGGGAGACTAAAACAACTACGTCTCCCAAATATAGTGGGGAATAGAAAACCCCGACAGCTGGACAGCATTCTCTGATTTCTGCAAGGAAGTCATGAAGAGAAAAGAATACGACGAGAGAGCGCCAAGGCCAACCTCTCAAGAAACCCGGCTGACAGTAAAATACTGACGGGAGACTTCAACTGAGACAGAAGAAGCCCAGACAGTAATGTCTCACGGTTGGTCTCCGGATTTCTTCAATGCTCCGAAGATGCAGCAGTCGGGGGAGGGGTTTAGTCGATAAGCCCTCCAGGGAGTTTGACACTACCTAGATGTACGAGAGTCATCAGGTATGCATAAACCATTTCCTCCTCCTGCGGGCACACAGAAAAGGTTTTTCTTGCCCTACCACATGACCGAGTCACACTAGTTAGCGAAAAAGTTGTAGTCACCTGACATCTACAGAACCTCCTACGCCCGATTTCGCATGATCCTGGTCAAAACTGAACCGTAGGGGTGCCTTTTGATAAAAGTGACATATTTGTCCCATGTACATTTAGGGGTTAATGCCCTTGAGCGAAATAACGGTGAAATATTAATATTAATTATTATCAGATATTTAAATTTCGAAAGAGTGGGAGGAAGTAAGGTGTAGTACAGACAGGAAACAGAAGAAAAACCCTAAAAATTATTAAGCGAGAAAAGTAAAAAACACGATAAGTTTGTTAGAGAAGGAAACCAATCAAATAAAGTTATTTGATGAATTTCCTTTTGGAAAAGCAAATGAAATGAGATTTACCGGAGTAAGTAATGGTCAAACCATGTCCGCTGTTCAACCGAAATTGACATTTAGATAATTAAATTATCAGGTTGAATAAAGAGCAATAGAAACCCCTTTAAAAAGCTCCTCTCTCTCTCTCTCTCTCTCTCTCCTCCTCTCTTCCTTCTCTTCGTATCGGTCACTCACACGACTCGCCACCGTCACTTATCACTCTCTCTCTCTCTCTCTGGATTCGTTTCCAAAACCCTTTTTTGCAATACTTTCTTTTGTTTTCTTCTACTTTTTTATGGAAAATAAAATTTTCGTTAATCGACTTTTATTTCGTGTTTCCATCAACCCCTTGTTCCCCGATAAAAGTCAATCAGAGAGGGTGGTAGTAGAAATGTTATTTATAACCCTGATGCCAAAACAGAGCGAGAGGGAGGCTGGGTGCGATGATAATCCTATGGAATTGGAAGCACTGGATGAAGGTGAAAGATGTGTACACTCCACCACCACCAGTGTTTCGTTGTAGATGAACGAATGATGGACAATACTAATCCTGAACGTATATGTATATTGATATATAAAATATTATTATAACTATAATTTAGAATCAAAATGGAAAATGCGAGGATCCTGATGGTGCGTAGCTCGGGACTGAATGAATTCATACCCATTCGGAATTAGAATGTGGCGAACGTCACATATACGATAAACAAACTAGAATATACGGTATCTATCGAAAATAAGTATAACTTAGGCCAGTGTATTTAGCAGACTACAGGTATTTTGGGCGTATAATCTTTCATTTTGACGTTTGGCTAAGTTTTATACCTTTATTTTGTTATATACTAATATATTTATTTACTTGTTCCATTTTAGCTTATGGAATAGTTCCCTATGAAATATAGATACCAATGGAATAGTTCTAACTTATTTATTAGTTTTAGTCTATTTATTGGTTTTAACCCATTTTCATAGCTTTTTAGTCTACTTCAGTGGTCTATATTAACCCTCAGAGGTCTATGACAACCTACAAGGGGTCTACGTCAGCGAAAACAAAATTTAGGAGTCTATGAAATGAAAATGGAAGCCCACGATTGTAAATCTCAACATAGGTAGTACCTATTTATACTATCTTATAATAAAAAGACATATACATTATTTATAAAAGTACCTATAAAACAAAAAATTTACTTCACTACAGTGAGAAATTTAAATTTTTTGGGGGTCTAACCAAAAACATGGCAAGGGGTCTACGACACAAAGAAGTTTGGGAACCTCTGGTCTACTTATTGGCTTTAACTTCACTATTAGTTCTTAGCCTATTAATTAGCTTGTTTAGCTGGGTGGGCCGTGCACATGCAACAGTCGAAATCTCTTCACGAAAATTTGAAGTCCTACCTGCCAGAACCACAGCCTTGCCAAAAAACCCTTCGAATCGCTAAATTGTAGCTGTCCTTCGGCTATTTTGAGTACGATAACAGTGGTAACTCTTACCTCTACCAAATATTTCGTCTACATTCCCAGCTGCAGACATGTTGATTCAGTCTGGAGTCTTTCTCAATTTCGTACAAATTCATAGAAAATATTGTAATTCGTTCTTGACTGAAGCAAAATAGTCGCAATTCGAAATTTTCTAAAAGTATTTAAAAACCGTCATGTGTAACATTTATTCAAATAAAAATTTTGAACCGCACAACAGAAGACCTGATGGTATCGATTGACATGACATGAATTCATATAGACGAACTCATGGCGTCATCCTCTCTTCCATCCTTCCATCCTCCATCCCATTGGACGGTATAAATATTTATTTAAAAATTAGGCGACAAATTTCACTTTGAAAATGAATTTCTCATCCTCGGTGTTGATCCGTATTTATTTCACTTCAATTATTAATCGAAACGTTTATTAATCCTCCCCGCCCTCCCTTCCCTCTAATTTTATTAACACCCAACTAATGCCTTTTTAATTATCCAGTCCAGATTTATTTATTCCTGTCGGTGGGGAGGAGGGAGGGGGTGTCAACAATGGTTTTGGAAAAGTTCTGTCCAACAACAGAAAAGCTTGGGTGTTTGTCTCACTTCCGGTCAGGCGACCGAACAAACGGAAGGAAATAAGGAGGAAGAAGAAGAAGGTTGATGTGAACAAACGCGATAAGTTCCAATGGAAGTCATTCTGGTGAAAGAAATCGAATGAACGTCGCTGAACATGGCCGCCATTATCTCCTTTCTTTATCTGGTGTTCTTCTAGCACGGGGTGGGAGGGCACGGTCTTTTATCTATTTCTAGTTCAGCTTTATAAATGATTTTCCGGGGGTTGGCTGAGGGTTGTGAGATTGTAATGACGTGTATACTACTCTCATTTCCGGTTTCACGAATTTTCCGATTTCGCTAGCGAATCCCTCCGAGAGGGTTTGAGGGAATTCCACGTCACAAAACAACACTTTCCCCCGTGTTCTCCTTAAATCCGCTTCATGTATGCTTCATAATTGTGAATAATTTAAGCTGAAAGTCCTGAGAGAACCGGATGTTCCGCCATTAAAAGGAGAGATGAGGGGAGATGGTTGGAGGAGGCTGTGGTCCAAACTAGACTCGAGGTGGATTTTCAGGAAACAAAGCGACCGAAACATTTTATTCTGGGCTCATGCCACCTTTCCCCCGCCTCCGACACCACCACCATCACCCATCCTTCCTCCGCCCCTGGATTTTCACAGTTTTTTTGCTGTTTTTACTCAAGTACTTTATTATGGTAATCAACAACAAATAAAACCGGAGGCCCTTTCTCCCACCTTCTTCTTCTTCTTCTCTCTCTCGACGGCCCATCCTCGTTCTTTTCCCCTGCTTTGCATACTTTATTATCTTTAAGTTGGAAGTCCATCCAACTTTTCCGCTTTTCCCTTGGAAAAGAGATTTTGAATGATAATTTGACAGTTTGGCGAAGGGAAAACGGTTTTTCTCTCCCCCAATTCTTCGGCGGGAAGACCCTCAACACCCAACAACAGGAGACTAAATGATTTGGAATCTCTTTGATGATTCCACCTGGTTTCCTTTTTGCCTTGCGAACGTCTTTAGATGTTACGTGACTGAGGATAGCAGATAAGGAGTAGAGAGCCTGTTCCAAAAGTCCCCGGAATTCTATTCTTTTCTTTTTATACGCAACCATCCAATAATTTGATTTTATTAATCAATCCTTTCCTCTCTCTCTCTCTCGCTTTTCTATTTCAATTTTAAGTATAACGACTCTAAAAGAGTACATCATCTGTCCCAAAAATACCCGGAACGATTTTTAATATCAGTTCACAATTTTTCATAAATTTCGAAAATATTCCCTTCCTGCTTTATCCAACCATTGAACGACTCCCAGAAGTCGTCAACAGGAATGATTTTCGGTGAGATCGTCGAGTTACAACTATATTCCGGGAATTTTTGGGACAGGCACTGTAGATATCCTATGTACGATAGGAAAGGAATCTTTGTAGGATACAGGAAACCGAGCAAGGATTTAAAGAGATCAAGACGGGGTTGTAAAATAATTGAGAAAGGAAGATAGGTATTGAGTAAAACAAAGAACAAAATGGAGACAGGAGCGAATTAAGGTAAACTCACAAAAAGGAAATAGATAGGTTCAATATAGGTTTCAAATGATATTCAGGATCGAAACTAGGTCAAAAAGAAAATCAAAATTTTGATTAAAGGAACGAATTATATTTAAATAGTCGTAGCAAAAGTTTACATTAACCCCGAACGGATCACAAATGTCTTTTATTAACACTAACTAAACTCAACTTCCGGTTTTTCACCTGGAAATGGACGCGAGAACGACTGACAAAACGAGAAATCGATATTGAACTCGAAATCGGTTCGATTGACTCGAAGTCGAGTCATTCTGAACGGCGTCCAAACTCCCGCGAGTGACTTCATCGTGACACCTTCCGAGACTGTCCACATCAATGTGACTGATCGGTTTCCCGTTCACCTCGAGCGGGGAAATGCAATAATTATTCTGCCGGAAGTCGGTCGTACTGTTCACTAACGGACTCGAGAGGAGAGTGTGAAGATGACAGTCGCACGGGAAATGATTTTTGATAACGCTTATCGTTTCCACGTTCTGGATGAGGATGGCGTTCCTGTGTGGCGTTTCCAGGAGATGATTCCCGTGGAGACGGATAACGCGAACGTTGTTCACTTTCCGGATATGGAACTGCTGTATAGCGTCTATTTTATTATTGATGAGGTTCAGACTTCCGATGTGAGTCATGCCCTCGAACGCGTTCGCACGAATCACACCCAAATCGGAATCGGTTATCGCGAGAAGCTGAACGTGTGACAGTCCCCTGAACGTGTGAGGTTTCAGGTACGGCAAATCCATAAACGCGAGCTTTAGTATACCAACATAATCTAACTCACTAAAAGCGTCCGACTCTAAATTTTTAACTCCGCTTGGAAATATCAAATGATCGACGTTTCTCAGTCCGGAAAAAGCTCGACTTTCCACTTTCTGAACGGGATTATTGTTTAACAGAATCAAGCGAACGTTTGACGTTCCCGCGAACGAATATCCTTCGATCTTCTCGATTTTATTGTGTCCCAAAAGGATTGAGGTTATGTTTTGAAGACCGGCGAAGGAAAATTGAGAAATGGCCGTGAGAGGTGTGTGCTGTATCGAAAGCTCCGGAGCTTTGGTAAACCTCGAAACGCAAAAGGTTTTATCATGGTGATGTTGTTCCCATCCAACGAAAGCTTCCGGATGTTCCTTAATCCCTTAAAAGCATCACTCTTAATCACTGCGAATGAGTTTTTGGTCAGCGATAAATATTCGACCGTCGATGGTATCGTCTTTAGGGGGATTTCCGTTAAGCCTCCGGTGTTGCACATCACCTGAAATTCCAAAAAAACGAAAATTATCAAGACGTGAGGAAAGACGATGACTATCACCGGATACACCCCCGTCATCCCCAAACACAATCCAAACCAGAGCCTAGGAAGAACTTTTAGTAGAAGATGGTGAGGGATGGAAGATGGCGTGAGGGGTGAACTGGAAGACTAATCGAACCGGTAAGTGGGACCGGTAAGTGAAGTAGATGCCGTAACCAAAGACCGGAAGTGATTCATAATTAATTTTTAAGAGAACGCGCTCCGAGTCAAAATTTAAAGAAGCCTGTGGTTGAGGGATTCCGACTCAAAATTTATTTATACTCAACTCATGTGAAGTTTATATTTTGGAAATGCTTACTTGAGTTTTTCTGTTTCTGTTATTTTCTCCTCTCTGTGTAACTACAATAACCGGAAGTTGGGAGAGCTGTTTTATTAAAGAGGCCATCTCTCCCACTTTCATTCTTTCTCTTCGAATCTTTCTTATTCGTTGGGAACTCTAATACTTACAGGTCTGTGGTGTAGTGATTAACTGCCAGACTAAGAAGTTATAGTCGCGAGTTCAAATCCTCCTCCGTATCCTGTTGTACCCAAAAAGTGTGAAAAACGGGATTTTCACTCAGCTATAACTGTAACAACCGGAAGTTGAGAGGTTTTCCATAAAGCAAAACCTTCAAAACCCTCACAGGTATTGCAAACACTTTACAATTTTACAGAAATCCGACCCCAGCTCTTTATACTATAGTAACACTTACCACAACCCACTCAAAAAACCTTTATTTCAAAAATAATGCACACTTTGACGAGAATTCATTTCATAAATGATACGCACAAGTCTAAATTGACTGTACTACAAACCGATGTAATCCACGTTTCTTTCTTTGTGAGTGTTTTGTGTTAATGTTGTTACTCGTGTTGAATTTTACTTTTTATATTTTACTGTGGAAGCTTGAGAGGGATATACTAAATATATTATTATCATTATTATTATTGGCCTAATTAGTCAGAGTATTTGGTTATTAGTTTGCGTAGGGGTGGTGTGTTGTTAATTTTATTTATGTATCCATTTTGATGTATACCAGTGAATATTGCATTACTCAAGAATGGTAAAGAATTATATTATAATATTATATATATTTATTTATTTGAATTTTAATTCCGCTTTTCACCCCTGAGTATAACAGGATACGGGAGAGGATTATAAGTCACGACCGTAACACGTCCATAGTCGGTTCTTTAACCAATACACAACAGACCTCCCACTAATTATATATAATATATATAGTATAACTCAAATCATACATTCTGTTACCTAATGTCGCCGTAGCCGAAGCAATCAAGTGCCGTTTTCACAAAAAAGAGCGAAACCAAACGTTCCATCAACGAACAGCTGTTGTCATCTAAAACTGAACTGAACTTTTTTTACGCGGTTTTATGAATAACTTCCGATGTCTCAACTTCCGGTTGGAAAAATTAAACTTTTGCCCTTTGCTGTTGTTAATATTAAGAAATTTCAAAGTAGTCGCACTACATCCTCACCCATACTGGTCATTATAGTCATATCCCTTCAAAACGGAACAGAAACGACAGGAGAAAGCAAAAAGAGGAAGGGGACTGGAGGAGGAAGGAGGGTTAATCAGGAAGTGACCGTTACAAAATGAGAAAGCGAGTTTCGTTTGTTCAAGACCCGGTCATGACACGCGTGCAAAGTGTTTAGAATGCACCTCAAGACCGAGAGAGGAACCCAGGAATTAAATTAAGATGTCGCAGGCGAGAGGAGGGGAAGGAGAGGAGGAGGGAAGAGAAAATAATTAAATGAAAAGGTTTTGTGATGACCAGACACGAACGTCCGAACGGGTTTCCTCTTTTTGTGTGCGAATTCTTTTCCGCCGAGGACCGAACATCCATTCCCCTGTTGATTTCATCTCAGATCTCATCTCCCGTCATCTTTGTTTCCTTTCAGTTTCTTCGTTTCCGGTTCTTTCCTTTCGCCTTCGAATCCCCTTCTTGCACTTCGTCTAGAAAACAAAAGATTTGGGCTGTGTGTTCGGTGACGTGGGGATTTCAGTCTCCATTCAACACATCCTCACTCTCTCACGTCATTTACCAAAAACTCGGGATAATGTTTCCGTTTCAAGTTTTACGCGACCCAGGAGGTCCCCCAAGAGATGGAAGAAGGCGGGGAGGAGGAACAACAAGTCCACCAAAGGTAGACTTCAACGAGATGGATTTAACGGCGGGAAATCCCAATTGACCCAGGGCTTGGAATTTTCAAAATAAAAAAAACTGGGGGAAAAAACAAGCAAACAAACCCAAGTTGAGCCATCCATCTTTAGACAAAGATGACAAGACAACTTTGTTCTCGACGAAACTTTCCTCAGATCTCTGCTTTTGGACTGTATTCGGTGACCTGGAATCCCTTCGCGCAACGCCTTGGGACAACACAACTTTGTCCTCAAGTTGTTCACTGTTTCCCCTCACGTCAATTTCCTTCCCCTCCCAACATCATACCTCTCTCTCTCTCTGTCTCTTCCATGGTGTCAGCACTCCTCGCAATCCTTTTTCATGAGGAAGATAATAAATTTAAGGTTTAACATTAACTGAAACAACCTTAGTTGAGGCTTTTCCTTTAAGAGACCATAACAACTTCTAGTAGCCCATGATGATATTTATTAGAAGGCAAACTAAAGTTGAGGCTGTAAATGTGACAGAAGAGAGAGAAGTCTGTTCGGCACTGGATACTATCAAAGAGTGGAAAGAGGAGGTGGGGCTGGGAGAGGGCAGAAATTTTGGCAGTTAGATCCCACACAAGCTCAACGATTTACGTGGCCTGTTCCAAAGTTCTGGTGGGACGAAGGAGTTGGTGGAGGATCTAAGCTTTGAAAAGGAAAAATATTTTCAAAACGGACATTGAAAAATCATTAGAAAAGAACAATCATTCCGGGAACTTTTGGGACAGACCTCAGTGTCACACGAATGACGAATGAATGGGAAAACCCTCAAAGGACTCTTACAGTAGAAAGTTATCAGTCATCAGCGTCGTCGGAGCCAAAACTAGTTTGAGCAACAGCCACACCCATCACGATCAACTTCAGCAAAATTCTTTCCATTCTCGAATGAAGAACAACACTTCCGGTGTCCCAACCCAAAGGAAAGAATGTCGAGGGTGTGCAAACACAACACGAAAGGAAAAATTATTTCAAGATTTAAATCGGCGGAAAATTTTTCGGAAAAATGCCGTTTTGAGTAGGTCGTATAGTAAATCTCTTACACACACATGCTCCATCCCCCTCGCCCACCCCTACAACATCCCCAGTTCTCACCCCTTAAAGACATACTTCTTTCTTATCATAAAACGTCTTCAAGATAATCCAGAGAAGCGGTAATCCTCAGTACTGGGGAGATGAGGGAGGCGAAGTTTCGAGTTTCTTTCAACCGGAAATAAAAATTACCGCTTTCGAGGGAGCGATACAGCAGAGCTTTTTACAACAACCGTTAACTCCTTCCGGTTGAATCCAAATCCTACATCCAGTCAACTCCTCAATCAAGGTCTCTTCCAGGTTTGTATCCATCCGGTCGCGTCCTAATCTTTCCCTCTTCCCAACTTCCGGTTTTCATATTTTCCGACCGTACTCTAGCCTGGAAAAGGTTTCCTTTGGTTCAGTGTGACCGAGATGCTTGTTGCACTTTTGTAGATGTGTCACGTGATTTTTCATCTTTCAAAAACGCAATTTGAAATTTTAATTTTTTTTCTGCTTTGCTTTAAAGAAGACGAGAGGGGGAAGTAGGAAGTAGGAAGAGGAAGTGGAAGTGGAAGTGACGAGAGGAAATCCCCGTCGAGTTAATTTCCATTTCCCGTTATTTTAATTTATTCCTCTCATCGAGAATTTTTTGTTTTACATTTCTTTCTTTCCTTCTTCCATCTTCCACGATTCACAGCCACCAAGTTCGTACTTTCCTTGGTCTATTACCAACCGGAAGTAGACTTACATAACTTATATCAGGCACTTTGTACCATAATTTCCCAGGTGAGACAACACTTAGAAAGCTACTAACATACATACCTGAGTTTGGGACAAACAAATGCATTCACTAGGACAAGTCGGAACTTGAATGTTGAATGCGAGGATGCGAATCCATCCGAAGGCTGCCAACAGGAGGAAAGTTGGCGGCGCCATTTTTTGTCTTTATACAGAAGCCAAGACCTGTAAAGAGAGGAGATTGGAGTGTAAAAGATCAGATATAAACAAATCAATGAAACAAGTTAACCTATTCTACCGGATGGAGTTGAAACTCGAGAATTTCTAACACAACAATTCTAAATCGTTCGAAAGTAGACTGAGGAGGAGGAAAAGGAGGAAAATAGGGAGGAGGAGGGAGAGGAAAAAGAAAAAGCCAACTTGTTACTCTCAACAACGCTTCAAAAACGAACTGTTTCGAGAAGAATTTATATTAGATGGCGCGGCTCCCGCGAACGATTTTCCTCTTTGACTCGCAATTTCCGGTCCAGAGCCAACTTCCTCTTTCCCCTCGTTTCCAACCTCTTCCACTCCGACTAAAAAATTCCAAAAAGAATTTTAATTAAGCGCAATTTAATTAATTAGGCCGACGAAAAGGGGAACCGAGAGAGGTTTCCGAACCGTTCGGGACCGGGACACAAGAATTCTCGAGAATACAAAATTGTCCTCTCTACCCCCAATCGGTAACCCCCCTTCAATCAGGAACATGTCCCTCGAAAAGCCAAAATGTCTCCTAAATTTTTTTGAGTTTGTTTCCGGCTACAGCATCCGTCCCAGAAGTACCCGAAATGATTTATTAAACATCAGTTTACAGTCTAGTTCAAACTTTTCCGACTGAAATTCCGTTACTTTTGGGACAGATAAAGTGTGTGGTGGTAGCTTGATCTAAATCGGCGGTGAGAGTCACGAGAAAGTGTGAGGATCAAGTAGGAACAACCTTGCAACAAGGAGCGAAGAGCACGGGAAGGTGGACCGGAAACGACACGTAATTAGGGCAATTTCATAAATTTTAGCCGCGGATTCATAAAAACGGGGACGACAACAAACAACAGCAGCACCAGGAGTAGCAACAGCATCCGGACGAGAATCAGAAAACTCTCCGGGAAAGTCCTTAATCCGGAGTCGAGATGTTCACACCTGGGGTGAACGAGTGGAAGGAGAAAGCTTTTGTTTCTTTTCTCCGTTTCCCACCGCCTTCTCTCCTTCCTCCGCTCATCTTTCACATTCCACCACTTTTGCCCCACCACCGCCGCCCCAAACTTGAGGATGAACTCGGAAAAGAAAATTAAATACTAACTCTTAATATACTTGTACCTCTGACGTTTATTTTGCGGTTTTACTATGTTTACGCTTTTGCTGCGTCTCAATTTATCTTTCCGTGTTTCCTTCTCCCCCGGAAAACCAGACTGAAAACTTTTCTGCGGGGAGATTTCGAAAAGGTAGACGCACTTCTTCCACCACACCTCAACCCCGCTCTCCGCCCCTCAAACCTCTTCCTTTCCCACTCCGGCACAACAACGAACCACCGCTTCAAAGCACTAATTTTCTAAGTGGGTCGAACAGCAGAAAAAAGGAGAAAAGCCATGGCGGTGGGGGGGGGTGAGGGGAGGTTTCTTTTTTGATTGCAGAGAAATTCAGTATTTTTTTATTGGAGGCCGGTTTTGAGAGCCAGAGGAAAAGTTCTGGAGCGGGGGGGAAGGAGGGAAGGGAACAAAACGCGCAGAGAGAGTGAAATGGAAGATGGGAGTCATAAAGTCGGAAGCATCATATCACGGATTTTTTACATCCTGCCGTGCTGTTGCTGCGGGTGGGGGTAGGGGTAGAAGACTGGGGAACAAGTTCCTGGTGTTTCAATATGGTTTCCGTGGGATGATTCAAAATGACGAAATAATTTTTCATCAAGTGGTCCTGCTTTAAGTGAGTTACGTGACTTCGAACTTGATTTATGGCTTTGATTGATTTTCCTTCCCCTCCCCCCTCTCTCCTTCCCTTATTTCTTGGGCATTTTGGACATTGTGGCATTTTACATCCTCACTACAACTACAATTTAATTATTAAATTTATTTGCAAACTACATACAAATTTTTCCCAAAAACAGTATGGAATTGGAAAAAAATGAAAACATCCAAGAGGAGATGGAGGAAAATGGGTGGGAGCACACGTGGGAGGTGATACACGTGGCGATAGACGAGAGTTCAAAGATTGCACTTCCGTATAAATTTCATCCGGACCGGATATTGAGAGTGCGAGGTAGTTGCTTTGATTTATTATCATTTAAACAACATTTCGGGAGTAGTGAATGAGCCATTTAACGCTCCATTTTACTCTCCGCTTCTACATTGCCTATCCTCCTCCCTCTCTCGACATCTAAATTCAAGATGGCTACAGCAGGAACCTAGACATTTAAAAGGTCCCTTTGTCCACCAAATTCTCTTCTCTCGTTCTGAAAGAATTGTTTCCTGAATGTCATACTACCATTTTTAGGTGTCTGTCTGGTTTCCTACCTTTCCACAAAACCTGTCGAACGTTTATCTCGGACAACAGCCTCAGTGAATAGTTCTGTTGGGTATTGTGTCAGAAGTATAATTATTTCTTGGTCCCATTTTGTATAATTTGGGAGGGTATGATCCTAAAACTAACGTCTCAAAAATAAAAATCCGATTTTTCGAGTCGAATTAAAAAAAAGTCGTGGCAGCAGACAGTCTACTTCCAAACCTTCAATCAACATTATCGATACTTGTCTACCTTACACAAAAAATAATATTATAAATGTCTTCGTACAACAGGAAAGGACTGTAGATTTAATAAAAAATAAATTAGAACAGCGACACCCACCCCCTCACCTTCCACCCTTTGCTACACTTCCAAAAAAAAATTAATTTTTGCGGAGAGCAAAGTTTTGCCACATAAATTGTTCCTCCTTTTATTTTATTACCTTTTCCGTTTTTTTTTCTTTTAGGTTTTTCCACTTTTTGTGAAACCTTCAAAACTTAACATTTCAACTTCCCTCTCTTTCTATCCATAGAAAGACACAACTTCAACAAAATTATGGTTTGAATTGATTATTGTTATCAACTTTATCTTTATGCCTAACCCATCATCTTTCCTCCTTCTCCCGTCAACTTAATATCTATTTCCTTCATATTTTAGTATTAAACTTCATTCAGATATTAAATACGTAATCATATCATACTTCAGATATTGAAATATATTAATATGATTGGTACAACAATCAATCTTCCTCTCTATCACTTTATCTATCTATGAGTAAATACATAAAAAGAGGAGTGATCCGTTTATAGGCGTAGTGATAGATAAAAAGAAAAAGACAATTTACAAGACCTGTCCCAAAAGTTCCCGGAATCTATTTTGAAAGATGACAACACTGAGCTGAGAAGTTCGTGGGAGGTGGGATTTAAGCTTCGCAATGAGGCCCGTGTGTGAAGCGACCCCATCCTTCGGTGTCCGCGAGTTTGTAAATGATTATGAATAAATATATGATATATGGTAATATGATTACACTCAAACCTGTTTTTGTGCGGTAGATGGAGACCGCATAAAAGAAAACGCATAAAATTGCACAATAAAGGACCGCACAAAAACAGGTTTGAGTGTACGAATTATGATTTCGATTGTTTTGAATACGAAATTCCGGGAACTTTTGGGACGGGGTATGTATTTCCTGATTGAGAAAGAGAGAGAATAGATGAGACAGCCATAAAAATGGAGCAGAGAAGACGGTTCAGACGTTGGCGGACAGTGACATCCGACCGTTAAAGACAAATGGCGATGAAAAGAAGGAGTTGGAGGAAAGACGAAGGAGAGACGGAGAAAAACAGAGAGAAAACGAACGCAGTTTAGTATCAGATAAAATGAATTCACAATAGTTAAGATTAATACGGGTGGAAAGGGTGAAAAGCCTCAAACGCAAAAATATATCGCCAAACCGGAAATAAAGTGTTTTGAGAATTGTCGCAATATCCTGCGGCTGTGGTTTCTCTTAAGTGCACGTCTGGGAATTTCAAATAAAATAGTTTGGACATATCAGTTTTCAAGACATAAATATCTCCTTGGGAATTCTGTTAAAGTGCCCTCCTCTCCTCTCCTCTCCCATTCACACTCTACCAGTTACCATTTCCTCTCATCCTCCTCTCCTTCCTCCTCCTCGACTTTCTCCTCCACACTCTACAGCCAGTTAAGTTTGACAGTAAGTCTCGAAGTGAATTATCATCTTCTTCTCTCAGATACATAGAATTATCTGATAGAGACACCAGTCCTTGTCTGGTATGATACAGATTGATATATGATACAGCATTATACTGTATAATGTATATGATGAGTTAATATTTGTACGGAAGAACCGGAAAAACTCAGAAACGCACATTCGTCCTGTGGTTCACTTTGAAACGCCTTGGATACCAAGACTTAGATGGATTTCTGATATATTTGAACTCTTCTCGAATCGTATAATAATAGAAAAGCGATTTCGCTTATGTTTTACTTATAAGTCACAACCACAAGCTCATAGTAAAAATGATTCGTGAGTCTTGTACTCCGCAATCCAAAGAACTGGACCACTTGTATCCATCTATACATTCATTACGCCATCATTATGCATCAGTAACATCACTTCCGCTCAGTGAAAGATAGGCTGTGCATTATTTATGAAATGACTCTTGACTTATTTATTAATAACTTCTTCGAAAACTATTAAATAAACTAAAAATGATTAAGGCCTACCTTAGTTGACACATTGAATCAGCCAACGTCCTACAAATTAATTTCAAACTTTTTGCGGGGCTTTTATTTCATAAATATTGCACACTTTTATCACGAACCCATTTCATAAATAATGCACAGTTTTTTCTTTTATTAACAGATTTCTTGCCTTCTTACTTATGTAACGTTTTAAAAATTTTTTTGCTGTCTCCTAACAAGATCTTAGCTGTCTTCATTACAAGCATATTAAGGTGAAGTCATCTTAAGCTCATTTTTGGAAAGGTTAACTGATCTCATGAAATATAAGAAGACATGCCGTTCCTTTTTAATTACTGGTGTGGGTATGTGTTAAATAAATTTTTTATTTTCTTTTGAGAAATGTGAACTGTACCAACATTGTTTTATGTTCAATTACGACGTAACTATTGCCGGATAGACAGTATTACGTAACAATTGCTATTAGACAGATAGACAGTAGGTTGTTTCTAATGTCGGTTCATGTGTGTTCAAAGTTTGGTTGAAATCCTTCCACACGTCCTGGAGTTATGCTGTCACATACATACAAACAAACGCTGTTTTACGCTGTTTTTCAATTAATAAATGGACGTTTCGAGTTTGTGCTTATGCGGTCTTCCTTTTCTTTTTATGTGGAAACTTCACACGTTCACATCTAACTGTCGTCTGTGTCGACATTCTTTGATCCCACCAAAACTGAACGTTATGCCATACCGCTGGAACGTACAAAACAATAACAAAGTTTCTGGTTTCCGTCATCACTTCTTTCCTACCTCAGGACAAGTATGATTTAGCACCGTCATTTCCATACCAACTCCAGGCATCTGTACGTCTTGTTTAGTTACCTCATCTGTCAGTCTGGTTCTTGATTCTGATTCATCCTTTGATCTAAGTTTCCGAGGATATGAGTGTTTGTTTGAAACGTCTTCACCGATTTCCTGCTTCCTTTTTCTGTGTTGTCAGCACTTCATTTTCGTTTTTCGTCTAAGTTTAAACAAAATGTAACTCTAAAAGGTTTGTCGACCACTCCTAAAACCGTATCTGTATGGACTGTCACGTGTTTCACTGACCACACCCAAAAGCATCTCCTAGTTTTGCTACTCAACTTGTCACGTGACAACGAAACCCATTGAAGGATCTAAATAAATTTAATAAAGAAAACTGCTGACGAAACAAAAATGAATTTCAAGGTAAGCAATTCAAAGAAAAATGGAAAACAGGGAAAACATTTATTTATTTTCTTTTATTATGTAAACATAAATTTGCGAAAACAGTTATGTAATTTTACGTAATAAGGGAAAACGGGAAACGGGGAAATTAATAAACAGTCGTGGGGGCAATTAATTGAAAGAGGAGACTGTTTAATTAAAGACAGGGTTGGCTTCTCGCCTTCTTCTTCCAACCCCCAACCCCCGCCCTACACCCCCGGCCAATTCCTTTCCTCTTCCTTCCTTCGGATCTTCGCCAATGAAATAGTTTCCGTTATTTGTGACCACATTAGTCCCACCGAAGCGGGGATTGAGGGTGCAGGCCAGACAGTAATAACAATAAGAAGGAGGAGGAAATGGAAGGAAATTCGCGAGTGGCCTAGGAAAGAGGAAGACGAGTCGAAGGAAAAGCGAGAGGAAGAAGGCAGTGGGAGGAGAAACCGAAAACTTTTCAAAAAGGTTTTTTTTACTTATATTTTTGCATCATTTCATTAAATTTTGAAAATGTCGTCCCGCCTGGAAACTTTCTTCCTTCTTCCTGTTTCTTTTCCGAAGAAAAAGGCTTTCTTCCGGTTTGAATCAATAATTTTTTCCCTTCTTTTCTTAAAATCTTAGCTATTCTGACGACTATAAACAATTTTCTAAACCGTACAGGGAGTAACGGCTCCATTTCCGGTTGAGAACCAATCACTATAATAATCAACCACATTTTGGGTCAGTTAAGAACTAAACTGTTTCAAATCCTCCATTTCAACTTCGGAGGCCTGTTTCTAGAAGCGCGTTTATGTGAGTTGAATCATGTCTTTGATTATGTGGGTCAGCTATCTTAATCTTAACTGCTGACTGAGCTTACTACCAAAGTAGGAAAACCGTGACGGAAACACAAATTTGAACCCATGATCCTTAGTATGTCACCGAGTGCTCTGACCTCTCTCATACCACCCCACTTGTTATTTATTTATTTATAATAATAATTATATTAATATCAAACACTGATTTCATGAATTCAGCTTCTGATATTGTGATTTGGAAAATCGTGGCGGAAAAACGTCTACAAAAATCTTCATTTTCCCCACTCCCAAAGTCGCCCCACCAAAATTAGCTTTCAATGTCACTGTATTCCAATGACACATTGGTCACATACATTGGTCTGGAAACTTCAGCTTTGATATGATGAAACGTCAATCACGGACGGGGATACGGCGGGAAAACGACAGAAAAACTTTTTTTGAGGGAGTAGGGAGGAATGGAGAAGGGGTTTATGGGGGATGATGGGAGTGATGATGATGATGATGATGATTCGGATTTTTTTCGCTTGTATATTTACACTCGTTAATTCGATTCGGTCCATTTTTGGGAGGGGGTAAATAAAATCTGCTGTTTTGATTTAGCTCTCAGAAAGTTATCACCTCTCAGCTTATATCCCAGCCAATTCCAAAAACTGTCCTCATCATCTTTAAAATCTTTGTCTATTTTCAATTTATCTACCTGGAATTAACTATTCTGTTCCTTCATACCTCTAAAAACTTTGATGACTTTAGTGTAACAAAAAGGAGTGAAAGATGAAGCTAACAGAAGGCGCACCGGCGGAGTTAGTTTGAGGAGTTGATTACCGCTAGAATCACGTGATTAATTAGCCTTACGACAGTCGCACGTTAGGTTTTGTACTTTAGTATGAGGTATATACTGATATACAGGTGTTTTCTCCATAAAAATTGTTGTTATTGTTATCACAAAAATCTTATTCATAAATCTATTGATGGTGTCTGATAAACTATCTACGTTTCTATATATATATACTATTTTATACATAGTAAACAAATCACGTGACAAAACATTCCAACCGAAAACTATACAGAACCTAAGATAAACAATTTTAATAGATAAGAGGGTGCAACAAAAGCGTTATGCAAGCTGTTGCGTTATTAGTTCATTCGGTAAGTAGATAAAAAAAGAAAGTTCTAATAGACGAAAACGTTTACTAGTTAATTTTGTTATTATATCTACTGGGAAAAGAAGAATTGGTGGTGATAATCATTGAGAGAAAGAAAAAAAGTTTTGTAACACACGAGATGAAATATAACTTTGAGGAGAAAAAGAGAAATGTGTTTTTTCCATTTTACAAAAAAAAAGGTCCAGAGCATTCCAGTCGACTGCACATTTCTATCTCGTCCACAATCTTTCTTCTTTCTTTCCCCGTCCCTTCATCTCCTCCTCCACCTCCCGCCTTCTAACCCCATCACCTTTTTCATCTATCTTTTGACTGAATTGTCCAATGCATCGTTGAATAAGACCGCTATATATATAGAGACTTTTAAACGTCTGTGGAGTCTTCACGAGTGATAACATTATTACTTTATCTATTTCCGATAAAATGGATGATAGTATCATCTTCCATCTACCAGACTATATATTATATTAATACTGAGACAGAAGGCATTAGCTCCATTTCTTTCTTTTGTAGGTGTTGGTTGATTTGTTGGGTCAATAAGGAAAAATCATTTTCATGAGCTTTCGGATGCGTTGTAATCATTGAATACATCGACGGTCATTCCATAAATAATGCACAGCGTGTCTTTCATTGGGTTGTAGTGGTGTTACCAATAATTGGAATCTCTATTTTTGGAATCTTTTTTTATAGATCTGGGCTCGTGCACGGGACCCTATGAACCACAAAACAGTTTTGAAAAAATCTTTACTTCCGGTTTTCTATTTGAGTTGCATTTCCGCCAAAATTATGAAAAATTTCGTTTTCTCTTTGATCCGTTTCGTGCCTCGTAATTGTTACGATCTACCATTTCCTACCATTGACCTACTTATAACCGGAAATGAATGTGGTTTGAGGATTTACTGTACGTCAAAATGGATGGTAGTGTCTTCTTCCAGACTATATACTTTGGAAGAGGACCTTAGCCCAATTTCCTTCTCATAGGTTGAGTAAGTGTGTCAGAAAGGAAGATCATTTTTACTAACTTTTAGAATGCGTTGTATTCATTTCATAAATAATGCACAGCTTGTCTTGTATTGGGTAATCTTTACCTCCGGTTTTATCTTCAGACTAGTGTATCATCCAAAATTATGAGAAAATTGTCACTCCCATTTCTCTTTTATCAGTTACATGCCTCGTAATTATCACAGTCTATCATTCCCTACTGTTACATTGGTTCATTCCACAAACCGGAAATTGATATCCTGAATTCTAGTTTTGTGCTCAAATGAAACCAACCCCTTGTCAATCAACAGTGTCAAAAACTCCTCAGTGGTTTGATGATTTACTTCTCTTGAATCTTGCTTTAGAGTTGGCAGATGATTCGATTCTACAAACCGGAAATGAAAGCTTCAAAACCCATATCATCGGTTTTTTAATTGTCTTCTTGATTAGTTTTTCAAAAATCAGGCAAATCGATGATCGAAAATGTGTCTCCACAACTCTCTAGGCGTTCTTCTCGTCTTTCGATCTTCCACAAGTTAAATTTATGAAGAATATAAAGAGAAGTAAATGTCCTGACCAGAGTCGAGAGATTTTTTATTATATTCAAAACCGGAAATAAAAAAGGAAAATTTTTGAATGGGAATATCTTGAAGAATTCCGGATGCTACAAATTTTCTGGCAACAAAGCTCAATTTTTTATGGGCCACAGTTCGACGAACTCTACTTTAGATAATGTTTTATCACATGGTTTCCTTCACGTGTCATTTAACTCATCTCCTTTTTGTCATCTTTCTTGTCTCCTTCTTCTTCTTCTCCTTTTCCCCGTATTCTGTCTTTTTATAGTTCTCGTAAAAAGTGTAACACTCCTAACCTTAAGAATTTAGCCCCTGGAAAGAGTTTGGGGTTGATCCTAGATACGACAACACGTCCAGATGAGAGTGTTCGTACACATCTCCTCTCAAAGGTCACGTGTCTTGGTCACCTCTCATCGATACTGGATGTCGAAGAGTTTTTTCCTTTCGGTCCAACAGCATTGGTCAGTGTCAAGTCTGCGTTGTGCGTGAAGGACAACAATGGCATTCGGTCGGAGGGAAGGGGGGATGTGGACGTACCCACGGACGAACGTGCGATGATGAAAGTCAAAAGCGAACGTGAAAACGTCAGTAATAAAATAATAAAAAAAAATTCCGATAATAAATTGGAAAATTGATGACTTCATAATAAAATAGAACAATAAGGCGAACGGTCAACGCGTTCGGAGAGGGAGGAGGAGGAAAAACTTGACATCGTAAATAATATATTGTTATACTGATAATAAAACCGGAAATTAGTTTTTCTTTGTTTTTACGATTTATAGATTCACGTGTGATGTGTAAATTCTTTACATGGATAATCTTCGCCTCTGTGTTCGGATCATGGAAATGTTTTAAATTTTTTCCTTCCTCTCCCTCCAACCCCCTCACCCAACCTCTCCTACCCATCAGCCATTTTTTTTTTATTATAATATTTCGTCGGGGGTTTCGGATTTGATTTGAATTTAGATTGCTTTGTGTGTCCTTTGGTTGCCGTTTATCCTCTTTGTCATTTTGTTTTGCCTCCGACCAATCTTGTTTGTGGTTAACTTCATTGTTGGTGTCCTCACTCGGTTTATGCCCTAACTATAGCTTACATATTGCCTTGGTTCGCCCTCCTGTTGGTTTGTAAGTCTGTTGATTTCCTTCTTCTGTGATATAACTGTCGTTATTATACTCTTACACGATGACATATTTGTCTTCTTACATTTCTTAAAGCCAGATTCTTGTACAGGTTTCTCTCGCCCTACAGGTATAACAGGACAGAAGCTTGTCTGTATTTTTTCTTACCAATACCATGACTGAATAGCAGAAGAACCAACCTCGAATTTTAACAATGTAACTAGTGACAACCTAAGGGCTGTGGAGGGCTGTGACCGAATGATTGAGAGAAGGTTGGAGACTTCTTTCGCATTCTTTTACACTTAAAAATGACAAACGGGATACAAGCACAACTCAACCAATGGGGAACCATAACCTATGGGTGAGATACTGACCCAAAAAACATCTTAAATGACCCACCAAACCCTATTCAGTTAAAAGGCAAAAAGCGAACTTCAACATTTCTTAAAGACTTTTTGAGTGACAACCTCCCAAAAATAAAAAAATTTGTCCAAAACTTGAGGGTGTCGTCACTCACACAGTAACCTATGAGCTAGTATAACAGAAACTCCAGTCGAAACATGACCCACTCCTCAAAGTTCACCATCACTGATGGAATTCATTTCGAAAATTGAATTCAACCGAGAAAGCTTTTGTCAGATCAACAGTTAATCGATTAGAAGAAAGAAACCATTAAAGAAGAGGTAGAACAAAAGGTAGAGAGGTACTCAAGACGAGGTATTAACATAATTAACATCGACTTTATCAAAAATCCTTTAATAAAACCGGATTTGGGGGGAGGAAGTACAAAACAAAAATGGCGGATGTCTGAGTGAGATTATCCGATTTCAAATTCGAAAAACGAAAAGGCAACGAAAATTATTTCGCGCAAGGACTTTCATTGACATGCAAATTTTTTATTTTCGAAGCGCTGCAATAAAACCTTCGACCATGAATTTGAATGACACCATGACTCCCCACTCCAGAACCCATCCTCACCATCGTCTGTCTTTTGGACTAAGAATCCTTTTGAATGTTGGATGAAAAATGTCAGGTGTCAACATCAGGCCACAATCAAAGATGTAAATTCTGGGAGAAACAATTGTCAAGGTGGGAAAATTGGAAAATTGGTTCCGGGGGGCAAAAGGGTGAGGGGAGGAATCGACGTCAATTCGCGAAAACTTATAAATGATTCCATTTTCAAAAGGTTTGTGGGGTGGAGGCGTGAATGGAAGGTTTTGAAAATGGCGTGGTCGTGCGATATTGTATGAAAACTACCTTTCGACTGGACAATGGAGACCGAATTTCGATTTCTAACTCTGATTCTAATTTCCAAGTTCCTTCACCTGGAATTCGAATGCCTCGCTTACGAGCAACCTTTCAGAAAAATCTCCCCCCCCACCAACCCCATCTTCTTTCCTTTTCCAAAAGAGAAACCTTCTCTCAACCTTTTTTGTTCTTTTCTTTTAGGTCCACTCAACCTTCCTTTTCATTCATAAGACATTTCCTAATTTGCTTCTCTCTCTCTCTCTCTCTTCCTTTCCTTTTTCGAATCTCCGGTTACTCGGGTTATTGGAATTTAATTTTGTTAATATGATATCTGATGTCTTCTCTGACAATACAATTTTCTCGTTCCTTCCTTCTTTTTCGTAATCAAAGGCCGTGGACTTTAAGAATTTTCCCCTTTTCTGTTTGTGTTTCTTCGTTACAGAAATTTTTTTTTTAATTTAGGTAAAAGATTTGAGTTTTGATTCATTATTTAGAGGATTTTGTATAAAATAAATTATTAAAGTTATATTTTGATAAATAAAAGATCGTAATGGAAGAATGTATATGTGTGGGTTCAATCTTTATCGCCGGTCAGTGTTTGATAATTTAGCTGTAGCCTTAATTGTTTTAATTTGATTCTGATTTAATTGGTTTGGAGTAAGACTCTCAACTTCCGGTTAACCTCCCGTATAAAAACTGCCTAAACATCAAGAGAAATTTTAATATACTGCATAAGAGTTAATAAAATGTAAATAATTTTATGATCCCACGCGGTCCGGAAGTTGAGGACCATTGAAGTATCCTACTCCCTGATACCCGACACTTCCCAAACTCATCTCTTGATTCCATTATAGGGGACATCATGCAACAGCCCGAGAGGTAGGGAAGAGTCAAAAGATTCTATGAAACGCTAATGAAACTGGATGTTGTAGATATATTGCCATCAAGAAGATACAATAATGACACCAAAATGAGGTTGTATTTATATTCGCCAGGTAGGAGTCGGATGAGTGGATGGCCAACAGCAAAATAAGTATTTTAGGAAAGCACTAATGAGGTTTATGAATGCAGTGGTGTAAAAGTTTGACTGGAGAAAAGGACCGTTTTAATTTAGAAAAGAACAAAGGATGTGGAGCTCTCTTACCTACTGACACTACAAGACAATGACATCCACGTAAAAAGCAGATAACAAAAACTAACATTACCAAAAACAGCTACAGTTGCGTAAACTTACAAAAATTCTTAGACTATTATACTACAGACTTCAGAAAAGCTAACAGCTAATCAACCAAAAGAAATGAGAACAAAAAAAAACGATTTCGCATTCACTACATTATTTAAGTGTACACAATACAGAACAACGAAAATCTACGACAGTAGACGGAAAGAGGAGGAAGGAAGACGGAAAACGATTTCATTAACCTTGAAAGGAGTCGGAATTTGTGCGTCTCTAACAATGCACGTGTCAATTCACCGACCCTGGAAGAAATCTTTCGGGAATTTCCAAAACGCGAGACAAAGTTACCACCGTTTACACTCAACACAAATGCAACGAATTCTTCTCCTCCTTTGCTCCACCAGAAAAGGCTTATTTTTAATCCCCTGATCTGAATCTTAGTAACTCATTGGTGTGAGGAAAGGTTATTACCAACGTTGAAAAGGCAAACATTTACATTAATGATTAAATTTAATCGTTTTTACGGATTCCTTCGGATCGGAGAGATCGCAGGCGGGAAACAGAGCAAACCCAAAGCTCTAATCTAGTTTTTCCTTTTTTTTAATTTTCCACCACTCTATGTTAGCTCTAACAGAAAACTCTGGGAAAAGTCTAAAATCGAAAACTTCTGAGTTATTTATTGTTCAAGGGGGAAGAATTATTTAAATAAAAAGCGGATTCTAGTCAAGGAAAAAGGGAAAGAAAACGAAAAATTTGTTAGAAGCCCTAGGGTCTCCTCAAAGTCAGCAATTTGACGACAAATCCAGACTCAAAATGAGAAAGAAAAAGGGGGTTACACAAAAAAATCTCTCCTTGAAAAATGCCATTTTGGAAAAAAGGTAAGATTAAAAAAAATGACTTAATTTATTTTTTTTTTCTAGAAAAAAGTTTGATAGCCGACATTGTTCGAAACCAGTGAACCGAAATGATTTAAATTTTTTTACATAACTTCCATTCACGAGTAATTTACAAAACAAATGAAATTTCGCCGAAAAGAAAAACGGCTCAAAGTTGAGAGAGAGAAAAAAAAGAAGTGAAGGAAAAGTAGGAAAAAGAGGAGGAGGAGAGGTTAGAGAAAAGGAGAATTGGAAGGCGACGAAGACGAAGAGGAAAAAAAAGGATTTTAACAGTGAAACTAAAAGCGGGAGGAGGGGGTGGGAGAGGAGTGGAAACGAAGGCGTGTTTACAACAAATGGCTGTTCGCCTGTAAAAGAGAGAAAAGGTTTACTGGTAAAGAAGATAAATGGGAATAAGTAGCGGGATCAAAAGGTGTGAAAAACAAATTGACCTACAAGTACATTTATTTGACCTTTTCCGGATCTGGGAAGTGTGAAGCGTAAAAACGTAGGCATCTTACTCTTACCCCCTCCTCCTCTGCCTTCAACGTTTTAAAACAAAAACGCTTCCAGAAGAATCGAGGGGCGGGGTTGGGGGTGTGAGAAAAACAAATTTGTTTTACAGTTGTAAGCTTGAGAGAGAGAGAGAACACAATGTCTGAAATTCTTTCCGAGAAAGTCAAATCCTTCTCTTTGTTCTGTATGGCAAAAGGTTTAGATTATTACAAGATCCACGTGTCAATTAACATAAACCATGGACTCACTAACATACAATGTTACCAACACACTTCCCTCTATTTCCCATATGAGGAGGTGAGGATAACGAGAGTGACAGAGAAGATGTCATCGTACCAACACCCAACAAATTCCATCTCACGTAGAAGGCTAAAGAGTCTAACCAACCAGACCTCTACAACCTAAACTAGTGGTCAGCAAACTCATCACCCAAAAAGCCATAAACCAAATATAAACCATACAAAACTTAAACCTCCTTACACAGCCATTTTATACTTCTATAGTTATACTTATAGTTTAGTTTTAATCCGTTTTCACATTTTTGGGTATAACAGGATACGGGAGGAGGATTTGCACTCGCGACTATAGCTTCTTAGTCTGGCACTTGACCACTACACCACAGACCTCCCGCCATTTTATACTTTCATAACTTTTTTAAGAGTCATTTTTAAGCTCTGCTTCAGTATAAACATTATTGACATAATAATTAGGGTTAAAAGTATACTCTCGAGCTGATTCTCCCGAGGCTCCTCAGGTTACGAGCTAAGCAACTCACATCGCAAAATTTCTTAGTTCAACAAAACTATGCATTAAATAAATCTTAGTATCATACTCATATAATGATAATATTTAGTTAATAAATAATATTCTGGGCCTGCACAAAAAATTTTGAAAAACCACAACCAAGCAGTAAAGAGCCGCATGCCGCTGTAGTCGCACTTTGTCGACCTCTCAGCTCTACAACACAGATACTAAGTTTATATAAACTCTTTACACACATGTGCCAAATTGACACCAACTATCACATATCGACAACAAACTTTGCCTTCTGGAACATGCACCGTAGTTAGTTATAAACACCAAAAGCTTAATGTATGCAGTCAAAAATGACGTAGACTAGCCAAAATTTAAACCACACAGCAAAGGAAAGTAGAACCACAATGTCAAAATCGCGGAGGAAGAGGAGACATAATTACCAAACAAGAGAGAGAGAGAGTAGACTATGAGAGCTCCTTTTAAGGAAACTATAATCGAGGTATTAATAAAAGATAAATTCAAAGACACTGAAGAAGAGAACCTGAAAAAGATGCAGAAATTGAAGGAAAAATTTTTCCTTGATGTTGCTGTTGTACGAAAAGAACAAGCAGACAATTTAGGTTATGCTATCTCCGCATTTAAAAGAACTTCATAAAACGTTACCTAACCATAAGGAGGAAAGACTTTTTCCTCGGCTGAGAACATTCCCTCGAATTTCATTTAAATTGAAATAGTTCGCTTACTTATTAAGCGAACCTAGACAGAACGTCTCTCAGGTATTCCACTCACAATCTTCCACGGTGACACGTCTGTCGCCCAAAACCTATCTATTTTTAATCCCTTTCCTAACGACAAAATCCTCTTTTCCCGGAAACTCGAAGTTACGCGGAGTAACTTTTTTCCTTCTCTTCTTCATCCTCGAATTCATTCCACCAAAAATATCTTTTCTAATTATCCTTCCATCAAATCAAAAGATAATTAATCAGTTTCTAAACAAGACTCAAATAAATTCCACGAACCGACCAATCAAAACTAATTTATAGACAGATAAAAGAGAGAAATTGCTTTTCCATCTTTTTCAGAATCGATCAATCCAAATCTTCGAAATTATTTCTTTATCAAGTTATAGTGAGCCGTCACTC
Source organism: Columbicola columbae (assembly GCA_016920875.1). Classification (NCBI taxonomy): domain Eukaryota; kingdom Metazoa; phylum Arthropoda; class Insecta; order Psocodea; family Philopteridae; genus Columbicola; species Columbicola columbae. Next base: position 16,232,856 of record JADMLL010000002.1, read on the forward strand.
ACACTCTCTTCCTTCTCCACAGCCCTCTAGGAAAGAGCTCGAAGTCGTTTTTCTAGTCTCACATGCTCAGTATTTGACACACACGCACTCAACACACGTAAGCCTAATGAACTATCCCATAAAAACAGGTAACGGCCGATATAAAGAAAACAAACCAAAACAAAGTTTTCCTTTCCTTTTGAAGACTTTTCTTCTTTCTTTTCAAGAATGGAACTTTCACTCCTCAGGGAATACAAATTATCGACTTACTTTCTAAAACTTTTTTCTTCCTCCCCTCTCATCCCTCCTCCTCCTTCCTTTCCTCTGGTTTTTTTTCCTTCTAAATCAGTGTGTTTGATGTGTCGGTTACATTTTCATTCCCTTTTGTTGACGTCCTTTGAGAAACAGACCGAACACGTTTAATTTAAATGAAAATCTCTAAGATTTATAAGACTGGTGTCTAATCTTTATCTACACAGCTTTCCTCAAACCCATTTGGTCCTGGATTTGGGTTTGGAATTATGGGGTTTCAACTCCAACCTGGAAATTCTTTTTTGTCTTAAATGTTGAGGTTCCAGAAGACCTGGTCAGTACTTTCCAGGAGTCCTCGGGTCTACGCTGTCTTAACTCTTTGGTGTGTGTTTGTCTCTGTTGGAGTTTATTCTTCTTTAATGGAGAGGAGAAGGTGTCATTCTGTTTTCTTCTTCCTTGGTTGACCTTGTGGGCACGCTTGTTGTCTTATTTCTCTCTCAGGACTCGTCGGCAGAGGTCTGCAAGATTTTCTACTTCCCCACTAAGTCCAATAGTCCCTGTAACCTGGTAATCCTAAAATGTATCTAGTCCGAAAGCACACGAATCGTAGTCAGTATTTCATGTTTCATTCCCAACCACATCAGCCAGTGTATCTGTAGATTCTCCTCAAATCCTCTTCCAGACTGACTGGTCATTTTAATTTACCCCTTCCTCCGTCAAGATCAAAATACCACAAAAGTAACAGAAACCACTCTGCTCTGCTATATGCTTCCACTTAACTTGGAGTAGAAGCAAATTGCTGGTCCTTCAGCTAAATACCCATGGAAACATTTTTCAAAAACTAAAATTCTTCCTGTGGGAGGGCGGGGACCACCAGTAGAGACTTCTGGCTGTAACATATCTTGGTTTTAAGAGTGCTTTCCTGTTAACCGGTGGGTAGGCTATTGTACCTCTTCCCCTCTCGCCATGCCTCTTACATATCCTAAATACTGAACACGTTGTATGTGGCTACTCTCTCTATACTCTATGGTATACTGGCGTTATTTTATCTCTGTACTGTATCTTTCTAACTTCTTCGAGAATCTTAGGCGAACATTACTACAAAGCTTAAGAAATTGAATTTTGAAGGAGAGTGACTGGGGGTAGGTGATGTGGATCACGACAAATAGAAGATGGAGGAATTGGTAAACGACCGGAAAGAACAAAAGGAAATGAGGACTGAATCAGGTAAAACGAGATTGAAGTTTTAGAAAACTTTGGAGTAAAGTGTAAAACTCGAAGAGGACACGACCCCAGGAAAGAAAAGTCATTATTTACAGTCAATAAATTTTTTTTTGATACGTTTATTGCAAAAGAGATCAAGTCAGAACATTTCCAAGACCCCCTCCCAAATTCCAAGTCACATTCGTAAAATTGACAAAATCTATAAATTCTTACTATCGATTTCTTCCTCTTCCTCATCCAAGTCTTTGTCCTCCAACAACATCATCGGATGCTGTAATGATGGGATACTCTAAAGCCAAAATAACCACAACCGGAAGTAAGAACGAAATTTTTCGTTTTTTGGGGTAAAACAAAAACGCGAAGACTCAGTGAGAGATGGAATAGCGGCGGAGGAGGGAGGAGGTGGGTGTCCCGTTTGGAAAGTTAAAAGGAACCGGAGCTGGAGTTCTATTCTTGCACAGCAGCGGACATGTAATCAAGGAGGACCTGATCGTGACGCGAATTGCCATTAGTTTTAACCTAATTATTATCATCATTATTCTTTTCCTTTCATCTCTCTTTCTCTCCCTCCTCCCTCCTCCCCCTCTCCTCCTGCTCTTTTCCGTTTTTCATTTTATTTTATTTACTAACTAAATTAATAATAAGAAATGAAACTTCCTACTTTCTCTCCTTCTGTTCCTCTGCTCATGCTTCAAGCATTTATCACTTCTAAGCTTCAAATTTACCTCAGGTATTAATACTGAATATATTAATATATGATTTTATATTTATATAAATATATTTAACACTCTTTGATATGAATTGGAGTCTTTCTGTGTGGTTGTAGTAACTGTTTAGTAGAAACTAGAACTGTTCCTTTGTATCCCTCTGGTTGCACCTCTGCTCTGCCTAAACGAGTCTTCTCTCGATTGGCTTAATCTCAGTTTTGGTACATATCTCCCATCTGAACCTTTTTCGTTTCATTGAGAAACAGGTGACACCATTCCGAAGACACACCCTCATTGTTGCAAAAATGTCGGCATAGCAAGTCTTCAGAACAGTAAAAACTGAGGCCGAAAATTTCATCACAACAGTAGTACCGGTAGTAAATTTGAAGACAGGAAAACTCTGAATGAGACGTGACCAAATTATTTGAAATGAGACAAATGATCGAAGAAGTGGATCCGATGTTATTTTAAATATAGCTGCCGTAAGCATTGAAGTTTTTGAGGTTATTGCAAACCGCGTAAAAAAAAGTCCAAAACGTTTAATTATCAAGGTATTAAAACACACGGAAAACCAAACCTTGGTATCTTCGAAGAAACCAGTTGGCATGCTAACAGGTTTTTGATGGGTTAATAAGTTTGTATGATATTCTGTAAACACCTAGACTTTTTAAGCGGTTTGTAGTAAACTCGAAAAAAATTCTAATTTTTGCTAGGAAGCACTAAAAGAGCAACACTACATTCATATTTTGTTACATATGAACACACCATAGTGAACCAAAGTCCGATGACAGAGAGATCCCTTATCAAAAACAGGTAGAAGTGGGCCCAAATTTACCAACCCTTATTCTCAATTTCAACCCTTCTCCCCCTACTATGGCAGCCACCTCTCTCTCTTTCTCAACTACATCTTGCAATTAGTATAATTGATTAAGTTCAACTTTGTGCACTCTCCTCGTCAACTCTTCGTCAGAATTTTGTTTTCAAAAGTTTCACCAGTCTGGCACTCTCCGCTTCAACTTGATCAAAACTTCTTACCATCCACATCATAGACAAGTGTTTCTCTAACAGTGGCCTAACGGAACGCTACTGCCTTCTGTCACGAACTTGGAAGTGTTAGAAAAATATCAGTTTCATAAGTTAAATATGGTGACAATTTTCTTTTTATTATTGACTTATTTGTTATGTACATAAGTTTTTTTTACCCGAAATTTGGTATACAACATTCTGCGGAAATCAGGTAGTGCATAGATCCCAGTCAACTTCTTAGCTGTCCCGATTTACTTTTACGTGGGAATGGAGGCATCGAGGGTGAGGTACAAGCCAAGCAGCTGGCTACCTCGAGTAGGAGGATGATTGTTACTTTAAAAACACAAAACCTGGCAAAATTAAGACAAGGAGGAATCAGGCTTTGGCCTTTGCAATGCTTAGATGACGACATTTTGCAACAACAATTTTCTGAAGGAAAACAATCACCCTAAACTGGTCAACAGTCTGTCTAATGATTCTGATTCTGATTGAAGAGGTCTATTAGGATAGCTAACAGTAACAAGACAGTCTAACTCTCTTTACTATAACACCGAAAAACTATTATGATTCGTCAAAGTTTATGAGACAGGATTATCCTCTTCAGAAAATATAAAATCGCTTCCTTGGCTGGGAAAATTTTTCCCCGGAAAAATGGGGAAATTCTCGTTCGCTCCGAAAAATGAAATTAATTTGAATTTTAAAATTGAATATTCCAAGATTATCTTTTTGATATAAAATGAGAAAAGCAAAGTGTCTTATTGTTTTTTTCGTGCTTCCTCTTGTCGAAAAAAAGGAGAGACAAAAACGGGAATAAAAAAAAGGTCCACGAGAGGGTAGGAAGGAAGACGGGGTAGAAAAAAAGTAATAAATGAAGGGAAGATTGATTGTATGTAAATGAAGTTGATATTTCACAGAAAGGCTTCCACAACAAGCCAATAAAGAACAAAACAGTAAAGGAAAATAAGAGAGAGAGAGAGAGAGCGACAGAGTGTGAGAGAAAAAGAGAGTGAGAGGGCCGATTATTGGCATCCGAAGGAGGTTCTCTTCAGCAATATTTAAAGAAACATCCTTTGAAGTTGTCGCAATTTTGTTACGTTTAATTTCGAAGAGGAGAGGATGAAAACCTCCTGGTTTGCCCTTCTCTCTTTCTCTCTTTTTTGCAATAAATGGTCATCGAACACACTCGAGCAAACGAAAAGTGTGTCACGCGTTTGAATTCTCGTCGCTGAAAAGTCCGTTGAAATAAAACATGAGAGTATTTTTGAAATGACCTCCTCAATATTTTGAAATGAGACATCCATGAGAGTGTGCAATATACTTTTGAAATGAGACCTCCATGAGAGTGTGCAATATTTTTGAAATGAGACATGAGAGTGTGCAATATTTTTGAAATGAGACCTCCATGAGTGTGCATGAAATGATGAGTGTGCAATATTTATGAAATGAGACCTCCATGAAAGCTATACCACCTGCACCATAGCTTACTTTTATCGTGGCATTTGACTTCTCCCTTGTGATGGTTGGGTGCACGTCACAGATTTATCACACCTCGAAGAATTGGTGTTATGCCTTTTTCGAACCTTCCATCCAGCATCCAACAGTCATTCGAAAAACCTGGTAGTAGTTCATCACACTTACTATAGTCCCTCAATGTCCAATTAGACACAAATCTGAAACCATAACACCAAAATGACCGTGACTCACCCCCACTCCTACTCAACCTGAGTAAAACTCACACATTTGAAAACTGACCGGACTGGAAGTAACGCGGAGATTTAAAAATAAAATTAGAAAGCTCGCCAAAAAAGCGAAGTCGATAGAAAGCATAAACTTCGAAAAACTTTCTAATCCGATTAAAGAAAAATTCCCACGACTGGATTATCGCTGACTAAACATCACTTTTGAAAAGGACATCTTCCATTCTCTTCCTCTTCCTCCTCCTCCGTGCCATGCTACCTGCTTCTACCTCTTTTCACTGACAATTTAAACTTCCCTTTGCAATTTTAACATTCAACTTCCTCTGCTGAAATCTCTCTTCAACGGAAAACAAATTTTTCCCTTTTTCGAAAGTTCAAAACTGTACCTGTAAGTCGGTCTGTTGGCCGTTTGGTAAGAAATCCCTTTGAAACAGCTGTTGGGGGTTTTTCCCGTGTAAATAAAATTTTCGAAAACGTTTTGTGATATTTGAATTAAATTTGTTTTGTCCCTCCTTCTCTCCCTCGAGGCTACAGGAAAATATTTAAATGTACAATTAAAACCATGTTTGTTTAACTTTTCTCCCGAGCTCGAATTCGTTTTGTCTCTTTTTACGCGGACTTTTATTGTTCCTGTATTATTGTTTACTTGGCTTCTTATTTATTTAACGACATCAACTTTGAACAAGTCACCTAAGGCTGTGTTCGTTGAGTTAAATCTTTGACTGTTACACCGCTGTAGACAATAGTTGGATAAGAGGAAGCTGTCTCTTGGCTTGAGCAAATCTCGCCGGCTTTCATGACTAAAGACGTCCTCAATGAAGGGAAGTTCAGTGTAGAGTCGAAACCATTTCATAAATATTGCACAATCTCGTAGAGGTCTTATTTCAAAAATATTGCATACTCTCATGGAGGTTTCATTTCAAAACTATTGCACACTCTCACGGAGACCTTATTTCAATAATACTGCACAGTCTCGTGGAGGTCTCATTTCATAAATATTGCACATTTTAAAATCCACTTCAGGGAAGAAAAACTACTGCGTGACACAAAAGCTGTTGGATGCTGGACGGAAGGTTCGAAAAAGGCATAACACCAATTCTTCGAGGTGTGATAAATCTGGGACGTGCACCCAACCATCACAAGGGAGAAGTCAAGTGCCACGATAAAAGTAAGCTATGGTGCAGGTGGTATAGCTTTCATGGAGGTCTCATTTCATAAATATTGCACACTCTCATGGAGGTCTCATTTCATAAATATTGCACATTTTAAAATCCACTTCAGGGAAGAAAAACTACTGCGTGACACAAAAGCGTGGCACCGACATTTTGTCTTCTCTCTAAAAGTCTAAAAAGCATCCTCACAAAAGGGAAGTTTGGTCTCAATTTCAGTGCCTTATTAATGAAAATGTGCAATATTTATGAAATGAATTATTGTTATGACATGCTTGGACTTGTGGATTTTTTAAAAATTCCATTCACTGCCAGTACCTGTTAAATGATTCAACCGGACAAAAGGAGGGTTTGATGTTTGTAAGAAAAGGAAAATTGAACAATAAATTTGACTGGACGATTCATTCGCAGAACAATAGACTAAACCCTTTCGAGGGCACTGTTCACTTATGTGAATAAATCCCCCCAAATTTGTAAAATCAGAGAGAACTGAGCTCTTCCTTTCTATCCGTTTTCAGTTTTTTACGATTTCTGATAATTTAGAAGAAGGGAAGTTGTTTGGTTCCCTATTCACTTTGATCCAAACAGTTACCAAAGACAGTGTGCGGTATTAATGAAATGAATTCTAGAAGAATGTGTGCAAAATTTTTGAAATGAGCCCCTCATGAGAGTGTGCAATGCTTTTGAAATTAGTCATCTATGAGAGTGTGCAACATTTTTGGTACGAATACGAGTATTTTTGACTGAACTTCTTCCACTGCGATGCCTATAGCTGTGAAAGAAGGCAACACATCTGAATAAGGTACACAGATAGGAGAGACAGCTCTCTACTATCCAACCAAAATATTATCTACAGCGACACAACAGCCAAAAGGTTGACAAGATCAACTCTAATTTTAACAGATACAAAAATCCTACAACTCACAACCTAATTTTGTCTTTATGTCTTTCCCTTTTGTTTGATCTGCCATTTTGTGAGCCTTATCACAACCCCAGATGGTTGTTTACCACTTTGAACGTATAGACCTCTTCACCGATTTTCATAGTCACCCCACGAGGAATCTCTCAGGGTAGTTAATTCAGGCTGATACGATCCCCAACTAAAGCACTTAAACCACTTAAAAAGATAAACACTCAAACGAACACAACAGATTTCGCCTACCACAAAGCTTTAAACTCCTACGCCAAAAAGCTCTTAAAAACCTCTCACCGCCTACTTATAATAATAAATAAAACAGGAAACTCATCTCTCGTTATTTAATAGACAAATTTCGCACGTCTGGTGAATGTCTCCATTTTCTTTTTATCCATCTCTCTACCTGATGTTTCGCTTACCCATCAGCGGGAAGTTCGTTTCTCTATCACCCTCATCCATCATTCTGTTAAGTCTGTCATTAGCTTCTTCTCCTAATAGTGTCTAATCTCTACTTGATGAGTCACCTGGTCTGTCATAGCCTCTCACTTCCTCTCTCTTATTCTGTGTGAGTGAGTGTTGAGGATGAGTATCGGATCTAAAAATTTAAGTTTGTTTGGGGTTTTCGGAAAACTAGATCGTGAGCTTTTCATCACATTATAAATATAATTAACTCAGTCAAATAATTATTTAGTAATTAAAAGTTATGTTTGAACTGTTAATTACATTTCCAGGAAAAAAGACTTCAAGAGTTTATTCCAAAAGCGGAAATGCAACCTTTTTAATCTTTTGACGCCTCCCTTTTGTTTTATTTCTGCTGCAGTTAGAAAGCTTAGTCTGGTTTTCATCTGACCTCGGCGGAATGAGCTTTCAAGTTTTCTTTTTCTGCGAAACAAATTATTTCGAGGTTGTTACTTTTACTACGTTCGCCTCAGGCTTTTCTCTCCCCTTTTAAAAATTTAATTTTTAGACAAGGCAGTGCTTTCTGGATTTTACTCCCAACATTCGAAACCATCACTCGCTAGTGCATAACAAGATTTTCCCAAATGTTTGTCAGGATTTTTCTGACTCCCCGTGAGGCTGACAATTTCGCGGATTTAATATCACATCTTCCGTTTCCTATTTCCTTTTGATTCTTATATATTGGTCTCATATCTGTAAACAAGCCTCGAGCTTTCCACTTTCCTTTGTTTAAAGTTTTCTCCAATTTTTATTCTTCACGCTCCCGTTTCCATCATTTCTCGATTTCGAACAAAGGCTTTCTTTTACCTTCGGTCCTTTGGTTTTCTAACTTCAGTCAACTTCCCTCCTCCTCCGCCTTTTATTAATAAAAGTTCGTTTATTTTTATAGTTATTTCTCTTTTTTATTTGTTTTCGGTTTTCATTGAATTGCTCCTTCGACAATACTCCCATTATTGACTTCCTTCTCTAACTCAAATCTATAGAATAATAGTCGCCTTCGAATTAGTTCATCCCGACTTTTTTGATGTCCGACATTTAAAAGAAATCTCATCGAAAAGTTAGAAAGAGTCGTGGAAGCAGAAAGCAGAATTACTTTCAAAGCTTTCTTTATCTCCACTTTGATCGTTTTTTTGGTATGAATCTCTTGTTTATTGCGTTTTTGGTTCCGTCTTCTAAAATTTTGCTGTCGTTTCTCGTTTTCTTGGTATCTTTCCTTCCTTTGCCTTGCATCAGGTATCAGGTATCGGACAAAGAAATAAAATGTCTTCCACGACAGACGACGATTCACAGCCAAGCATCTTACCAACTGATGGTCAACTAAACACGGATATACTGCGACTTTCTCGGGTCGGTCCGACAAACTCTGAGCTGTTCGACGACTCAAATGTAACCAACTGCCAACTCCCTCACTGATAGAGTTTGGGTAGTTCTCAGAACACATGTGAAAGCTACTCTTTATTGTCTTCCCAGTAAAGACATTTATTGCTTTCGTGTCCTTGTCACTCAGATATTTACGACATAATCTGGTGAAGCTGCCCTCTTTTGCTGGCTGTTTTGTTTGTCCCTAAGAAAAGGTTCACCACGTAGGATTTATTACCCGGGTTATTACAAAACTGTCGATATTGAGTTATGACCCTTAGCTTCTAAAACCTGCAGGTTCTAGGCTTCATCACTCAATAGCCCGATTTCTGGCTGACATTTCATGACAACTGGGACAACCAGTGAGAAGAATTCAAGCAAATATTCGCGACATCAGGAATTGTTCACTCTCTCTATATAAAAATGTATTCTTTCTTCGGCTCATCTTTCTCCTATTATCTCTGGAAGTCTTGGTGGATGTAGGTCCTCTTTTCACGGTTTTCCCATCAACAACCATTTCCTCACTCACTCCCATCAAGTTGTTTCGGGATTTCACTCAGCCACTCTTGATCTTTGTTTTTTTTGGTATAAGGACAGACAAGATGTTTTATTTACATTTCCTTTATCTATATCTCGAAATTCTAAAAATTTATTTATCATAATCAGATCGATTGAGTTTATCACAATAATAAGAAAAAATTAATTAAAAAATTTTTTTTAGAAAACAAATTAAAAATAAAAATTATCTCGAATGGCGTAATCACAAACTACACTCTCCTTCCCCCTCCTACCCCCTTAAGGATTTCGAAACCAAAATTCAAGAGTCTAGAAAAAACAATTTCGCCATCAAATCCAAAACAAAACCAAAAATACGAACGAAACGAACCAGACAAAGACACAAAATGAATAATCCGCCATATTGTTTCTCCCTTTGGAAATTCCAAAAGGACAAATTCTTACAATAGCAAAGAGGGATGGAGTAACCACGTCAAAAGAATGGTTTCAACCACGATTAACTTCCCTAAGCCGAGGAAGTTTCTCTAATAAGATCAAAAGAATAGCGAGGATTTTGGTTGTGGAATCAAAGATGGCGGACGTGTGACCGTTTCGAAGCTTTAACGGAATTTCGAGAGCGAGAGAAAGATAAAGGCAAATATTAATGAAATAAGAAAAACACTCAAAAATTTATTTATTTAACTTGAACTTGTCTTTTGTATCGACGAGAGATTACTTTTATCATTTTAATTAAGATATGGATTCTTGAAAATTTAGAAAGAGAGAAGTACCAAAGATGGCACCTGAAATTATCTCATCGGCTCCTTAAAACGGGAAATTTATAAAAAGGGAGGAGAGAATACAATTCCTCAGCAGAGATATCTTTGATTTTGGACGGAAGACATTGCTAATTTTTGTAAGTAGTTTCTGTATTGTATCAAGATAGATTTTATCTGTTTACGTTTATGGTTATCTAGTTTATTTATATTTTATTTCTTTTTATACGGTTGGGGATAATTTTCTTTTAAAATCTCTGTCGTGTTTTGAGAGTCAGAGTGCTGAGACTAACATCAAGGAAAGGTTTTATGTAGAGAACTGATCAGAGTCTTAGTTCTACGAGTAAATATCTGATAGCCGAGCACTACCAAACGTAATTCTCTGTCAGAACAAGCCGCAATTTCTTCATGTCTATACTGTCTATATATATATAAGTTTTTTTAGTAATTGAATTTTATTCCTAGATCCCGTTTTTGGCAATGTGTCATTGTATGTGTAATTAACAGTAGCAGTGGTAGTAATAATTGATAATGTGAGTTGAAAAATGTTTGCTACTGTTAATTTTTTTCTTTCAATTTTGGGCCGGCTAGGAACCACGTTGCCCTCAAACCCTTTGTCTCGTTTCTTTTTATACTTTATACTGTTGACATCGTTCATTGTTTAAGTTGACGAAGCGTCGATTTTTCATAAAAATATGACGCGTTGAAACAACCCCAGTGTATAATGTATACAGTTTTAAGTTTGAGAAGTACTATGGAGTTTAACTTCTCCTACCAATTTTTTTTTCCTTTCCTCGTTCTCTTGAAAGGTAGTAAATTTCTTCATGTATATGTAATTGGATGACGAACAAGAGAATTAAGCCTGAAGAATGCAGCAGCCGCCTACAGCTTTGATTTTCTCTTCAGCTCTCTTGGAGAAAAATTTAGCTTTGACAATCACTGGCTGTTTAGGCAATCGTCCTTTTCCCAAAACGTTGTAGTAACCAGCCTTAACACCAGTAACAGCCTTAAGCTCTATTGTCCTTTAAGGGGCCGAGAGGTTAGAGCACTAGCCTATCACTCCAAAGATAGTGGTTCAAATCCCAGCCTATTTCCCCTAACCTAAAATGTTTTCCTTAAACTTATCCACTGTCCTTTCATCCCAAAATTCCCTCCAAGGCTCACAACCTTGGTAGTAGTGATCAGTAAGCGAGTAACCTTCAATGAAAGGTAGCTGACTCACAATCAAGCATGATTTTTCATGTAATAACTTGCTCCAACAAATAGGAGTGTATATGAGTTCAAAACATTGTGGTTCCTAGTTGGCCGAAACGGGGGAAAATTGGATAACAATACCTAAGAAAGCTACCTTCTAAATAAATAAAATTGTGTGTTAGGCTCACAAAATCTACCCAACTGCCCCCAATAAATCCGTTAAATGAACCAGAACAAAAGTTTTGTAGATAGTTTCTTACAATCAATTATGATCTTTTCAAAGGTTATACTACGAGTGGGTAAATGGGAGTGAATCAAGTTCGAATTTACAAAATGATTATCTCAAAGGCGGTGATCATTCCAAAAATTTTCCCACCCTGTGGTTTAAACGTAACATCATCGATTGCACACACACACTCAGAAACCAACAACTTTAAAGATTTCAAATCCATTTTCTGTTTGTTTTTCTTTTCAGATTTATTTTATATACATCAACAAAATGAACAAATTATTCTTAATTTTGCCAACAGTTCTGTTAGCCTTGTTCAATTTCAGTATGTATCACTTTTATCACGTTTCTAACTTTAAAAATCTCACATTAATTCATTAATTTTTATCTTTCTTGTTTTCTGTATCAAAGGTGCGGGACTAGAGTGCTACTACTGTTACGACTCAGGTCGTCAAGTGAATGAAATAGGTGACACTTTCGTGCCCTGCAACCCAGCAAACTTGAGCGCATCAAACACCTTCGTGTTTACGGATACGTACGCCAAATGTGTTTATCAAGTCATTGAAAGTGAGTTCTCTTCCTCATCAAACTTTACCTCCTAAAAGTTATTTCAGAGATTCTTCACAGGCCTAGATATTCTTAATTAAATTAGTAGTTCGATCAACAGGAGAGGAAATGTTAAAAATTCAAAACAAAAACAGGTAGTTTCCACGCATTACAAAAATTGATGAACATGCTATGACTACAGTTAGAGAATTAGTGAAGCAGTTGTCGTTGATCGCCCACGGCAGTTAACCTGTTAAATTTATTTGAGAGCAAAAGGAGAAGGTCACCGTTTATTGGTTTCAAGGTTCCTCACCAAAATCCACTCGGGATGTGTTCACAATATCGATTTACAGCTTCGAACCAAAACAAACTGAACCTACAACTTTCAGCAATCGACACAAAAGTTTTTCGTTTGTTTTCAGTTCAATCCACACACGTGACACAAACTTGGAGGACCTACAGTAAGGGAAACACAGATCCATGCGATCCTAACAAAATGCCACCTGGAATGAAACTGTTAGAATGCAAAACCTGCACCACGGACAGGTGTAACTTGTTCGAAAAAGGAGGAAATAACAACAACGAGTTCACTTTCAATATCAATGCTAACGTTAACCTTTACATCAAACAATAATTAAATTCTTTTCCCTTCCTCCTTCCTTTTTCCTTTGAGTTGAGGCCAAATGAATTTTTCATAGCCATGTAAATACCCTTCCCACAGCATGATTAAATTATTTTTATAAAAAAAGTCTTCATTTAATCATTGTACCTTTCAAAAGGTTCACTACGAATTTTCTCGTAAAAATCTTAAACGGAAGAGCAACAGGAAACCTGGAGGTGTCCCTTCAGGAGCTCGCGTTCATCAAATTCGCGAGACTCTGTCAACAACTGTTTGAAATTCAAAAATTTTCCAAAAATGTGTTTTCATTTCCCTACCTCACTCACTCCCTTATCTCTCATTCCTCGTCTCTTTTCTTTCACATCCTCCTCCTCCCCAAACACCACACACTCCAAATAAAAATGAAATTTAGTTGCAACTATGAAACGTAGAAGCAGAAGAAGGAGATGACTCGAACGAAAACCTCTTAACGAGATTTTATTGAAGGGAAAGGAGAAGAAAAAAAAAATTCCCAAAAAGATTTTTGTTCGGAAAATCCAATAAGAATCCGCTTTAAAACGTCTCCCGAACACTGTTGAAAGCCTTCGTTGTAAGCACTCCAACAAGTTTTGCATGAATAGCGAGTTCCGAAGGTTTCTTCAAAAAGGAATAAAAATCCGTCTCACTTTGGTCTTATTTAAATGTTTTAAACTTAATGTCCTTATCTCACTTTTGTTTAAATAAAACATTTTCCAGGAAGGAGAAAACTGGGAAAAACCGAACCAGAGTACTACTGTCAGGTTCGATCACTTCCTCTCAAATTCCTCCTAGTCGTAGTAGCTCATTTTTAAAAGCTGCATCCTCATAAATTTTTAGTTATCCATATATGTTATTAGAGACAATGTGTGTCGCTTTATTCGTACTGTAGTGGTAGTAAACTTTATTTTTCTTTCAAGACAATCTAAACCTGAAAAAAATTTTCAGATTGGGTGTATCGAAGGTCTTTGTGTCGTTTTAAAAATTACTGGTGTTACTATGTTTTGGAATTAGGTGTATTGATGAGACAAAGTCAGACCGAAAATAAATTTGTTGAAATAAAAATATTTACAATATCTACAAACTCAATCCACGGTCATTCCGCTAGCCCTTCGAGTTACTTTGCCGATCCCACCAGCATTTACTAGTTGAAAGAAAACAAAAGCGAATTGTTGTCACTTGACTCTTCCTGTCTAAGCTGTCATTTGTCACAAACAAACCAAAATTATCGACTAAACAACTCCTCATCGCTTTAAATAGATCCTACATCAAACTGACTCCTTCCCTGTTCTTTATACCTCTGGTTAGGTTTCGGCTAGGCTGGTGACAAGCCAGAGGAGTAGTGGTAGTAGTAGTAGTAGTGGAGTAACCAACACACCAGAAACTCCGAAACCAAAAATGACGTCTCATTATCCCTCACGCAGACGAAGAGTCACACAGTCACCTGTCAAGGTCTAACATTTTTCTCATCCAGGCGACTCAAGCCCTTTATGAGACAACTCGACGAGATATTGCTGTTGTGATAATCTCAAGTTTGTCTCGTAAGGAGAGGAGTAGAACATCAAGATGAGGGTTTTAGTCGGTAGCTCCCTTGCTACCTCTTCCCGTTTTAATATTCTTGTCAATATTCGAGACAAACAAAAATATTTTGATTTTAGTAGCAAAAGTTTCCTTTCTTTGAAAGCTCTCTCTTCCCAACACAATTAGGTAAACGACTGTTACTTTATATCCGATCTTCTTTCTTCACCTCTTTGGATTCCCAATAACTTTTATCAGCTCACAAAGTTCAAACAACATACACAGCTTTTAAGGAAAATATATGTCTCACCATTTAACCACGAGTTTTGCAGAGGAAACAAAAAACCCTCAGAACACAATGAGACAAAATTCAAGGAAACTATGAATAAGTCAGGAGAACAACGGACCGGGAAAAAATACAAAGAAAGCTTTCGAAAGGGGTGAATAAAATAAAAAAAAGAAACAACAGCATTAGAGAAGAAAGGAGAAAAGTAAATGAAGACATGGCGAGAGTAATAAAGCTCGCAGGCAAAAAGATGAAGAAGAAGAAAGCAGAAAAGGGTTTAGCTGGGGGAAACAAAATAAAAACTGAAGACAAAGAAACAACAAACAACCAGCCATCTTTAAAATCTTTTATTAACCGGAATACACAATGAGAAGGCAACAGTAACATAATCACTACGAGAATGCTGATTCTAGCTGACGGTAGGTCAAGTTGAACGGGACCTTTCACTTCCGGTTCACATCACCCACAAAATGAAAGCCACAGATTTAGATTGTGGAAGTCAGTCAGATTCGTATATGAAAAAGCCAAAATGTCGATGAAATGGTATTTCAAAATGTCCGCCAAAGTTCGCTACCATTTCTATCTAATTAAGAAGAATTAGGCATGTTAGTTAACTCGATTTTATGTTCACAGTTGTTGTAGCTGTCGATTTTGCTAATGGACATCAATTTTCCCTTTTCGTACAACCCCCCCACACCCACATCCCAACTCTTCCCAACCATGTACAAATGACAATTGGCCTTTTCGGAGCTACTCTCTGTATTTTAAATTTAATTGATACAAAATATATAATTGATATTACGCCATCTATACATGATAGAGTGTTTGTTTTAGTATTTGATTCGATTGAGTTTGGTAGGCCCAGCATTCATTCATTTCGGTTTTCCTGACAACATATACAACAAATATACATATACAGATAAAGTCAAGTAATGTTAGCTGTGTTATTGTTTTGTCTATAACATTGCACAAATCAAATTTTTTTCCAAATTAAAAGAATTTTCTCTCACCTCTTCCAGGTTTCGTTTATGTAATAAATCTTCCACAAGAATGTGCAATATTTTTGAAATAGTTTTGACTCCAAGTCAAGACCAAACACTTGAGCACCGAAAATGTCTCCAGTTTTCAATCTTCTTAAGAGTTATTCACTTATTTGCTGTTATTCTTCCAAAGATTTGACCTGAGCGGTGTGATAACCAGGAGAATAACGTTACTAGCATTAGTATTTACAGCCGCAAAAGTGTAAAAATTCGCCAAAGTTAGGTAAACCATTTTAAAGTAATAATCCCCGGGCATACCCCAGGAACTGGCCAAAGCAATGGAAACCCCATATCACGGAATACAGTTAGGTTCATGTTGGTACTATTCCTACCGTGTAAATACTGCGATGCGGATGTCATACGGAGCTGACATGTTATTTCAAGATAGTTGACACTGTTTCGTTTATAACATACAAGCAATGAAATGTGTGATCGTTCAGACTTTGAAAGAGGGCAAATCGCTTGCAGTCGGTCAGCGGGGATGTCTGTGACGAATACAGCCAAACTATCTAGCATCTCACAAGCGACAGTATCTAAGACAATGACAGTATACACAAAACACGAGAAAATATCATCGGCAAAGAGGAATAGTAGGCGGAAGTCCCCAAGTCCACCGAATCACAGGATTGTCAATTAGTTCAAATAGCTATTTGTAAATAGTTAATTTCTGTCCTGGGCTTCACCAGATAGAAAACAACCCAGTAACAAAGATAAAAATTGAAAAAATCACAAAAAAGAAGAAACAACACAGTGGAAAAGGAGAAAAGGTTGTTGGGTGACGTTCGACATGCCATCAGAACAAATAACACTCCCAAAAACTGACATCGACAAAACCTATTTCCCAAAGAGTAATTAGAATTTGAGGGAAGGAAAAAAATAGGAAATCAAATCAAAAAGAAACTCAACATCGGAAAACAGATCAGAAACCGAGTTTCGTTTTCACACTAACTTGCGTGATCCAACGCGACAGCGAATAAGAAAATAATAATAAAAATAAAAACAGACAGATAGACAGACGTCATTTCATCGTCAACCTCACTGCAGAAGTAAAAAATAAAAACAAAACCAACAACAACAGCAAAAACCAAAAACCCCCCAAAAAAGAGAGAGAATTCGCTTTATATTCATCAATCGTCCCTTTCCTTCTACACATTGGTTTTATGTAAATTAATGAGATAATAGGAAAATGTTTTTAGGGCGGAGGTACGGGGTTGGAGGGAAATTAAATAGGACACAAAAATTAATTTTAGAAAATGACAAAGCTCTCCGTTTCGTTCTAAATAAATTCAACCCCCACCCCGTCCGCCAGCCCGCCAACCCCTCTCCAGGCTTCGTTTCCTTCAAAGATTTCATTAAAAGGAGGATGAGTTTTGGAAAAAGCGAGAGAAAGATAGAAGGAGGAGTTATGATAACATCCAAAGGCACTGATTTGACCTCCCTTTAGGCCAAATTCCACGAGACTAACCCGAAATAAAGTTAAAAGTTAACTTCACCTAAACCTTAGCCTCAAGGAACCTTAACCTAAGGAACTGGACCAAAGGATATGTCTGGAAATTAAGTTGAAAGGAAAGTGTAAAGTGCTAGCGCTATTGTAGAGGTGTAGTGTTAATGAATTGATAAGTTTGATGTGAATGTAACCATCTTTAAAAGTACAACCGTTATATTACACCATATTTATAGATACCAACACAAATAGCTGATTACATAAAGAAGTGGAAGTTAACAGAAGAGTAGGAGAAAAAATGGTTAGGATAAAGAAGAAGTGAACAATGATAACAATTCATAATTAGAATAAAAAGTGAGAGAATTATACAAGAAAGCTAGGAAATTTGAATTTTAGAAATTTAACAAATTTTGAATTTGAAAGTTTTCAATTATATTCTGGGTAGATCAAATTGGTGACCAATACTACAACCCACAACCATCTAGCCATCCTAAACCCTGGACCTCTGCAAGATGGGGCACATTCCTAGAAGCTTACAATATATAGCTTTCAATATACACAAAAGTATAGAGCTTATCCTGTTATACCAGGAGGACACAAATGTTAAATTTATCAACTAAATGTTGTTAAAAGCCCCAAAATTTGAAAGAATCATATCTGTATCCTTGACTAATTTATACAAAAATATTTTTATATAATTAAATTGCTTTTATAGCAATTATAAATATAAACAAAGTCCAAATCACCATTACTCATTCAGATTTTTCATCTGACTTATTAAGCAACAACAAAAAAATGGACTGGTGCCACTTTCAAAATACACAGTCCAATTTATAAATTGGTGGAGTAATTTTAATGGAAAAGAAAAATAAAGTTTCTTCTGCATCCCCTCTCACACCCCTCTCTCCTTCTCCACTTCTGTTAAAACAAAATTTACTTTTTCCCCTAAAAAAGAATGGACTCTCATCTTTTTAAGTATAAAGCTTGATTTATTTTTTTCCCCCAGTTTACTTTTCTGTTTTTAATATTTATATTTAGCCAAGCTCATGACAACATTTTTATTATGTTGTGGGTTTGTGTGACTTCACACCTGCATCCAATTTTCTGCCTTTTGAGAAATTAAGCATGACTACTGCTACAACTGGTTTTGGGTGAATTTTTCTTTCTTTAACCAAAAAGTCATTCATTACTATTCTTATCAGTTCCAAATCTAAGATTTTTTTTATAACACAGACTATCAGTTTAACAATAACATTCTTTTAAGTGTGTAGTTTTTGAAATGTTTTCAGTTTCTAAATTTAAGTTCAAATCAAGTTTTAAAAACCAAACTCAAGTTATTATTTACTCCATTAGTTCAACTGTAGATTAGCATAAGTTTCCTTCTTCATTTAGTTTTGTTAGACTTTCTTGGTTCAAATTGTTTTCTCAGGAATTTATTTTTAATAATAAATAAACCCTCAGGCACACTGTTTAACACTAAACAAAACTTTCTTTACAGGGAAACAATTCTCAAACAATTAACAAATACTTTTGTGCAAGTGATTAGTTACATAATACTATACAAAACTTTCATTAAACAAAACAGGAAAAATAAATTATAAATAAAGTTTTAAATTCTTCGGGGAAAAAAAGAAAGGAAAAAACAGTTACTTACCACTCTTAGCACATTAATATGTCATGATGAAAATAACAGAAGGACCATAGCCAAAAACAGAAAGAAAAAAGTCACCGTTACAATTCACATTTTTAACGAAGTTTCATTTTAACGGAGCGAAACCGTTGGAACGAGCGGGGAATTCCGGAACGCGATCCAGTTCGGCCTTCGGGAAGCCACTGACTGATCTTTCGGAAACCCCCGCGTTTCGGATGCTGTGAAAACTGACAGAATTTTCGCTGAAAATCGCAAGCGTGTACGAATTTATTCCCTTTTCCACATCACCTTTATGTTTCCTAACACAAAAGAAAGGTACGAAACACTTTAGAGGGTTTTGTTTTTCTTTATGTGTATTCCCCGGTTCACTAAATTCAAACGAATCAAAAGAACTTTCCTTTTTGTATTATGTATAAACTTTATTAAATTAACATGTTAGAAAAGAAAAACAAGACAAAACAAAAGAAGTTGAACACAAGCGTCAACGTGTGTGAAATTTTAACGAGAATATATCACGATTCGTTGAATCATTACAAAAAATAAATAAAACAAAACGAATTTTGGCGTAAGAACCGCCAAATCGCATTCGCGCATGCCTGCCAACCGTGATTTTAACTTCCGATTGAAACTCCATTTTCGTTTTTTCAAATTTTTTTTTATTAACCCACAAAACGATTGAATTCAAACATTAAAAACTGTTCTGAAGATTTTATTTAAATCAATTTCTTAGGAAATTGAAGCAGAAATTATTTTGAGAGCACTTTTGCAAAACCACCTGACACTAAAAATTGAATTTAAAAAATGGAAGGAAGGAGGGAAGGACTTATTGAGCAAGAAGAGGATACGACATCAAAGGAACTTGTCATTTAAACTTAATTACTCAAATCAGAGGTTAGTTACTTTATTTTAAATGTAACAAACAACTTGTCTCAAAACTTTCTGGCTCAGAAGCTAAGAATTAGAATCTACATTCGTGGCTAAGGTTTTATATAACACAAATATTCTGTTTTGGTGAAAAAAAATTTGACAAAGGTATATTAATAAATAAATACAATACTGAAAAATTCGTACTAAAACACAAAAAAAAATTCGTTTACTTTTTTCCTGATTTAACTTGCTGACTTGGAAGATTTTCCTGCAGCTCTAAGATATGTTCCACCGGTTGAGGTCGTCCATCTTCACCCACTTGACAAGGCTGAATAACACCCTCTCTGTGAAATAAATATAAATTTAATTTTAATGTTCTAACAACATCAGTCTGAGTTTGACTGCTACCTGATAACTTACCGCGAGAGCTTATCTAACATATTGGCTAGTTTAACTGCTTCGTATTCTTTCTGCTCTTCTGTCATTTCATCCATTGGGTTCGGCCGAGGGGATTCGTAACAACCGATCACTGGGTTAATCCTAAAAATTAATTCAAAAGGTTTATGACACGAAGGTAAACGACCATTTTCAACAAATTAAGTGTTATTACTCACTGATCTGCGTATTTACTGTATTCTTCTGTATCAGAATCAGAATCTGACGAAAAATTTGATGTAGAAGCGTTCGTTGTATTGCTACCAAACATTAGGCCTCTGTTTGCGAACAATCCTGCTGCGTTTCCATATCCTGTATACTTGATCATACGCCCAACTTTAAATAAAATATAAATTTGAAAAGACAGATCATAACACCAAAGAGAGTTGAAAGTAGTCACTCCTACTAACCGTTTTCCTTACAAAGGGTGTACAACAACTCAGCAGCAAGATCTTTAATCGTTGAAGAAGGTGAGGTAAGCAACCGACAGATTTTCGCCCGGAGTGAATCACCCACTTCGGGTCGAGTCATGACATCTTTAAGCGGTGGTAATATCCTCTGGCGGAGGTACTTTCTAACAAGTCGTTGGTTCCTCGACATCTGTAGCATTACGGTTAAAACAGGAGATAAAAGCTCCTGCTTACCTTTAGAGTTCTGTTCGACACAAAATTAATTTCAATTTAAGACAAACTCAAAGCAAAGCTTACAAACTAATGAAACAGAATTCACCTGAATGTTGGATAATTTGTGATCGAGAAACTGTAACAAAACTTCTATTGCTTCCATGTTTTTCCCTTCCCATTCTAATTCTTTGGGCGTATTGCTTAAAGCTGGAGTCATTATTTCTGAATAACAGTTAACTGGAATGCTAGTGAGAAGATTAATGGCATGACTGAAAGATTAATTTCTCGTGTAAGTTTTTTAGACCTTGGAACGCTTTTATTCATATTATACGACTCTAATAGTCATCACACAGTAATTACTTTCTCAGTTCGTCTTGTTTTTGAGGAGATGTTTCCGTCAAGAGGAGATCATGAAGGGTACAAGTTAAGCGCACGCAAAGGGTTTCTTCCTCATCCTCGTCCATCATTGGTACGTTTCCGATTCCGCCAGCTTTTGCCATGAGGTTAAATATCACTTTAAGGATCTCACAACATAAATCAGTATCATCATCCTAAAAACAGAGAATAAAAAAAACTTTCCTGTTTCATATTTACACCTCGACAATCAAGTAAAACATAAAAGTTTAAATATCTGATACATTTCATGTCTGTTTGATATGGTCACCATTAAAACTCATTTTCAAACAATAAACAGTTACTTACAGTCAATCTTACATAATGAGAGTCCTTGGACTTAGGAGGACTTTCTTTCAAAATCAGATCCAACGTTTCTGTCAAATAGACAAGTCCATGTAACTCGTGTTTTAGTTTAGGCCTGAAATAATTTCAATGAATAAAATGAATTACTCACATTCTTGCAAAACAAAACACTACAATTTTAACTAAATCATAACTTACAAAGCAGTGGTTAGGTTGAGAAGATTCTAGAGGTCAAAACATAAAAGGTCAGCATGGGAGGTCTGATTTTCTTCAGGAAGTGAACAATGGAAGCTCTGGAATCTAAGGACACAGCATAAACGGAAGGATCTAGAAGGCAATGCAAGGATAAACCATTCAATAAAGACCAAATATGATACATACCTTGATTCTGGTGACAGGGCAGTTATTAAGAACAAAAGTTTCATGTCAAAAAGTTTGACATTCTGAGAGATTTTAGCTTCTCTGTATAATTTCAGCCTTGTAACTATTCCCTCAGATGCATGAGAGTGTGAAACATAAGTTGCTGCTACAGTACTATTGTAAACTAAATTGCAGAGTGCTTTTAAAGCTTCAGTGATTATCACTTCTTTGCTCAATTCATTGATTTTGTCAATCGCTTCTTCTGTTTTGTATATACAAGATAATTTCAGAAGGGTTGATATCTTTGTTTCATCCAGCATTTCATTTAACCCTGTTTTGTCCCGACTAGAAATAAATATAGCATACTGATTGTTTGTTATTAAATAACTTGAAATAAATAAATAAATACATAAAAGAATTCTAAACTACCTCAGAATTCTGAGAGCCTCCAAACATTCTTTATGGCATTGGTGTGCATCTTGATTAGCTAATAATTTGAAAATGATGTTGGTCAATTTCTGACGATTGCCATTCTTGTTGAGATTTTCAAATGTAAATGTCTGAATATTCTGTAATGAACAATGTAAGTAATTTCTTTAATGCTTTAACTGACTATTTTTCTTAAAAGTAAAGTGAATGGTGGATTTGGAAGGGAAAAAATCATCTGATTCTTGACTGAAATAGAAAAAAATTTTTTCACAAAAGACTTCAAGCTACAAATATATAAAACCATAAAAATACGTTAAAAATGAAAGTGGTATTTAAAACAAGATAACTGATAAACGAATTTCTGGGTTTTTAAAAATACTGGGTTGTGAATGTTGAAAACCAACTACTGATGAGATTTGCGAGAAACAAACAAGCAACAAGACAATAATTCAATTGTCGAACTCGTGGAAAAACTTATTATTCATAAATTAAATACGTTTTGCACGAATCTTGCCAGGATTTTGCCAATATTCGAGAAATCCTGCTCAATTTCAAGACATCTTATATCAGCATCCTCCATGTTTATATCGACTAACGATCGATGTTGTCAGATTTATTGTTGACAAATTAATTCGCATAAAAAAATTTTATTTTAGAATATTCGCATAAACACAAACTATAATATACGAGAAAAGGAGATAGATAAAAACAAGGCAGCAATAAATTCTCTACGAGTTTTCGGAGGGTTATAAAAATAATAGGAAAATTCAAAATGATTGACGACGTGCAGGCAGATTAAAAAAAGGCGGGAAATTTAAATTCAAGACTGCTCGCAGTAACCGTGATCGAGTTCACCAATTTCAGTCCGGTGCATGACATCTTGGATGTTTAGTTAAACTTGTTCATTGTTAATTCTAGTCTTGTGAGACAGGAGCAAAGATACGGAAGTCGTATTTATATATTTATTTATTTTTTTCTCTCATCGAACATTGCTCTTCCTTATGCTGTTTAATTTCGAGTTGTTTAATTATAATTACGGTGCTCTAAAATGCTGACTAACATTTTAAATTTAAGCAGTACTAGTTCGTATATACAGGTTTGTTATCATTTAATTTTTTTATTGGGTTAGAATTGAGATTTAGTTATTACTTCACCGGCAGTTTGACAGTTAATTTGGTGTTTTGCTCTCTCTCAAAACATCAGCCGAAAGTTCAAAAGTTGAATAATCGCTCATTAAAATTATTGAACAGGATCATTCCAAGATTGGGTTTTTCTATTTTTAGTTTTTGGTTTTTCCTTTTAGTCAGTTTAGTTTGTCAAACTTGATAACTTGTCTTAAAGCCAGCTTGACAAATTCAAACCACTTTAGATTGGATGCAAATTTTTTTTTTCTAATTTGTCTATTCTTGACTCAAAATGAGTGCTGAGAAATTTTCAAAAGATTCAGTTGATTTATTTATTGTTGACATGAAAGTGGACATTGAATGTTGAGAACAGGCTTAGAAATAAGACAGAGGGAGAGCTTTCTTCTCTCTCTTGGATACAAGGAGATTGTAGATAAATCTGAAAAATAAATAAAAACACTCAAGCCTAAGATTAAAAGATAAAAAAAAATTTTTATTAAAAACCATTTCTATTACCCAGAAACAATGTGAGGTCACCTATGATAGATAATTCAAATTTTCCTTCAAATAAAATTATAATTTCCCATCGACTTCCTCAAAAGATTTACTTGAGAATTTTTTTTTCTCGGTCGCTTGTAGGTTATGATTAGTCATGTCCACTTTGCAATTTTAGTCACGTCCACTTGTTTTTCTTTTTTTCCCCGAAAATTACCTTGATACCAAAGAAAAAGTAACATCATCGTTCCTTAACAAAAATCCACTTTTTTCAGGATTATTCGCCTGAATGGAATCCGGAAGAAATGGCCGGAAACATGATCCTACTCGGGAACAATAAAATGAGACAACCGGTACAAGTCAAGGTCTACCGAACTTCAGTCGAACACTTCGCAGTGGTCTATCCCATGAAAAAAGCGTGTCGACCGCTGGGAGTTCTCAATCTGAAGAACACAATGGTCGAAAGGTTGCCGACTCCGAAACAATTTGGTTTCACCGTCCGACAATGCGGTTTCGATACGCCCTTATGCTCTTTGACGTTCTTCAGTGAAAGTGCCAGAGACTTGGATCGTTGGGTAGATGCTTTTACTTGTAGGAATTCATCCACGGCTCACACATCCTCTCTACCGATAGTCAAGGAAGACGACGAAGTGTGAATAATAAATTTATTTTTATTTGTTTATTTCCAAGTCGGAATACTCGAGGAGTGCGGGGAAGAAGTGAGAAAATGAGTTCTCGTTAAGACGTCATCGCTTATGTAAAACAATAGAAATTAAAAACAGGCAATTTGGAAAAAGAGTCTGAAAGACATTGTGATGAGACAACCAGGAAGAGACGAGAAAATGAAACTGAAATTGCATTAACTGGTGCTTACTAAAGTGGAACGCAGTCTATTTTTAACAAAAAACTGTTTCGGAGAATTTTTTTAAAACCAAACAAACTGCAATTTCACGATGACAAAAAAAAATTTTACCCCTCCGCCCTGGCCCACCGAAAAATAAAACGAGCTAATAACCAAGTGAAATAGTTTTTGAAAGTTATGATTAATGAAATCTTAACGGGAAGACTTTTATTACCCAAGAGGCTACTCCGGAGGAAAATTAATTTCATGATGTCCCTAAACTCGGCCACCCATTTGATGAATGGATTGTTGTTGTTGTTGATTTTAAAGGCGACGCTCTTCAAGAGATAGCTAAAGTGTTTATTAAATACTTGAAAGATTCGAGTCCTTGTGGTACAAACCCCAAAACGAAGGAAAGAGGAAAACAACAAGAAACCGAAAAATGGTGAGCGAAAGGAGATAAGGAAGAGTTTCAGGCTCGAGGATACCTTCAGACATACATACATACAGGTTACTTGGTGATAATAAAAATTTTATAGTTACCTCATAAATTTTCTTTTATTTATGTCAAGTTTTTATTTATTTTTATTTCACTCAACTTAGCCTAAGTTTTGAACCTTTGGTTCTTGTGGGTTGTGATCAACTGCGACTGTTGCTTTGGGGTAGTGTTTGAAACGGTAAGATTGCTGAGGAAGATGTGGTTTAGGTTTTTATAATCGTTATCGTGATTATCATGTGCTGTTGGCAATCATGTTGGTTTAAGATTCAGAGGATATTTACGGGAATGGCTAGCTTTGTCAGCTTTACTGGTGTCTTTGGTGATAGAAAGAAAACGGGATCAGAGTGATTATAGCTTAATTTAATGAAGTAACAGCTTATGGCCTTGGTACCCAAGCTTTTTCCTTCCCGGACCAAATTCCCATTGTGACCATGGCGTCTGGGCCACACGACTTGCCAGAAAAAAATTTTTACAAGTCCGGCTTTCGATGTATACAGTCCATCCTCAGGAATCATCTAAATATACATCTGTCAGTCCGTTTCTGTATGTATTTTCTGTATATTGCCTCATAACGATATGTTGAGACAAACAATGTCAGTAGTTTCTGAGCACAGGCCCGAACTATTTCGTACTGGTCAGGCACTACAGTTCAGACTTAACAATGAGCAATCGACCTTTCAGAAATTTTCACAGAATCGGTTTCCACTGGGCCATTGAGTCACTCAGTAGAGCTTGGTGGGACGCATGTGAGTACCAAGGGCTTATGGTGTCACAAATTAGTGAAGTTGGATTTTTGGGAGTCCACGACCTGTTCACACAATCAACAATTAGTTTGAGTTTGAAAAATGAAGGGAAAATCTAACTGAGAGGTGTTACTAACTCAGAAGTAGACGTTTTTATGTAAAATACTAGAAAACAAAAGTTTGAGTGTTGAAATTTCATCTTCTGACATTTTCAGTGATTTGGGTTTATCTAAGCGTGCCATTAGCCCAGAAATTCAGACTAGTTTCGATGATCCATCTCTCTCTCTCTCTCTTCTACTTCCTTCTCATCTCTGCTAGTAAACTGAAACGAAATCCTTTTAGAAAATTCAGTTCCGGCAAAACCTGACGAATCAAAATCCAAATTTTAAAGGTCAACCTCGATTTCATGATCAGTCTCCCAGTTCTCACCCTCGAAATACCGAAACCGATTAACCTTGTTTACGCTCTCTTAACAATTCCTGCAAAAACACACTCAAAGGATGGTTTGTTCTAAAATAATTAACAAAAAAAAATTTTTGTGCTTTGACTGTTCCTCTTGAAAGCTTCACCTCCCTCCTTGCCGCCGCTCCTCTCTCGTCCTTCTTAAAACAAAACTGAGGCCATCATTTCACAAGAAAATCAAACTCGTGTTCAGAGATAAGCTGATTTTAGTCTAATCGCATGCCCACTTGAGATGTTTTCGTTCGAGTCAAAACCGGCTAGAAAAAATGGAAGAAAAAAAAATTAAAAATAGTGCATAGCGAAACCGAAGCAGACACTCTGGTGCCACAAGCAGGCGAAGTGACGTCAAATGGTTTTGTAATTCCCAAGGCTACAAAAGAAATGATGTGGACCACTTTCTACAACATTTCACAGCTCACGAGGTCACGAAGTCGTTCATTAATCGACCCATTTAATGGTTTTTAAATCTTTTTTCTTTCGTATTGAGATCTAAATCGATTGATAGCTTCGCGTCTTGTGATGAGCAAAAATTTTTGCAAACTATGATAAAGGAAAGTTTATCAGAGCAACCAGAAACAGAGGAGTCAAAAATCTGGATTGTTGATGTTGAGCGTAAAGAAGTTTTTAAAGATGGACGGCCTTTAAGAGAGTATTAAGAAGAACCAAATCCACAGCTAGTCGGTAAGAGGCTACAAAGAAAACCACAAACAAAAGGTAAAGTCAAAACGATTATCGGAGAAGGGATTGATATTGAAGAACTCGACCTTCGTAACTCTCGAGTAAACGTTTTGAGGGTCGTCAACTTGTTGCCAGAAGAAAAGAAAGGAAAATGTTTTCTCCTTTTATCAAAATCACTTAAAAAGTTAACGGAAACCTTTTTCTCTAAAGCTTTTCACCCAAACCATGTTTAGGATGTTGAAGTGTTAAGAAAAGGCTGTGTTCTTAAAACCTCCTCCTCCTTTTGAACTATCCCCTTAAATCCTCGCTTGACATCCATATGGTGTTGATTCTGTCTTAGATTCAAAATCCTTCTTGGACATGCCAGATACAATTTTCCTGTTGTTGTTGTGAGTTTTACTACTTTGTTGGGTATCTCAAGCCACTCACCTAGGTCTTTGAAGTATTTCCAACCATTCACTGACCTTTTTCTGTTTCTGCGCCAGTAGATTCTTGGTTTTCTACTTCCTTGACTATGTCAAATGAAAATTTCATCATCATTCACCTCTAGTTTCTAAAGAGCTTAGTCTTCACACATTTGAGTTCATTCAAAACCAGTCATCGAAGCAGTTTTTCATATTGAAGAGGTATTGAAGGTGTTGAACAGGTCTAAACTTGCACAACAGCCGTCAGTGATCTGTTTGTTAAGTAAACATTTTTGCAGCAACTTGTGTTATTAGTTTTAGTCAAATTAGGTCTTTTGCTATTGTTATACAGAAGTTAGCCACTGAAGATGTTGTGGCGTTCGCCACATTGCTAATTCCAGAATGGGTACAGTGAAAGCAGCCGACAACCGAAGCAAAATTTATTCAGTCCCGGAGCTCCGCACCGTCAGAATCCTTGCATTTTCCTTTATTCTAAATTATAGTTATAATAATATTTTATATATTAATATATATATACGTTCGGAATTAGTGTTGTCCATCATTCGTTCATCTACAACGACACAACCTGGTTCCGACAATGTCTATAGCTCAAACCTAATTTCTCTTCAGTCAAAAAATGACGTCAAAGATCTAATCTGACTAAAACTAATGTCTGCCACCTCAAAACATGCCTAATATTGAAATTAAACCCAAATCCTTCAATCTCTTGGGTTCCCAACAACGAAAACTTCCAAAATTTTGATACTAAACCTTGGTTCTCTCAAAATCTGTAGACACAGAATGAAAACCCGTTGGTCTAACATTCACTTGATGACTAGTGATCTTAACCCGCCATTTTTGATAGGTGATATGGGTTTGAATGAATTAACCCAAAAACAGCATAAACACAACCCCCGGGGATACTCAAGAATGAGAATCTATAGAGGATCTCCAGATTTATGGACACAACGGATTGTTTCTTAGACATAAAAGATTTTCAAGCAATTTATGCAACCCAAACAAAAGGACATCTACGACAAAGTCCAAGAGCCTGCAGGATCATCAACACACAACAGTATCATATAAAATGAAAATAAGACCGTTGGACCCAATTTTGAAGGTAAATATTATACTAAACAAACACTGTGCCAGAAACAATCGGTGCGAGTTTATTTTTATAACGAAAAAGTTAAACATCTTCCTGTGTGGTGAGGAAGACAACACGTCTTCACGACAGGTACTAATCCCGATCAGTCTAATTGGAAAATCAAAATCCCAACAGACTTATCAAGGCTTCTAATAAGACTAATTAAACTCTCGGAGTCATCAGTCGACAAGAGACGTCCTCGAAATAAGTTGAACGCAACCGCCAAAAGGAAAAGGCAAAAATAAATTAAAACACAAAATTTAATTTTACTCATAAACTCTTTATTAAAATGAAAAATCAGAACAGTTATTAATAAACTAAAAATCTTAAATTAATTTCTGTCACGAGGTGAAGCAATAAATTAAGATCAAATAATGTTAAATGATGAAAAAAGAAAAATTGTTAGCATTGTGTTGGCGTCAGCATCTAGCCTGCCAAGAAAATAATCGTTCGGCAGCAACTTCCATTTTCTAAAAATTTCGTTTTCATCTTAAATTTCATCTTAAAAATCACAAAAAAAAAACGTTTCAAAGAGGAGGAAAAGAAAGCCAACGATGACACGCCGAAATAGGTTATTAGAAATACGAGGCAAACAAACAAGTCAAAATGTCCGCCATATTGAAAACGAAGTTCGAATTTATAAAACCTATTCCCGCTCTTCGACGAAGTTTCAAAACGAGATTGATAACCGACTGAGATTATTATTATTATTTGTCTTGATTGTGTTCAGTCATCTTCTTCGCGGAGAATCCCGATGAACGGAGAATGTTTTATTCCAAACGTGTGAGCTGATGTCAGATGAAAGTAGGCGCACTGGAAGTAAACAAGACAAATTTAAACAAAAGTAGATTAGTTAGGCGAGTTTTCGACGACACCAAATCGAAAACAAATATGAGATTTAGAAACGATAAAGAAGCAGAATATATGACATCGTCTCCTCTCCCACCCCCTGTGTACTATCCCCAAAAGCCTAATTTTGAAAATCTTTGATCAGGCTCTTGTGACAAGTTGACTTGTTCAAACATGCATCAAGTAAATGAAAACTTCTCGGCTGAGAATAACGAAAACACTCAAGAACGCATCACTCGAGCTTCTACGTTCAGTATGCTGAATTCGGTGTGATCGCTGAGGGAAGTGTCTGCAGTGGGTCTGTGAGGGCCAGTGCCAAAAGTTCCCGGAATGATTTTTTGTAGTTGGCAATGCTGTCTGGCGGGGTGGAGAAGTTGATTATGGGGGAAAACCAAGTTTCTCACTAACTGTAAGATTTTATACTATGAGAAGCTCTGAAAATATTATAAACTAATATTGAATTAAGCATTTGAAAGAATGCTAATTCCGGAAACTTTTGGGACAGGTTGGCAATGCTGTCTGGCAGAGGAGAGGGGGCAAATCAAGTTTCTAACTAAATTTACTGTTTTTTCACTATGAAAAGTTCCGGAAATACTATAAACTAATACTGAATAAATGATATAAAAGAATACTAACTACGGAAACTTTTGGGACAGGTACTACATACACTTCCCTCAGCCAAAGGACTGATTTTAGTTATTGGCACTTGTACGAGACTTGGGTGATTATCTGCAGCAGGGGAAACACAACAATCAAACTCATCACCTGATGAAGACCTTGTAAACGAGTCAGTGAGGCAGAGAACGAATCTGGTATCAGCAACAAGTTCGGAGTAGCATACAGTACATCATGGCAGCCATCTTTTATTTTTAAATCTTTACAGAAATTGACAAAACGTGAGTTCTCATACTCAAGAAGTGTTTGACAGATTACACAACTGCCCTTTGACAAGAGGAAATCCACTTTCATCACCTGACTACAATGAATCTACAGTGTAGTGTCACCAGCATTCCTACCAGAAGTTACTACAACAACTCTAAACAGGTAGTATTCGGTGCCTTTCGATTCAGGCAACCAATTTTAGTCAACAAGCATTAGTTCTGACAAGTTGATGACAAGCACCACACATTTTTAGGTAGCTGATTCAGTTTATCTTTGATTATCTGATTTAACTTAGCTGTAGCTTCCTCCTAATTGTAGGAACTCAACAGCTGCAGTTTCTGAAGGTGTTTTGCTGATTACACAAACTCCTGATGTGAGAAAATCAGCTTCACTCCCGACAACAAGTTTAGAGTGTGTCAGTACCTTTTGCAGCAGTGGTCATTTCAGCAACCCCAATCAAGCCTCTAGTCATTTAGACAACTAACATCAGCTCATCTTTAAAAATTATTAGCTAACTTAACTACAGCTTCCTGTTGGTTTAAACAATTCTGCAAACTACAAGAATTGTTTTAAACGAACAGCTGCGATTTTTGGATGGCAGAAAATAGCGAGCTTGGAACAACAAACTGCAGCTGACAGAACAAGTCACCGAACTTTAAATTTCTGGCAGGATACAACACAACAGCTTCCCACGAGTACCCTAAACATCAATCAAAGCTTTCAAGCCCGAAATATATTTTTCTGATCCCAAAAGGTTTTTTATTTTTGATTTCCAAGAGAAAATCCAACAACCGGATATGAACTTCGATATACTATACGAGAGGGCGGAGGAGTCGATCGACGATAAAAACATTTATTGTCAACAGTATCAGGTGTTTACGCGTGACTTCGTGGCGATTTGATTTGCGCTTTATTAGCGATTCGCAAAATCTAAAAGTGACAACAAAAACAAAAATTTCCACTGAGTCAGAAACAAAAACAATTTTTTTTTTATTTAGCAAAATTTTGCGTGATCCCATTACCTCGTATTGACATTTCCATTTCCGGTTTTTATTATTTCTTCACAAAACACCAACCAAATAACAGAAAATGTTAAAAGTCACATAAGACAATGCGATTAATGTAAATTTATTCAAGCCTAGGGTTATCCGTCTTGTTTCCGACAGACCTTCAACTCGTTTCTATGTCATGCCTTTACTGTATCTGTAACAGCAGGAGACGCGTCTGAGACGTTCTACACGTTCGCTTCTTCCCACCTAATTAAGCGAATTTGTTCCTTTTGATTTTCCTCGTTTCCATCACTTTCCTCGCTTCTTTGGTTATTATAATTCCTTTGCCTGTTGCCTTCTGTCTTTATCTGTCACCTTTGTTATTAATTCTTCCTCACCTCTGATTTCTTTGCTTTGGTTTTCTTTAATGGCGCCTTCTTTCGTTCTTTCATTTATTTATCATCGTGTTATAGTTTTCTATTTATTCATTTCTTGTCTCCTTATTGGTACTCACGCTCGTTTTTGTTGTCACTTCTGTCATTTGTTTAATTTCTTGCACAACCTCGTTCTGTTGGTGTAACCTCCTATCCGTAAATGATTGACTGGAGTCGGTTTTGTTTGTATGGATAAGGAAAAGTTCTTTAACCACAGTCCTGAGTAGGAGAAACCATCGAACCCAAAGGACTACATCTCGGTGACATCGCAAATTCACTTACCAAGCGTCCTACTTCTACATCCATTATCACTACAGCTAAAATTAAATACGACATAACAAAGACAATACCTCGAGTGGATCCCATCCAAAAGATGACACAGAAACAAGTTCAAGGCCGACATTCAGTCAAAAATAAAACTTTGAGGAAGAAACTATAACCCAGAAATCTAAATTCTAGTAAAGATCAACCACCTCGAAAGCTTCTTTCCTTCGACGAAAGCTCATAAAAACGTGGCGGCGAAAAAAATTGAAAAATGAAGATGGTGCTGCCATCTATTGACGGTTTATTGTACTAACAACGAAAATTTTTGCTCTGCTTCATGTCTGATTGACTTTGAAACTCGTTCTAAGCAAGCTGATTGTGACTGCCATGCAGAAAAGCGTTTTTTCAAGAATCCACCTACCATAGACAGGTACTAAAAGTAGATTCGAGGGATACTCCTCGGCTCCTCGGCTCTAATATCGGTAGGATATAGTCAGAGTGTTTAACTCCGAACGTGAAGCTTGGAGAATAGATTTTGGTAACAACAACCTGAGTTCCTCAAAGAGAAGAACAGAAAAACAAAATTCTCATTATCTCAGGAACCCTCGTCGACATTTTCCGGAAAATTTTCTTTTTCCCTCACTAGAAAATAATTTTTAAAGTTTGTTAAGACAACACCAACCTTTTCGGGTGAGTGAGCACCAGGTCCTGGTTTACGATTTTCATCCGACGGGACTTCGTATCTAGAGCTAATCGAATAACTTGGAAATCTAACTTTGTTATTGTAACAGTCAGGCATGGAATTGTCGTAGGCTCCGGGGCCTGGAACCAAGAGTCTGTCATCCCGTTGCTTCTTGTGTCGACTGGTCATCGTAAAAGCTGGCGCCGAACGCTTGTTTCCCTCCTTTGTCTTTCCCAACACCGGCGGAATGTTATATACATTAGGTGCTGAAACCGAAAGCAGAAACTCTTTATACAAATCATCTACTTCCTTCTCGGAACCTCTCAGCCATGAAGCATCCAAGGACCGGGTGATTATGTTGATGATGATGATGACGTGGTGTTTTGGTGTTAACAACCAAGAAGCAGAGATTTTTGTTTTGAAATTTGTCACCGGTTCTTTTGACCTCTGGCCTATTTCGACAGTGGTGTATGGTGATAAGGTTGCTTTTATTTTTCTCTGTCTTGGAAAATGATGTTACCAACACAAGACAGTCAAAATTTCGGGCCTATATCACAAATTTGGGAGAATATTGTTGGCGACAAATGAGCGCAAGGGGCGCACTAAGTTATAATAAACGCTAAGACGTCAGTGACGTCATAACTCGCTGCGCCCAATTGTCCTAACAATGCTTTCTCACATTCTTTCTAGCCCAGAACAGTCCAGAACGTTAGTCTAACACTGTTGTAATAGCCAGTCATTGATCAACAAAAACGCTGGGAAGTTTTAAACTTGCCAAAACGCTTCTCTATAATATGGCGAAACTTCTGCATCCTCCCAAATCGGCCCATCAGCCCCAAATTTAGACTATCTTACATCTTGGATCTCTTACCTTTCCACTTAACAGGGTTACAATAACCGAATCTTCCTGTAACTTCACACTGCGTAACAACAGCCATCAAACGAATGTAGGAGGCGTCTACTCCGACTTACCGTTATGATTGAAAGCGACGAACTTCTTCATGATAATCAGTAGACGGTTTGCTTGAGGGGTGTTATATACGGAGAATGCTTGATACCAAAACTATGTGCAGGCTTGGACTCAAGAACTTGTTCAGCTTCTGGTGAATAAGCTCCAGGTGCTAAACAAAAAGTGCCAAAGTGATTAATCAATCAATCATTCAATCAAATCAAATCAACTTGAACATAACCCAGGTGGAATTCGTACCGGGGGTGTCGCTGGGCTTGTCGATGACGGGCCGGATTCCAAAGGTGTACTTCGGAGATCTGTGATACAGGATAATCGTGTTGGAGCGCTCGATTTTGTAGGTGTCTGGAGCCGGAGTTTCACTCGGTTTCTCAACCTGGGTCTTTATTCCGAAAGAATATTTCGGAGTGCTGTCTAGTGCTGTTAAGTTCTTTTCAGGACAATAAGTGTTGGGAGCTAAAAGAAGAGCAACCAATTAGTCTAGAGTTGAACTAATCTCAGGACCGTTCTCACATAAATTAAAACAAAAGCACATGCAAGTGTTTGAAGAAGGCTTTTGCAGCAGGATAAGCGGGAGGTGTTCGGTGCATAAAAATCAAAATCCACCCTACCTGGAGTGTCGTTCGGTTTTTCGATTTGTGTTTTAAGTCCGAACGTGTATTTGGGAGTTGTGTCAAAAGCCGTAATTACCCTCTCGGGAGAATAAGCACCTGGCGCCGGTACGTCACTCGGCTTCTCAATTTGCGTTTTCAAGCCAAACGTATACTTTGGTGTGGAATCAAGAGCAGTTAAGGCCCTTTCGGGACAGTAGGCTCCTGGTGGAGGAACATCGTTCGGTTTTTCAATTTGTGTCTTTAAGCCGAACGTGTATTTGGGAGTCGAATCCAGAGCAGTTAAAACTCTTTCTGGACAGTAAGCTCCTGGTGGTGGAACGTCATTTGGCTTCTCGATTTGTGTCTTCAAGCCGAAAGTATACTTGGGAGTGGAGTCTAAGGCTGTTATCGCTCTTTCAGGGCAATAAGCACCTGGTGGAGGAACATCATTGGGCTTTTCGATTGGAGTTCTCAGTCCGAATGAATATTTTGGAGTGGAGTCTAAGGCTGTGATTGCTTTCTCCGGGCTGTAGGCTCCTGGTGGTGGTACATCATTAGGCTTTTCGATTTGAGTCTTCAAGCCGAAAGTGTACTTGGGAGTGGAGTCTAAGGCTGTGATTGCTCTCTCTGGACAGTATGCGCCTGGTGGTGGAACGTCATTGGGTTTCTCGATTTGCGTCTTTAATCCAAATGTGTATTTTGGAGTAGAATCCAGAGCAGTTAAAGCTCTTTCTGGACAGTAAGCTCCTGGTGGAGGAACGTCATTAGGTTTCTCGATCTGAGTCTTCAAGCCAAAGGTATACTTGGGTGTTGAATCAAGAGCAGTTAAGGCTCTCTCTGGGCAATAAGCTCCTGGTGGTGGCACATCGTTTGGCTTTTCGATTTGAGTCTTCAAGCCGAATGTGTACTTGGGAGTGGAGTCTAAGGCTGTGATTGCTCTCTCTGGACTGTACGCCCCTGGTGGTGGTACATCATTAGGCTTCTCAATTTGTGTCTTTAATCCAAACGTATATTTGGGAGTTGAATCCAACGCTGTTATCGCCTTCTCTGGAGAATACGCTCCTGGTGGTGGCACATCACTGGGTTTTTCAATTTGAGTTTTCATTCCAAAAGTGTATTTCGGAGTGGAATCTAGAGCAGTTAAGGCTCTTTCTGGGCTATAGGCTCCTGGTGGTGGAACATCATTAGGCTTCTCGATTTGTGTCTTCAAGCCAAAGGTATACTTTGGTGTTGAGTCCAAAGCGGTTATTGCTTTCTCCGGACTATAAGCTCCTGGAGGTGGCACGTCACTCGGTTTTTCAATTTGAGTTTTCACTCCAAACGTGTATTTTGGGGTTGAATCCAACGCTGTTATTGCCTTCTCTGGAGAATACGCTCCTGGTGGTGGCACATCACTTGGCTTTTCAATCTGTGTCTTCACTCCAAACGTATACTTTGGAGTAGAGTCTAAAGCCGTGATCGCTTTCTCGGGGCTGTATGTACCAGGAGCAGGAACATCACTCGGTTTTTCAATTTGTGTTTTCAACCCGAACGTATACTTTGGAGTTGAGTCCAGTGCTGTTATCGCCTTCTCTGGAGAGTAGGCTCCTGGCGGTGGAACGTCACTCGGTTTTTCAATTTGCGTTTTGACTCCAAAAGTATATTTGGGGGTCGAATCGAGAGCCGTGATCGCTTTTTCCGGTGAATAAGCACCAGGTGCAGGGACATCACTCGGCTTTTCTATTTGGGTTCTAACACCGAAACTATACTTCGGCGTGGAATCTAACGCAGTTATGGCTTTTTCGGGGCTGTAAGCTCCTGGCGGCGGCACATCGCTCGGTTTTTCGATTTGTGTCTTTAATCCAAAACTATATTTCGGTGTGTGATCCAGTGAGGTGATGGCCTTTTCTGGACAATATGCACCGGGTGCTATAAACAAAAAATTAAAAGTAAAGAGTGCTTTTAATGCAGAAAGACAAACAAAAACAATTCAGCGATACAAAGTTACGTGGTTATTTACAAAGAGGTCACATTTGAGAAATTTCCGTGCTAGGCAAAAGACAAATTTTGGAAAAACAAGTAAAAAAAAATTAGAAATGAAACTTTAGTAGGAAGCGCCTGAGCTTGTTTCTTCCATTTCGAGTTAATCAAAACATCGTTAGTGACTCGGGAGCGGCAAGCCGTCTTTTTACCTGGGACATCATCCGGTTTCTCAATTTTTGGTTTCAAACCGAATGAATATTTTGGTGTCGAGTCTAAGGCAGTTTTGAATAATTCAGGAGCGTAAGCATCGGGTGCTACAAGAAAAAATAAATTTCAAAACTGCGGTTACACACGTAACATTTCTCTGACAGCCACAAAACTGAATATTGAAAGAGATTTTGATGTTTGTGGAGGTGATGGGTTTTTCAGATTATTTTTATACAGGTTGCTGATTATTCCTCGAGAATTTTATTTTATTTTTGGCTTTTGAAAGTCCTTTAAGTGGTTAAGGTTTCTATCTTCTCTACTTGGGTTGGGACACGAGGGTTGCTTATGGCCCTACCCGAAATAAAATTTCTCAAATAATACTCAAAAGAAGTGAATTTTCATTCATCTACTGTGCACAACACTTCATCAATCTACTACACAGGCGTCAAGACCTCTTACCTCACCAACCTTCGCCGATTGGGTGACCAATAGAAAGGAGAAGCTCGAAGGCTTTTAAATAAATCCGATTAAAAAAAATGTTAATTAACAAACAAATATACAACGAAACAATGGGTTATATCACTTCCGGGAATCTGGAAAATGTTGATTTCATTCCCGTAAGGACAGAAAACAGACAATAAAAAATGGCGGAAATCGTTAAACAAACCTGGAGTTCCGCTGACTTTCTCAATTTGCGTCTTCAATCCGAAAGTGTATTTGGGAGATGAATCGTGAATGACTTTCACTGCTTTCTCTGGATTATAATCGCCCGGCGCTGGTGTAGTGCTTACTTTCGAGTCTTTTGGCCTGGAATGAAGGGTGGCTGCTGGAGGAGTGTCCTTTCCTAAATTGAAAAATCACAAAATTTCGATTTCTTTTAACCAATTTCAAAGACTCGGTGTCAAAAGCTAATCGGTTTTAACATAATCAACCACCAATTGTTAAGTCTAAGAAGACATAATCCTTCGACTTCTCGACCAATTAGCATTTTAACTCATAAATCAAAATCTCTAATTATCATTTTGGATATTTTTTGGCGACACTTTCTTAACTGCTTAGGAGTACCGTCTACCATACTTCCGCGGATTGTGGGTTTTTAATAGTTAAAGCATCCCACACTTTTCGGGATGCCTCTAAGCGTTGAGGTGTGTCCACAAGGTTTCCTGCTATTAAAGTAAAATTATTTAGCTAACTAAGCGGTTTCAGAGGGATTGATAGTTTAAAGTTGAGAACAACAATTCGTCGACGCCCTTCTTTAAACTATACTTTCCAACTTATCCAGTCACTTCTCATTCTGGAATGATGGTTTCCCACCTAAGGTTCCCTTGTTTCGCCATTTCCGAACTGAAACTTTTATTTTATTACTCCTTACCAAGCTACAAAACTGATTGGAGGACGGCTTGGAGGACAAAATAGAGGAAGGCTTTGAATTATTAAGTTTAAGAATTAGGAGCTAATTCCCATTTCAAAAGCCGAATTCAACGACGTGATTTAGTTCTGAAAGAATTTTTCATTTTTTTCCAAATTCACAGAGCTTATGACAATATTCTTCATTCAGTCTTGGAAAGCGCTATCAGTGTCATAATCACAGGCATCATAGTGATTGATTCCTATTCACGATAAGACCGTATTTCTCGGTACAGTCTGCGTTAATGAAAAGTTAGGTCCGACGAAGAGCAAAGAAGAAGAAATTTTTAAAGACTCAGATTATAGTTATAATTTAGTAATACTAATCTAATAACTACAATTAATATGAAAAATAATTTTTGAAATCAAAACTTTAAAATTTTAATTTATCGACCACCATAATTGTATACCAAAACCGCAGAAAATAGAAAACTTGGAGTGGCAAACTCATAAACCATCTCAGTAAACAATATGACTAACAACTCAAGTAGACAACTCCTACATACATAAATTATGCTACACAAACTCATGTTTTTAAATTTTAAACGTCGCAAACTTAAGTCTGAAAACCGTTTTATCCTCACCTTTGGCACTTAATCCTGTAACGTTATACTGTCCAGGACCTGGACCAGGGCTCTCGTTCTTATTTCCATGTCTGCTTCCAAAGGAAAAAGCCGGAGCTCTTCCCTTTTTCGAATCCGTCGTCGTTTGTCCAATTAAATTCGGCAGAGTGACACAGGCCGGTCCTGGGCTCGTGAACTCAGCGGCAATCATCCCTCGTCTTTTTGTCGGGGTCCAAGGATTTTGTGTAAATCCGCCCATTTCTAGACAGGAACATAAAACACACACACACTCTAAATCATTATGAACTAAAATAGGAAATCAAAACCAAAGAAAAGCCACCGTTCCTTCCACTTAAGAACTTCTGAATGAAAGGTTATTGATTTAGGATTTAAGCGGTGTCGCTAAAACCTCAGCTGAGCTTCCGCTTTGTGCCAAGCACGGCCAATCGCAACCACCGCTCCTCCATTCACAACGTTTCTAATTTAATTTGCTGAGTTTCCTTCAAGCCGGGTCTTTTTTAGTTTTGTCTCAAAAATGTTTGAGAAAAGTGTTCCGGGGTCAACGAACGACTTTCTAATTAAGTCTGTTGAGCTGATGCGCCTTCCCCCAAAAAGTTTTCTATTAAAACTAAGCTCGCAATCTCTTTCGGTTCCTCTTCAGGTCTGAAACCTATAAATCAAGCTAAAACCTGGATATGTTTACATCCTTCATCCCTCCCAAGGAGACGAAAAGAAATTTTAAACCACCACAAAACACCAAAATAAAATTTCTGTAAGCACTTGTTGCCCCACTCACTCAGTCATTAATTAAAGAAGATAAGGAAGAAGAAGAAGAAGAAGAAGGATTTACGATGGGTTTATAACACCTGCGAGACTCTAAATCCTGTATATTGAATCCTCAACAGAGAACCATGATCAGGGCCATTCGATTTGACTTTGACTGTTATTGTTCCGCACTACTTTATGTTAAGTAGCTCTAATGTATTGTTTGTCAGACAAAGCTTCTCTGAATGTATATCATAGAGAATACAGTTTTGTCTAAACTTGCTATTTTCTTTCCCAAAAGACTGTTTTGGGAAAGATAATCAAAACCCAGCATCCTTATGAGGAGGATTCGATAAAGTTTTGACGAAAACTAAATTTAGGTGGGAGACTCCCCCACTTGGTGATTCAAACTCACTTTAAAGGTTTACAACAACCCACAGAAATGCGAATCATCTACAAGACAACAAAACGAGTCATGAGATTAAATTATAAAGACGAGACGTCGTTAAAGTGTTCAAACACCTTTCACACTATGGAATCGTCGATAAAATCAAAATAATTCTCCAACACAATAAAAACGGGTCTCGGGTGAAAACGTGCAAAAATTTTGCGAGCAGAAGAACGGCAACAAACTCGTTTTTCGATATGCTATAAATTACAAGTCCTCCGACTTGTTTTTCAAGGATATAGAACCGCCTAAAGGTGGCTAATTTAAAGACCCCCGCTCGCCATTTTCCTCGACTTTAATAACCTCCATTTCAATAAAATAAGATTTAAGTTTCACGAACTGAAACTCGAAACTACAACGTTGTCAAGTTTTCAAAATCATCGTTAAGCAATGATGATTACTAAAAATTACAAAAACAATTAAAAATAATCACTTGCTAGTGGATCATCTAAAATAATTGAAGACAAAAGCGATTGTTTGGAACAGCGATTACATCCATCACCTCTGAATAAAAATTTTTGCTTTTGGGGAGAGGGCAAAACCCGGAGAGAAGAAAATCGCAAAACACCGACAACGACAAATTGGCGAGGATGTAGAGATGGAAACTCGAAAGTTAAGAACTTCATCCTAACAGAAATAAAAGCGAAATCGAAGGACAACCAATTTCTAAATAAGGCAAGATTTTCAAACAACCGTCAAAGGTGACGAAGAACAGGATTATTGGAGTTAGACTTTTTTGTAAACATTGAGTCATACTCCACATATGTTGTAAAAGGTTCCACCATGACACAGATAACTTATTCCACCCATGGAGGTCAGTTTTTCTCAAATTTAAGCTTGAAGATGTGTTTTTGTGAATTTATTTAGTTACAAGAGTTCAAAGTCTGAGATTCAAAACATGTGTCTTACTTGTCAGCAGATGTTGTCCTAATTTCTGGACTAATAAGACGCTTAGTCAAAAGTTTTATGTAAACCTTTCGGTCAACTATATAGGATACTAACACATTTAATAGCTGAATTGAGGCTTATTAGTTCAAAACTTGAAATCTAAGCCTAATCCCATCAAATATGCCACTCACGACCGATAATATCTACTAAACTATAACCCAGAGGCCAAAATCTACTAAATTCCTTAAAAGCACTCTGGGATTTCCAAATATCAGTCACATTTCCTGTAGCTGAACTGTTGCGAAGCATCATAACATTTAAACTTAATATAAAAATGTAACCTAACATCGTTCCAACGATTTCGCTAACTTTAAAAACCTTAGGGCAATGGAATTCAGTTGCTCTAAAAGTTTTTTTAGGTTGGAAAGAGTTCAACGAACAATTTCAATGACATAAAAGGTGGTGGGGTAGATGAGGGGGTTGAGGAGACAAAAGAACAAACCAGAATATATGGTAGTAACATGATTAACAATTGCCAATTTAAGTTACTTCATTTCACAAGTGGATTTGCATGATACAGGCGTTTGCCTTTTACCCTGAACTCCCTCAGGCTATAAAACGGCCAGACCCCGTACATGAATAAGTAGTGTACGCAGAGATGAGGAAAGATCATTGATTCACAGCTACTTTGTGTTCTTCTACTTTATGCTGATGTAGAATTGAATTTTTTAAATTCAATTGATAACCATAATTATATCTTATCAATCAGTTGCTTCATCCAAAGTGCATAGTTTCACTATAAAATGGTAGATAATAGCTTTTAAATCCTTAAAAATTCTGCCTGTGGTTCTGTTGGTCGAGAGGAAGATGATTGTAAAACTTGTTACGTTCTTCCATCTTCAAAAGTATCTTTCACTTTATAATTTTAATGTATCCGCTCTCAGACTGTACACTTTCTTTTAATATTCTTCATGTTTTTCTGACAGTGATGTCAAATATTTTGCCAAAGTCTGGTGATTCGAGTTACGTAACTTCGTTAAGATACAAACAAGTCTGCACGTTATCATCAAATCACAAAGTCCCCAAACTTTTGCCAAGAGTGACTACTACCAATCACAACAGGCTAACAACATGCCTAGAATTATAGACTAAACACATCAGTTTGAAGTTTTTGATATAGACTGGTGCCTCCGAGGCCAAATCAAAAACTAAAAACTTCCAAGAGTTAAAGATTGACTGCTCTCCCTCTCTCTCTCTTCACCCGCGAAATTCTTGCAAAATTCAAATTTTATAATAGGAACTCTTTTCAGTTTGTCAAAAGTTGACGTTTTTATTTCGAAAAAGAGAACAAAATGTGCAAAACTTGTTTCCAAACAAAGTGTTTACGCAAAAAAAAATTTATTTCAAAAAATAACAATAAAAAGCCGAGACCATTCACTGCTTTAGATAAATAATTTTTATTTATTTATTTGAAAAAGAAAAATTAAAAAGGTCAATAACAGGCAATAAAAATAAATAAAAAACCTACCGGAAAAGTGAAAAACAAACAAAACAAACAAAACCAAAATGAAACAAAATAAATTGGAAAGCGAAACGCGAGAGCAAAATCGACTGAACTAAGTTTGGCAGACGGAGACCACGAAACGTTTCAGTAGGCTGCGCTAGCTAAGCAGGGTGGGATGTATGTGTTACGTCATCCCACTTGCAAACAACCGAATCACATATGATCTCCACCAGGACTAACTCCATCCCAGTGTGACCATTGTTCCAGAACAGTCGAATCAGTTCAAAAGGCAGTCGGAGCTTTCGAAAAGGGAAATCGAATTGTTATTATTATTATCATTTTGGGAAAATTGAATTCGGTGATTAGTCATCGAGTTCGTGCGGAAGAAAAACACCAACGAGAGTCTGAGGTCGTTTCCACCAACCACACAGCCTGGCAACCTGCCTTATTTGGACACGACTCGACCTCAGTCAATGGTATTTGGATTTTGATGCTCAAAACCGTTCTCGCTCTCTCTTCTCCATTTTGTGTTGGCTTTTAACATGGAATGGTAACCACTAGACCAATTCGACTCGACAAGAATCTTGTGTGTAGTAATCCACTCTTGATACAGGGTCCTTGCTTCCACCTTTCTCAGATGTTTCCTCCGCTCTATTCTACATTACCCCGACCTTCTCAATAAACTTAAAAGCAATTCGAACATTATTTGAAAATAGATGGCAGTGATGAGTCAATATTAGTATAAAGTAAGCTACACAAACTATATCCACTGCTTGAATTACTATTAAATCAATTAGAGTTATACACTAAACTTATACCAGATTCGGTTTGGATGCCAGCTATTCATTAAGTTGACAGAACGTTTGTTCAAAACTACTCACAGCTTCCCAACAGCGCAGAATTTAAAACTATTCCTCATGAATTTTGGACTACATGTTGTCTAAATTGTTAGAACTTACGTATTCCTTTGACAAAAGTTCTTCCCTTTGTGACCTTATAACAAGTTGCATCAGAAAGTATACAGTTAACTTAAAAAATGTTTGAAGTAAGCGGTCTGTCAGCCCAGAAGTTAAGACTAATGATATTTATACTTTTATAAAATGGCTCTTTAGATAATGTAAGTCTATTTGTCATGCATACTACAGTCCAGAGTTTCTTTAAACTTTTTCTACAAATTAGGAGCGTATACAGCAAACATTTCAGCGATCTAATCATCCCAAATTACACCTAATGATTTAACTGTATAACGTGGCAATAGAAAACCCCCTAGTCATACGCCATGTTAGTTTGTGATGCTGTGAAAACCACCAGAGGAAATTTTACTCGACAAAAATGTTATTTATCAATACAGATAACACTAAAACAGAGAGAGAGTTGGATCAAAATAAACCGGAAATAGAAATACATTTCAAGCGTTACAATTTCTTTGTTTTCACTCAGTCTCTTCAACTTAAACAAAGCTTTCAAATCTATAACTCCACTTTTCTACAACCACGTTTTTAATATATAACCATTATTATTATTATTAGTTAAAACTCTATTGACAAGTTGACTTTGTCTGGCTTCGGTTCCTCATTTCCTTATCGAGATACAGACCCGCCTTCTGCTTCCTTCAAGATTAGTTTCAAGGCGGAACCACTTTTAAACACTTCTAACAACGACAGGATTAGAACGAAAGTATTTGCACGATGTCCTAAGCGAATCGTCCCACGCTTGGCGCATGTTGTCCTTTGATAATGATTTTTAATACGCGAGTTTTTATTCCTTTTCATTTTTTACTGACAGATAGAAAATGATTTCCTGTTTGAAACGTTTTCTAAAATTTTCCCCAACTTCCTCTATCTTGTTTTGTTTGTCTTCTGATTTGTGTAGGTGTTTCGTGGTTTTAACTTTCCTTTTTAAAGTATAACAATAGGGCTTGGAGGAAGATGGTGAAAACTACAGCCTTACCAAAAAATCTAACCTCAAACCAGTGATCAGTCTAAATATTATCGGTGCAGTTTATTATGAAAGTGGTGTGAGCGCTTTTGTTAAATAAAGAAATTATGTCACATAACTGGAGACTAATTTAGCACATACTTGTACATTATGATTAGTTAGTGGTAGTATTCTCAAAATTTTAGTGTTACCCTCAACTCAAAATTGAAATGGCGTAGAAAATGATTAACACAGTGGTGTAAGTTCAGTTTCTAAAGTCTAGACGTCAGGGTCAAAGGTAAACTGAATATAAATAAATTGGAAGAGGTTTTGCAAAAGTATATATGATACCAATTTAAAAGGAACATCAAGAAGAAGACAGAATTGAAGATGTTACATCACCTAAATGTCAGCCACGGTTTTCCAAAATTTGAAAAAAACTATGAGCAGCCATTACTTTTGTTTGAAGAATATTTCAAATCACTGCCACCTATAAATCACATTTAACAATAGGAACACCTCATATTAGACTAACAGCATAATTATAGACCTAATCAACATTCAAAATAAACAGTTCTGCTCCTAGTTAATTCTGATATTAGTTTAGATGTGTTTCGCTTTTGTAATTTAAAAGCGAAATCGGATGAGTATATCAAAATATTTTGAGTAACATTTAATGTAACATGACTGAAATGATTTTAACGTGTGATTAATTACGAAAGTGGTCTAAGTCCCTTTGGGATAGCCCTACCTACATTACATTTGAATTTAGTTAAACTGTCGTCCTCCTACAGACTTCTTTTTCATTGACTTGGACGTAGTATTTGACTATTGGGATGGTAGTCTGAGATATTTTGAGTCAATATAAGTAAAATCGGGGAGATTTGTGACGTAGTAGTAGAAGCACCTGATGACTGGAGAAGTTATAGCCGTGAGTTCGAGCTCTCTCCCTCATCCTGTTATACACCAAGGACGGAAAACGAAATACTTATGTTGTCAGGCTCTTTCTAACTCTAACTGGTGGATGGTGGCATTCATGTCTCCTCAACTTTTACTCATAATCAAACTCAGCCAATTTTGTTTACAAGAACTGGTATCAGCTTTTAAGGAGATTAGAGCTTTCGACATGAAAACAAAGAAGCTTTTGTTTCGTCTCTAACTCTCCATTAAAATATATATTAATAGGAACATTGTCCGAATCGACACGATTCATGT
The DNA here is from genome assembly GCA_016920875.1 of Columbicola columbae. Lineage (NCBI taxonomy): Eukaryota > Metazoa > Arthropoda > Insecta > Psocodea > Philopteridae > Columbicola > Columbicola columbae. Next base: position 16,277,799 of record JADMLL010000002.1, read on the forward strand.
AGATTTACCAATGGACTCGTTTAATTTCCTCGAAACGACAAAAAATTCTGAACTTAGACCAGTTTCAAAATAAACGGCCCATTTGTTTATTTATTTATTTATGCGAAGACGTTTAGATTTTGTTTCTTTTATATTTCGTGGCGTCGAGCAATTATTCAAAATCGATTTGCTTTTGCGAAAATCACTCAAAGTCTTGGCGAAACACCACGCAAATGTCGCAACGTTTCGCTTTTATTTACATTTAACTAAATGAAAATCTTTGACGACATTTTTAGTCTAAGTTAAGAACAATCGCAGTCTTTTCATTTTCATTTTCTTTTTAGTATCGTTAATGAAGTCGTTTCTAATCCGAAGAAAGAAAGAAATTGGGTTGAGGAGCATTCAATCCATTTCTTTTCATCATTAATGGCTGTTACATGACCGTCTGCAAAATGGGCTGAATCAAAACGATTTTTTCTTTTTATTTCTTCTTTGAAAACTGTTTTTAACAGTCGAACGATTTGTTATTGTTATTATTTTCGAGTTTATAACGCGGTCGGCATTTTTTTTCCAACTTTATTTATGTGATCTATCGGCTCATATGCGGATTAAATATGTCTTCGGATTGTTAGAGACGGTAAATATTGTTTTGTGTTTGTTTATCTTCAAATTTTAATTTTTTAAATTTCATTTTCTGTTTCTGATGTATTTTGAACTTTCACAAACTTTGATCTGATTTGGAGATCAGTAAGTGATTAGGAGGGATGTGACTAGTCATATCAACAAATTTAAAAAGTCACTTGCCTCCTCAAAAGCTGGAATGAAACTTATAGTGTAGAAATTAGATTCTTATTCCCAATTGAATTTTTGTTTCTGTTCTGGTTAACCATCAAGTTAGACATGTAATATTTATTCAGCATCATAGTTTCAAAATAAATAATTTGGGAAAAATATCTCCAGTTTGTGAAAATTTGAATGTCTTAACTAGATAACTAACTGAATCTCTATCTCTCTCTCTTTCTTGAAAGCTTGTTTAATAATTTTCAGACTTTCCAAAGATAGAGTGTTTAAATTAAGTATCAATCAAAAAACCAGTTTTGCCATTCGGTTCGCTTCCGGTTTAAAAATAACTTACAGTAAACTCTATTTACCTCTGCATCAGTCAAAACTACTCATCAAACCAGTTTTCTTAGTCCTGGATGTGAGGACAAGGCTAAACCTGCACAGACCAATGGTGATATGTTTTCAAGAGAGCTTTTCACCTCAAAACTTAAGCCAGCTGAAGAATTCTGTTAACATTCTGAAGACTCAAGTTGGCTGAGGCATTAAACCTTTTAAAAGAATTTTTAAAATATTTTTTACAACCAAATGAATTTTGTTTGAGAATAAAAGACTTGGTAACAATTATTTTGTCAGTTACTTAATTAACTGAATCGCATCGATGATCATGGCCATTTGTAGCATGACTTGGGTCTAAAAAATTAATTATTAGGTTTGGTTGCATTTTAAATTTGATTTTGTGTGCCTTGATTATGTGAAGTATGATGTCAAGTTGTTTTTGTCTCTCTTTGTTAGAAATTATTCAAATTTACCAAATAATTGGGTAGGATTGTCTTTTTTGAAAGTGGTGGAAGTCCATTTTTGGTTGTTTTGAGCATATTAAAGGTTTGAAAAGAAGACAACTGAGTGATATCAAGTTGGGTAGAGTGGTAGTTTAACTATGTGAATGACTTATAAGCAATTTTAACTTAGATAAATGAACTGACCTCACTTTTAGAGTCAAATACTAATTCATTTTTAAAATCAATATCAAGTTTTCAACAACACTGAAATTTTCAAGATAAAAAAAGTTTGTACTAAATAAATCACAAACAATGTGATATCTCAGATTAAACAAAAATGAACATACACCACTTCCAAAATAAACAGTTCAATTGATCAATATTATAAATGTTCAAAGCATTGTTGGGTATATAGCACAGTATCAAATCAGCTGATAACTTCAAGATTTATTTATTCATTCATTCCTTTGTAAACTCCTTAAAACCCCAAAATGATACTAATTTGTATTCATTTTCAGCTCGTGAACGGGAAGTGTGTTCAAAAATTAAAAAATTTCTTCAATATTATAACACAAACGATAAACATGGCCAAGGCTTTCTGGAGATTCACTAAAATCCTAAACTAGAGTTTTGGAAGAAGTCATCATCGCAAAAAACTTACCCCAACATACTTCTCGATCCAATTTATGGAGTTCACGACGTTATGGAGTTACCGGTAACACAATTCTTTGAACACTTTTTACTTTGCTGCAACAAAATAAGTACGAAACGAACTAAATTTAGAACAAACACTTAAAAAAGACGATATACTTGTGAATTGTTTAAAATTTAAAATAAAATTCAAAAAATATCAATTTGATGTACCACTAGCATTATGAAAAAGGATTTCGTGGGGAAAATGGTTCTCAAAAGTTGGCAAACCTTTTCGTAACGGCTAATACAGCAGAGTAAAATGTCTCGCTCCACTTTTCCTAATTCCAAACTCAAACATTTTTTCTTTTCTTTTTCTCTTTTCAGGGTATTAAATTACATTATGTGGAACGTGGTCAAACAAATAAAGAATTATTGTTATTCGTTCATGGATTTCCAGATTTTTGGTTTTCTTGGAAAAATCAAATCAAGGAATTTTCAAAAGATTACCGGTACGTTTTTTATACGCTTGTTTAAAAAATTTTTTTTGTTGGTTTGTGTTCTTTTATTCACTTCTTAGGAATTATGAACTGTCAAAGTGATCCAGTTTAGATGCTGTTATTCGTTACAAAACCATTTACTGATGGTTAGTAATTGTTTACATAAAAAATTAACATATTTGTATACAGCGTGGTGGCGGTAGATATGAGAGGTTACGGCGAGTCGGACAAAAGTAAAAAAATTTCATTCTACAAGATTCAGTTCTTGGTCGACGACATCAGGAATTTGGTTTTAAAACTAGGTAAGTTTTACAAAAATAGCTGAAAGTGGTGCATGGTGTCCCTCCCGAGCATGCCTAGCTAAATCTTTAATCCACCATTATGGCTAGGACCTATTCCCTACATATCACCCTTAAAGCCATATCTGCAAAATTAATGGTTCCTACTTGGAAACAAGCTCCAGAACTTCAGTAGTCACTTAAGTCAGTTTCACTTGTTTTCTTTAAAACTCTTAACCGAAAATCATGTTTGATGTCAAAAGAGATTCGTGACAAGAAATCGAGGTTATCTGTCTTGATAAACGTTTTTCTTTTCACCCATTTTCAGGTTTCTCCGGATGTTTAATTTACGATAATTTTTCCCTACGACAAGATCGTTTGTTTTATCTCTAGTGTAGACTTATAAATAATAGCTTACAAGTTTCTAAAATGTTTTTAAAAGGATTTAAAACAAGTTAAAAATTTTTCTTTAATCACAACATAAACAAACAGTGAGGGTTTGCTCTAAACCATTAAAAGCAACAAAAATAATTATTATACTCGTTCTGGATTTGCTAATTACGACCCAGGTGCTGAGAAATTCACACTGATAGCTCATGACTGGGGCGGAGTCATCTCTCACTACTTCATACGTATCTATCCCGAAATGTTGAATAGGTACATCCTCATGAATACGGTTTTCCATCCGAAATTAGGCGACATCGTGTTGTCAAACAGAAAACAGTTAATCAAGTCGTGGTAAGTAATTCGAAAGCCATAATTTTCCTGTCCCGTTTTAATAGTCAGTTTAACACCATACAAAAATCATTTCAGGTACGTTCTATTAATGCAAATTCCTTACCTCCCGGAATTTCTATTCATACGTGAAGATTTAAAGAGCTTCGATGCGATGTACGGTAATTATTTCACCCCCGAAGAACTGGAGGCGTATAAGTATACGTTTAGAGATTATGGCAAGTAGATTGAAAAAATTTTCTCTTAGTCTCTTAACCAATCCTGAAATATTGAAAGCTTGTTTTTATGTTACTACAAACCAAGTCGAGAAATTTTTGCTTTTCAGAGAGAATTCGTGGACCCATCAACTATTATAGAGCCAACTTTAGGAGTTGGAAGACTCACAGTGTCCCAACAGCTCATAAATTGAACTCGTGTCGGATTCCTGGGCTTTATATCCACGGAGGAGACGACGTAACTTTGACCTTGAATATGGCTTTTGATAGATCATTCGAAGATGTTGAAAATGTTCAGTGCGTTAGCATACCCCATGCAGGACATTTTGTTCACATGCACAGCCCTGGTAGAGTAAATGAAATTATAAGGGATTTCCTTGAAAGTTCGAAGAGCTAATTAGAGAAGGTAGTTGTAATGACTTGTTCTAATCTAAGTATACAAAACGAAACCAGAGAATCAATAACTAGAACATAAGTCAGTGTTATGACAATGATATGTCCTCTTACATTTTATAAAATACAAAACGACAACATTACAAAGTTCTTGTAATGAAGAGAAGATATCTGCTTACAGTACAAAACAACAAAATTTCTGATTAAATTGAATAAATCCAGGCTGATGCAGGCACACAAATAATTTAAGCATAAACAAAACTCTAGTAAACTTTTATCAACATCGCTTCATTCAAGTCAAGTTTTTAACACTCTGACCCTTTATCCGTCAAAAACATTTCGTTGCCATTTTTGTTGAAAATTTTTGACCTAAAAAGGCGATTCTATCTTTGTGTGACTGTTGGCCTTAGAGTAAAGTTAGAAACATAATTGCAGACTATAACTATAAACATATGAGTAACCGTGAGGCCTCAAGATAAGAAGAGTAATTATTTGATAACAGAAGACCTTGATAAATTTGGAGAACCAAGAAAAAAACACGCAAAGAAATGAAAACCGGAACGAAAAAGCAAGAAACAAAAATCAGACGATACAGAACTAATCCCCGGAATCTGCAATAAGGTATTCAGGTATTCTTATTAATAAAGGGGGCAATCAAACAAAATGTTAAACAAAATTTATGGAAAACCAGTGGAGCTAAGGTTCTGACTATTACCAAGATCTTATATCTAATAGTAGCGCATTCAAATGAAAACTTTCGATATAAAATTTCTTTATTTAAAATATATTATTTAGGATTTTTAATTAAAATCGATTTCATAAATTAAACACATTTGGGTTTGAGAGGCATACACATATTATAAAAAGCATTTTTCTTCCAAAAATCTGGTCCTTTCCATCCGCACCACCCTTTGCTTTGTATCACGTTCAAATCTTCTCCGCCTGTATAATGTGGATCTAAAATAAGAAACTTAATATCGCCTGTTTTCTTATTGTAATCCACTCCGATTATAGTGTGGGCCAAAACGCCTCCACCTGTTAAAGATCAATCATTAAATTCGTTTCAGTTCAATGTCGTTTGTTATCTCACTTTGTAATTTGAGTGAAAGTTTCCTCACCGATCATGACGGGTGTTCCTTGAGTTTTGAAATGATAGCTTAGCTCTCCTCCTTTCATAGTCATCTCCTCTCCCGAACTCACGCTCGAGATTCTGCATGTAACACCGAGCATCGTATCCAGAACGAAACTCACCTGAAAGTCGAGTATCGAAGGTTATTAGTTAGTGGTATTGTTTTGAATCATTTCATCTAGTTGAGACAACGCCAACTTAATAAGCAAGTTTAGATCTGTACGTAACCTTTTTTTCAAGAAACCTCTTTAGAATCGGTATCAGATGGCAGTGGTACAATGGAAATTAGTTTAAAATACGAATTGAATTGGCCGGATAGCAAAACTTTACAGCTCGCCAGGCTTTAGTGCAATGATGGCCAACTTATGATCCATGAGAACCATTTAAATGAACCACAGTTTGATTTTTGCAAATAAAGTTGTAAAACAAAACAAACCTAAACCTGCTGTGATTTAAAAAAAATAGCCCCCCCAAAAGAAAAACTTCCTGCGAATATATTTTCTGTTCCCTTCTACCTCAATCTTGGTTACTCCATTAAAGATTTCACCGCTGATTCAGTGATACAGTGCTAAAATTTAAAAAAAATTTTTGAACACATTTCGACCCACTTTTAACCCACAAGTTAACCATCACTCCTTTAGTACTTCAAATCTGAACTCCCAACAGGTTTCCTTTTAGTCAGTGATAACAGAAAATCGCGCAAAAATAAACACACGTAGATTCGCTTTAATCGAAGCTGAGGTAACCGTCAAAACAATTCGATTTATCTTCCACTTTGTCCTCAAAGACAAACCTTATTCTGTAGGGGATAAAGAAACACTGCCTTCTCGCATTTCCTAAAACAATTTTTATAACACAAGACACACTCACACACACTTAAGTGATATTCTGTTACATTTCACTAAGATTTTTTTAGGAGTTAATTAAATGACACTTGTAAAAAGTGAACAATTAGTGACAATAAAGGAACGAATTAAAATTAGGAACTTTAGAGATGATGGTTATTATAAGATGAAAGAACCACTCTGTAATTGCTACTACATGATATGTTTTCTTATATTTCGCGAAACGACTGAAAATGATATGATAATTTAGTTAAGTGACAAAATCTTATTCGACAAACCTGACACTAATTAAGCCTCAAATTCTTTCTACAAAAATTTAATTTAGATCTCAATACCAACCTCAGTAGAGCCAATCCATTGATTTGATCCAACGAAAGATGGCATTTTATCACCAATATCAACAAGACACTTTTGAATTTCTTCATGAGTAGGAATGGGCATTGTAGTGTATCCCTGAAGCCTACACAAACAATAATTTAATTAGATAAAGCAAAAAACCGAAACAAAAAGTTTTAACACTCCAAAATCTTACCTGAACCAACTAAAAACAGTCTGTAATGACCGGTAAGCGCAACCCCAACCACTGTCATCAAAATTATCTTGCATATAATGATGATAAGCATAGAAGCCTTGAACGAAACAGGGTTCACCACCGACGATCCCACTCAATCCCAAGCCTTCGTGAGGATTTAAAAGGATTTTATCATTTTTAATGGGTTTATTTGAAAAGTCAAAGGCATTTCCTTGGCGGAAAAGAGGTTTGTCCAATGGTAGCGACAGCAAAACGTGGTAATTCTCACGACATTTTCCTAAAACAATACAACACTCACTGACAACAGGAAACAAAACCTAATAAAAAGTTTTTTTTTTCAGACACTTACTCAATTGTTCTAGTGTCTTCTTCGACGGATATGTTATCGAAATAAAATGTCCAATTGGTTGAGGCCTAAAGTGGTAAGTACGAGGCAAAGACACATCACTTCCGTCAGATTTTAACTGACTTAAAAGGCTATTTTGTTTAAAATCAAATTCCGAGACACGCTTTCGACCAGTAGAGATATAATTCCTTAACCTTTAAAGTCTTAGGCACCATGACCAGGCTGTCGATTGATAAATCAATTGAAGCGTGTTTAAATTCCTCTGCGAAGCAGAACACACCATTTAAATAATTTTGCAAAAAGTCACAAAATTTAAATCTACATTATATATTTAAACACAATATTGTTACGCAACTTACTTTTAACATACTTTATAAGAGGAGCTAACTGTGTTGACGTCTCATTATTAGTTGTCTTCAAACACATGTTCACATTCGCCACGGTCTGAAACGAAAATCACGAAATTCTTAGTTTTAAAACAAAACAAAACCCAACACCCAAGTTCAGTCCAACATTGTTAACATAAAACAGCTTCTTCACAAAGTTCCAAGTTGACAATGTGTAATGATTGGGTCCAATGATTGCTACGAAACTATTCAGCACCTCCACAGCAAATTATGTCCTCACATCTTAAAGTCGAAACAAATTTCAGGTCATAATTTCAATAACTTAAGTTACTTACAATCCTATTTTCATCCTTTGACATTTTTAAAGCAGAAAAAACTTCTTCCATAGTAGAACCAGAAGAAATCCCACTGACACCATCAGGATTGTTGTTTAATATAAATATGTTACTGCCTTCAAACTGGAATGCTCCATTTCCAGCAGCAATCTGTAATATTTAAACAAATAATTTTAGTTTTTAGAAGATTAAACTATTAAAGTAGACTTTGAGGTATTACTTTAATTAAGTGAGTTTACAAACCTTTTGATGAATGACACTGATTGATTGTTGAACAGACTCATACTGAAAATCACATGCTACTGGAATTGTTGCAATTAATCGTAAATGCAGAAATAGTTTCGAAATATCTTTTTCATCAAAAATTGTATGCTCCTCCTTTTTGGCCTGACTATCTATATAAAGATAGGATGAGACATTTTTAGAACTAGAATCAACAGTAATTACCTGAAAATACAAAAACCGAAAAATTATTTTAGTCTTGTTCATCACCCTTCAGAATGGATGTGGGATGATGCTCAAACTCTCAGCCATTACTTCCATACTCAGACATCTTCAAAATATATACTCAAAAAAATCATGTAAGTCAAACTCAGTAATAACAGTTTCAAAACAAAATTATATGACTAAGTAACAAAAAAAAATTGATGAATACGAACCACTGGTATTTTCTTAACTTTATCCAGTAACTCATTTCCAGGGTTAAGGTTCACTTCTCCAGATGAAACTTGGAAAGTTCCACATACATCCACACCTCCAGGCAGATTTGAAACTATATCATAGTTATTGAGGTCTTCAACATTGTCACCATTTTCCTTTTCATCAGAATCTTTTGCATTGGGTGACACACTGAATCCAACTATGAATACTGACTTGTCATCATTAACTCCAAATAACTGACCAGAAGAAACATCTTGCAAACTTTTTAACCTCTGAAAGAATATGGTAAATATTAGTTTAACTAAAAGCGAAGCTAAAAAAAGCAATAATACTGTAAATAGTCTCAAATTCTAAAATATAAGTCAAATAATATGTTTCAAAATCTGGGTGTAAAGTTGTTCTAAACAGTGACAGTGGAAAGGTTAGACTATTAAAGAGGAAATAAACGTTGACTTGACGTAAATTATTTTCTAAAAGAATGAAGATTATTTGTATAGTTATTAAAGCCAATTATGATAATTTGTTTTATTAGAGAACAATCGTTTAAATAATAAAACATGTTACCTCGATAACAAGATTTGAAATCTTCAAACGTGGAGACATGTTTACGTGATTGCAGGTTGGCCAACATTACATCGTTGCTCACAGAACAACGATTTCCGTTGAAGCCACTTCGTTCTTTTTACGAATTTTTTTTTGAGTGAGTCGTTTTTTTTTTAATTTTATTTGTTTTAAATTTTTTTTGACGATCGAAATTTGTGTTTCTTTATTACGAATATAATAATTTAATAGTGTAATATAATCTATATTGATTATAATTCGCTTAATATTTTTTTGAGTGGTGAAATGGTGTTTGATTCCTGCTTTTGGTTGCCTAATGGAATTAGAACAAGGAAAATTTCAAATTTTTGGACGTTCACTCTACCCAAATTTTCTAAAGGAACTAATGATTATTCTGTAAGTATTCGTAAATATTTATTATTACTATTACTTCTTTCATTATTTTGTAAATACTTGACGAAATATTGTTAGTAGTGAGATTTAAAAATTTTTCAAGTAGTGTTCACCACGTGAGATTTTATAAAATATATTTAAATTGAATTCTGTTAAGCAGAAAAATAGGTAACAAAAGAAATTTAATTTTATATTGGAAGAACGGTCTCAGAATCTTTCAGTGACGTGTTTTGTCTCTTTGTTTTTTCTTCTTCGTCGCTTTCAAATTTTTAAAGAATTTTTATATAAGAAAAGCACATAAAAATTGAAATCGAGGAGAAAATTGGTAAAAATATATAAAACGACGACTTGTGAGTATTTCTGATATATCATCCGGAGTGATATTCAACGGGGTTATAGTCAGACATAGTACAACGAATCACTCAAATTTGATTGAAATGAGAGCAAACATCACTACAGTTTATCGCATTTATGGTTTGAAGTCGGAATGTATTAAAAAAGTAATTATTACTCTGCTATAATCATTAATCCGTTATATCTCTTTTATTTAAGGACAGATATCATAAGTATGCGTCCTTAAAGCTATAATATTTAAAGTCATGCCAGTGTCCTTTTTTTAAAACGGACTGCACAGTGGTTGATACCTTGAAATACGAATGTTCTAACATACGAATTTTTTGAGGTACGACATGAAATATTCTAAAATTTACATCTCGACATATGACGAAAAATTTGAGATACGAATTTGGGATGTGCGATAATTGCATAGGTGATCCCTAAATGGCAAAACGTTTGCTCAGCTTTCCTCCCGCCGCTTTGAGATACCATTGTTTTGACCTACGACGATGATCACACAACGATTTAAATTCGTATCTCAAGGTACCACTGTATTCTCTTAAATAAAATTAACACCTGGTGTACCGGGTAATAGTACAACTTCACTGGCGCGAATGATGTGGACGGGGAAAAATAATTAAAAGAAGAATTGGGAGAAAGATCAGTGATATACACCCAAAAATTTTAATGACTAGTTGACCACATTGCTCATAATTTCACTTTTTAATTCGACGATTTCATATCTTTTTAGTTGAAATATTGAGAATTTTGCCTACTTTTGGATGTCTACTTTTTGGATACAAAATAAATTTAATGGTTACTGATACGCTGAGGAACGTCGCCGAACTAAATCTCATCAAGGACCTTTTCTTCGGCTGGTAAGTTCAAGTTGCGAAGTAACAGATTCAAATGAATTAGTCTAATCTATGTTGGCTCAAAAATTAGTAAGAATTGAGACGTTTATTTTGAAAGTGGAGCAAGTCCATTTTCTCCCCACAAATTAAGATACAAGGGTAGTTATAGATAGAACTTAGTATAATATTTTATGGATAAATGATTTATGGTGAACAATTTTTATTTTAGTACTTGGGAGATGGAGGTTTTAGCTCTCAAGAATATTAAACCAAACGGCAAGCGCATTTGCCCCATTATCAAAATAAACGGCTCAAATGTCACTTCATTTTTAACTTCTTTACTGACTCACCCAACGAAGTCTGAAGTTATTTCTGGGTGTTTTTCGGACCCAGAAACCAGCTTCAAAGTCGTCTATGAGTTATACCCACAATTTGGGTCATTTAAAGTCCAAAAAAAAATTTCTATAAAAATCTACATAGACACGTCAGAAATTTATCTAACAGACTCCTAACGTAACTTTGTTTCTATCCTCTTTTTGGCATTTAACCCGATGAAATTTGAAAGTGCTTTTAAAATACAAATTTAATGAACAATGTCATCCAGACAAGAACCACATTTCAGTACATTACTCGATCACATTTATACCTAATCTCGAGTGAGTGTTTCGAATGTCGAGCATGAATGGCGTTAACATTTCCCCGTTTTATCTCAAACAATAACAAAAGCTTAAAATAATTGAAAACATAATTTGTGGCTTAAACTACGAGAATGACATCTATGAAATGGAACGAAACTCAGGTCGAACATGTTACCGTCAGTAAGCGCCACGACGCCGTTCGTAAACGTTCGCTTGCGAATCTCTATCCCGTTCCGATTCCGTTTCGTTTTTTCACGTGAAAGTAACAAAACAAGTTTTCAAAAATTTATTTATCGTGGATTTAACCGTGTCGTTAATTCACTTTGAAAAATTAAATGAATATTAAGTGATTAAGACATAATACAGAAAGTGAGATAGTTTAATTGGTAGTAGTTTTGAAACAATCAAACAGCCTGTCGATTGAAATGAGATATTTATTTAGAAATCTTCGTTAGCAGTAAGAATTATCTATTGACGGTAAGTTTTAATTTTGTAGTTAGCTTGAATTGTTTTGAAGAGGGCCGATTTGAACTGTTACGTTAGCATTCACCAAAAAATTATTTGCTATAGAAACGGAAGCAATATTTCTTGTTACCTTGTAATTAACGGAAATCATTAGATAAGAGAAATACAATAAAAAGGGATAAACATAGAGGCCAGTTCTGATAACAGTACTGTCACCCTAACATTAATAATAATAAAACCGGAAAGCATGTTCGAGTGGAATTTATCACGAAAACGGTTTCGAGTATTCAAAGCGTAACACACACACACACACAAAAAGTCTGTTGAAGAAATGATAAGGGTTTTAATAAAATAGCATTCCATAATAAATTTAAGAGAACAGAAATATCAGGAAATGGAGAAAATAGAATTTAGTGTATATGAGGAAAGTGTTCTGTCGGAAATGAAAAGTGAAGTGGAGGAAAAAGGGAGCAAAGAAAAAATATTTATGAAAATGAAGTTATTTCGTGGTGAGCTTAAAGTTACTAAATTCATTGTGTCGGGTTAGAGTTGTAAACAAAATAAAAATTTGAAAAATCGATGGACATGAAATGAATCTTGATTCGCGTAAGTCGAAAGCTTCGCTCTCGAGAAATGTAAAATTGGTCCCCAAAAAGGGAGTTTGTCATCGGAAAATTATTTAGGTCACCCTTTCGCTTTTGCATTGAAATGAGACTCCACAGCAGGAATTCCGAATGACATAATCAGTCAGAGGTTGTAGGTAGATTCGGTGGTTCGACTGGTAGGATTTTTGAGGGTAGTCGTTCTTTCGCTGTCGTGTTGAAATGTTCAGAAGACAGAACAAAGAAGTTTTTGGTGTTCAAATTGTGAGCGAAAAGTCTCAAGATATTCGAATTCGCATGACAATTATTTATGACTCTTTAAGGGAGAGAGTGAGGGAAAGCTAACCATGGTTATAAACTTTGAAGTTGGAAAGCCGCCACTAAGTAAAACCGCAAAACCGTCGACCATACAAATAAAGACTTTCGATAAAAGTTCTTTTCCTCCGTTTGGATTTGACTTTTTTGACCAGTTAAGCTAGACCACTTTGAAATATGTTTGTCTACATAACAAATATGCGAACTGTTTCTATGAACTATTCAAAATATTCTTCTGTACATAGTGAAACTGGGATTACCAGGTATAACAATAGTTGCTGGCCCCCTAGGTCATGTTTCCTGGTTGAATCTGTGAGGATATGCAAAGTTAGAGCTGTGTAGACGACGCTATGTATGTGTCATGAAAGACCGGATAGTCCCAGTTTGTATGTTTGTTGGACCGGAAAATAACTTCGGTTCTGTGCATTATACCAAATATGAATGTTACGGTAAAAGTGATAGCACAGCAGCTAAGATTGATTACCTTTTGTCAGAGAAGTCACAGAAGCCAAACATCCGAGGAAATTTCGGTAAATTTCCCCACTACAAGCTGGAGGTTTTTTAAACTAGCCGGTAAACGTGATAAATACTCAATAATTTGTCACATTTACCGATCTCAGTTGGTGATTTTGAATAATCGCTGAGAATTATATATATATTCGCCTAATTCATCACTTTTACCGTAGCATATATACGATATCACCTTTTGGTCTATATGATATATAGCAGAAAATTGTTGAAATTTATCTAAATACTTACTTAAAGGCAGCGTAGACATATTATAATTTTGACTTCTCCTGTTGTGTTAGGTTTCCCTCCCGAAAATTTTATTTTAGTCACGCAGACATAAGTTTTTCCTGTAGATGAACAGAAAATCCGACAGTCTTATTACCCTTCCTGTCGGTCATCACCCGAAAACTCTGTCATTATTAGCCGTTTTTCTCTCATCCAATTCGGTTTTTCCTAGTCAGTCGTAAAAACAGGGAAGACCAACATCTATAACCGGGATTAGGTTTGTCAATAGATCCTTTTCAAACAATTTTTAAGCCGTCAATCAGTGTTGGTAAGGTGTTCTTCTTCCCGTCCGCCCGTTCGCTCGTTCGTCTCGATTTTTTCTTTTCATTTTATGTCCCATTTGTTGATTCAGTTTCTGCGTCGAACGTTTTTTTTGTTTTGTTAATATCACTCGAATAAAAAAATCTTAAAAAGGTTAAAGACCGATGAAATGTTACTGTTGTAATACTAAAAGTTGAAAGAACAGTAAAGGCGGGAGTGCGATGGACCATTTTACTCGCCAAGTTTTCTCTCGATGGTTTGTTGAGCTTTTTTTTTTTAAGACTTAAGGCTCTGAAACTTTTTTCTCCGAGACTACTAAGGAGCTTTGTCTGCCGTCAAGTTGTAACTCAAACACTAATTGTATTTAAGGAGAAAGTTTGCGAAATAAGAGTTTTCCTATTTAAAAAGGAAAACAAAGTAATTTTCACAGATTTTAGGTGCTTTCTCTAAGTAGTGCTAATCGGATTTTCTTGAGCTGTAGAAGGAGACGCCTTCGAAGAGAGTTTGGTCTTCTAAGTCTTATTGCTTGTTTCCCAAAAACAGTTTTTTAAATACTCCTAGGAAAGAGCTTAATAGGAAAATAGTTATTAGATTGTTCAAAGTCCTTTTAATGAGATTTTAATATAAATTTGGCAAATAACAGGTTCAAATACTAAAGTATGTATATATACCATTGGAAGGTGCGCCCCACAATCCTAGCATGAGTCACAAATTATCCTAAGGAGGCTTCACCTTCATAACAGTAGTAGAACATTGCTGATTATGATAATGACGATGAGGTACTATTGTAGACGCATAAACGTAACATACAAGCGATAACTCATATTTAATGACTTCCAAGCATGAAGTATATACAAAAGTGATATTATTTGGGTTTGATTGAGAAATTTTAAGTCTTTCATTGGTATCTCAATTGTATAATTGTCATCTTGTAAATAATATATATATTTATGATTGAGTTCCCGTTTCGGGTGTTACAATTTCCTCTTGTATAAATAATCAAACAAAAATGAAAAGTTATAAAAATAAATTCATCTAAACCAGTCACTAAGTTTATATTATACGACAATGTAATTTCAGTCATACCAACCAGTATCAATATTATCAATAACAAATGTCTCATCTTCACTACTCAACAGTTCTCTGCAACTCGACGTAGAATCACTGTTAATTCGTCTCAAGTATATCCTCAGATGCAAAGTTTTATCGAATTCTCCACTACAAGTTTGATATTTTATAAACTAACCGGTCAATGTGATAAATATTTAGCAGTCCGTCACATTTACAAGCTTAGTTGGTGATTATGAATAATCGCCGGGAATTACTTACATTCACCTAATTTATTACTTTTATTGTAACATATATATTAGGTGTGACGCATAGAACCGAAATTATTTTCCGGTTCACCTAACATACAGATCAAACTGTACACCAGAGGTGCCCAAACTTTTTTGTGTTGTAGACCCCTAGCCATGTTATTCGGTTTTGGGTAGACCCCCTATGATTTTTGTGAATTTCTCACTGTAGTGAGTTCCATTCTGAGTTCCAGGCCTCTTAGACACTTCTAGCCATCTTCCTGCCTTCGAATAAATTTTATTTTGAAAGCTGTCCACCCACCACCGTCACTGTCACGAAATTTGTCTCGAAAAATTCGTAAAGCCTGATTTAAATAAATCTAATTCTAAATCAAAATTTGAGTAAAATCACTAATTGACTTCTCGCAGTTGTTAATTACTTTCCTCTTACCTTCGTGTCAGCCATTTTGACATTTGACATTTCTAAAATCAGGATTATCGCTTTAAAATTTTTCCTTTCATACAATTTGGGAAACAAGCAAAATGCCTTAAATTCACATTTTAAAGTTATTTAAAATCTTCGATACAAGATAACAGTTGTAGTGCCTTGTAATGCTTCAAATTTTTTGTATTGTAGTTTTGGTTTCAATTTTTCGGTTGTGATATTTTTCGCGCTACTTTAGGTTGATGTTATGAGGCTTTTAACAGTAATCGTGGTTTGAATTTAGACGAAAGGCCTAGTTCTCAATTCCGTGTATATGTTACATAATTATTTCTGATTTTATTTATTTATATTATTTATTTCTCTCTCAGGTTGTGCTTCTATGCCATCTTTGTATAGTTGTCGGGATTGGGGGTGTTGATGAAACATAGAACACATCTCCAACGAAAATAAAATTTATAAAAAATTTTTTCAAGAAAATTTAAAAATCGCGGTCGTTCAACTTGTCGTTTGATTTAACTCGTAATCGAATGAACTTCACTGACTTCTTAGTTGATTGCGCGATACATTAGTTATACAAGAGAAGAACATCCTTGATTACGATTCTCAATCTACTTATAGTAGTCCCAAATGTTCATAAGCTAAGTATGGAGATGTCTCAAACTTGTTTTCTTCACTTCCTTTGTGACATGGTTGGTCTCCACAGTAGTTCAAGGTTTTATAAGCTAGTTTCAAGGGCACTAGTATGTTTGTAATTTTTTTCACCTTTTATACCTCCAGGCGACTTAGGGGTTTAATTATAATATACTCATTATCGTTTTATTATAATTTAAGATAAAAAGGAATGAAACGGTGGGTTAATAAGCGCCATTTTCCTTCCCTGAATAATAAATGCAGGAGAAAATTTGAAATTTTCACCATTATTAACATCGAATTCCATCCCATAATGAGATGATGTCTTCGGACTGTAAATGTTGAGGCGGGGTTACGGTCAATTGTCTTACGACCATAGAATTCCAACACGAATCGTGATGACTCAAGAAATAACACGAACAATATATATGGAAACGTTCTCATATTAATATCTCCTCATTGGTGAATATTAGTGAAAGGCTTAAAATCTGACTCACTGTCATTTCTATTGTTTTATAAAAAATTAATTTCGTTTTTCATATATTTTTAATATATCCTCGGTTAATGAAAGAAGTTTTTCTTTTATGTATATCTCGGCGGGGCGGCTACGACTTTTCTAGAGTCACGTTCTTTTGTTTTGTTTTGTTTCACGGTCTTTTGATTAAGTTAGAATTTAGTTTGTTAAGGTTTGTTGTTTTCTCGGTTTTGTTTCAAGTTGTATGTTTGAGTTTTTGTGTCGGATTTAGTTGCTCTGGTGTTAAGTGGTTAGCACTATGGTAGTGGATAGTTTTGATTGTCTAACGTGGGAGTCAGGCCGTTTTTGTTGGCTACGGGTAAAGCCGGTCAAAATTTGAGTATTATAGAGACGTTTCAGTTGGAAATATTTTCGTACACATATATAGTATATTGTTATGTTAATATTGTAACGCCTGAGAAGAAGCACAATCAAACATTATATTAGGTGGAACAAAAAGTTTAATACTGCGCGTTATACTAAATATATTTCACGGTAAAAGTGATAAATCAGGCGAATATAAATAATTTCTGGCGATTTTTCATAATCAAAGTTGGAGCTGTAAAGACGACGCTGTGTATGTGTCATGAAAGACCGGATAGTCCCAGTTCGTATGTATTAGTCGAGCCGGAAAATAATTTCGGTTCTGTGCGTTATACCTAATATGCATGTTACGGTAAAAGTGATAAATCTAGAAATTATATATCGTTCACTGTCACTGGCGAGCACAGCAGCTAAGATTGCTTACCTTTTGTCGGAGAAGTCACAGAAGCCAAGCATCCGAGTAAACTTCGGTAAATTTTCCCACCACAAGTTGGAGGTTTTTAAACTAGCCGGTAAACGTGATAAATACTGAAAAATTTGTCGCAATTACCGAACTCAGTTGGTGGTTTTGAATAATCGTTGGGAATATTTGGTAAGTTTATCACTTCTACCTTAGCTTATATTTATCACATTTACTGGCTCTTTTATAACATCTCCAACTTTTAGTGTGGATTTTAATAAAAGTTAAATCAGATTAGGAGTTTGATATTTTATAAACTAACCGGGAACTGTGATAAATACTCAATAATATGTCACATTTACCCAGTTTAGTTGGTGATTATGAATAACCACCGACAATCATATATGTTCGTCCGATTTATCACTCCCCGTAGTATATATAGATATAAATTTCCGGTTTATATAATATTATATTATTATTACTCGAGAATCGTTTGGTTTATCATTTTTGAAGTTAGGACGATGTCTTAGGTTATAAGCCGAAAGTACCTGAGGCAGTTAATTCGGAATTAATAAAACAAAGTATGCGAGAAGTTTGGGAAGATTCCTCAGCGCGAAAGTGTGAAAAATATTCAAAAGCTCACAGCAGGTAGACAGATGTTCTCTTCTTTCCAGTATTAACAGAAAACTTCACTCGGAGGCTCATAAATAAATAAAAATAAAGAATAATTGGTAAAGTCGAAAGAGATGAATGGAACTTTTCTTTTTTTTATTATGTTATTTCTCACGTCACAGTTGTCTGAGAAACTGAATTATTAATATAAATTCGGTTATAAATAATGACAAGTACAATTTATATAAATTGATATTTATCCTAAAAGTCTTGCGCGGTAATAAAAAAGTAATTTTGTTGTAAAATTGAAACTGTTAAGAAAATTTTTATTCTGGCTTGGGGAGGTGAGACGAAGGGCGTCTTAAGTAAACTGTATTTGATACTTGGGCGCGTTAAAAGGATTTTCCGATTACAAACTTCCTGGGGAAATCAAATAGACTTTGATGGATTTATATTAATCAATGAATTTTAAAAGATGCGGGAGATAAATAAGTAAATAAATAAAAACGATTTTGAGTGAGTTGATTACTTTATTTCGAAAGCTGATTCTAAGTACGTAGGCACACAACCGGATTCGGTGTCAACAAACGTACTGTATATGTTAGAAAATTAGTATAATAAACTCCAATTAATAGTTAGCTATTTAAAGCGTATTGTTACTGGAGTTTCACGATATGGAAGGTTGATCATGTGAGTTTGAACGTGCTCTTTGAACTTAATTCCTTTGAAAAGAGTGTGAAGGAGAAAAACTCGTGAAAGATGCTCTTAAACGTTTTTTTTGTACCGGAGGATGTTCTTCTAAATCAATAAAACTTTTTTTCTTTATTTCTTTTTGTTCACTTTGAAGTTTAATCATAAAAAAAAATCTTTGTTCAGATTTTTCTCCTCTGAGCTCCTCCATGTCCCTCTCTCCGGTTGTTTCTTTAACAAGCATGCGTTGTGGATTTATTAAATTTAACCCAAAACTTTGTTTTAGATTTCTCGAAAATCTTTTTCCTCCTACCACCTGTCTTAACTTTTTTTTGTGTTCTACTTTTGTTCTTGTAAGATTTCGTTTTTCGATCTTCCAATATTTCATTTCCGAGCTTCAACTTCCTCTGACATTTTAGCCTCCAATGTGAAATTCAATCCCACCCCCACGAAAACAGCAAACAAGGACAAATTTGGGGATTTTGCCCCTTTTTTGGGTGTTGATCCTTTTGCAGGTTCTAATAGATGCTGAGTTTGGTGACATCTACCCTTTTCGGTCCTCTCTGATAACTATTTCCTACTTAATCAGAAAATATAAATGCGTTCACTATAATGATGGCTAATTCCGCATCAGATACACTTCGCATGTTTCCTTGTTCTTAATCCACAGCCCTGTGAATATGTCAGGTGGGAAATGTTAGTCTTAAAGTTTAATCATTTCCTTTTAGTTGACATGTTTAAAAGTGTTTTTATAAAAACGATTACAAAATAACAATAAAGATAAGAAATGTTTTTAAGGGAATTTGAAGATATGCGGTTCGATATCATAAAAAATTTTTTATTTGTTGTTCAATTTTTGGTTTATGTATTTATTTATTGTTTTATTGCTTAGTTTTTATATTGTCTTGATGTTTGGTTACTTTGTTTTTGTTCTTGGAGGAATGTATGTATGTATAACACTCGAGAAGGGTACACAATGAAATATGTTGTTATTATTAATATTACTCGATTTAGAGGATGGTTGGTAAAGTATGTCAATAAATGGTCATATTTATGATGAATCACTGGACACAGTTAGTGTCTGTGAAACCAGGTGGGAAAACAACATAAAAAGTCTGTTCGAAAAAATCGTTGAAAGGTGTGGTGCTGGAAATTCAGACAAGTTGCAAGTTGCAACCTGCAAAGGAATTTTGACAGAACTGCAATGCGGTGTTCAAGTTAGGTTTTTGTCGAACTGAGGATTGGTTTGATTGAGCACGTAGTTCTTGAGAAACTGACGATCAGCTAAAATTTGGAGGGTTTTCGGATAGGTTTGATTGCGGATGAACTTCGAATGAGCTCTAGAGGTGGATAGGTCAAGTTTGCATTTAGTTCTGGCGGATGAGGTGGCAATTAAAATGCGGTTAAGTTTATAGTTCTTAGTATTGTTTAAATATTGGCGGTCGTTCTGTGTCATTTTCCATATATACACCAAAAATTGTTGGGTTTATCAGGACTTTAGAGTTAGTTTGGGTTTATTAACCCAAAGCCAAGGCTGTGCTCTAGTCTTAGCACCAAGTAGTAGTAGTAGAGTTTATTAAACTACTGATCAGTATATTAGTGAATAAACTTACAGTGAAACTTATAGTGAATAAGCACTAATATACTAATCAGTAGTTTAATGAACCCTACTACTACTATTACTACTCCTTGGCGCTATTTGAGTGCTACCTCATCCAAGTGCAAACTTATCCACAACTTAACCTATCCTATGGGATAAGTTTAGACTATGAATAAATTGCAGAAAACCTTCGGATAAGTTTAATATATGTATTATAGATGTAAGATTCATAATATATATACATTACAATTATAAGTTAGTGCATGTAACGGTGGGAATAGTTTTGGTTTGTTTTACCAAAGTCCTTCCGACCAACGAAACCATTAAAAAAAATTGCTGAACTAATTACAGTTTATAAAACTACCCTAAACGATATGTGTATACAAAACGATATACAGTATATAAAGCCGAACATGTTTACATTATTTTAGAGAGTGTGAAACAAACTCTTTTATTGATACCAACACAAAAAAAATAAGTAAACAAACACGAAAACAAAACTATAAGGATTATCAAACGTTCACAAAAATCGGGTTACTGTCTCAATGATGGATTGGATTGGGGGACTGGGGGGGTAGTTTGGGGGTTCAGATTTCGAAGTGTAAACAAACAAACAAAAAAAAGGGCAAACAAAATAAAATAAAAAAAGGAGAAAATGAAAAAGGCCATTGCGAACGCCCTTCATTTCATGCCTAGTTGAATTCACTGCAACTAAACACCTCCTATTCAATTTAGACTTTTCTCTCTCTTTCTCTCCCTGCCCCTGTAAATCTCGTGTAAAACCTTAGAATTTAGATTTTTCTCTTTCTTCCTTTCTTTATTTCCGGTGAGAATCATCTTATCTGTCTTAGGTGAGAAACCGAAAAGGAGAGGCCGAGTTTTTATTTGTTCAACAGGTGAATTTCATCTTTTCTATTTTAATTTATTTTGCTTACTCAACAATCCTTGCCGTGAGTGAATTTTTGGCGGGGGTGGAGTGGAGGGGAGGAGAAATATTCGTGCCATTATTAAAAATACGGGGAAAATCCTTTAAAACCTTCACCGGCAGAACCGAAAAACTGTCAAAAATGAGTTAAAGGCTGATATCCGGCCTTTAGCCCCCCCTTTTCTCTCTCTCTCGAAGCTTTGTGATGAAAGGAAATCAAGTTTTGACATTTTCAAATTTAAATATTACCCGAAAATTTTTCATTGTATAATATTAAGATGTTTCATAATTAATTTTATAATATAAAAACGAAGGGAAATGAGGAAGAGGAAATTAGTTTATGAAAATCTCGGTCAGTGTCCTAAAGGGAAGGATCTGATTTATATTTCTTATCTAATTTCTTGTTAAGGATGTTGGAAAAGTATCTGTTTCGCTGTTCTAATTGTGAAACATTGCCAAATGTTGATATTATAATAGTAACTCATGTTATTGATTGAGTTGGGAGGCCCTTAAAGACAAATCTTGAAGAAGAGAGACTGAGGCTTCATCTTTAAGTCGGTTTAGGTTTCAAGAACGTAGATTAAAACTAATTAGTCGGGGTGAACTTATTTACTGAAATGTTAGTCTGTTTGATTATATTATAATATTACTTACGCGACATTTCTCTATAACCACAGCAAGCAGTGTTTTACTCTTGTCCTGTGACGTCAGCTATTGACATCATACGGCTCACCATAACTTTGCGCCCCTTGCGCCCACTCGCACAGATTTGCGCTCATTTTGTCGCTAAAACTCTTAATATTGGCAATATTATCACAAATAAATGTTTTGAAAAAATTTATGGGTCACCCACACAAGTAGCGTCCTGTCTTTCGTAACGCGGTTTTCATTTTCGCCGAAAAATTTTGTGGATCTTAAAAAGACTTAATCACTGTTTACAAAGAATCATAAAATATTATACCTTCTTATATTCGGATTAGTTTCTGAATGCCAAAACAGCCATCTTATATACAATAACATATGAAACGCAGTAAAGCGATTCTCTCTAAAACGAACCCATCGCATAAAACGAGATCTAATGTTTTAATAATGCAGCTACATAAATAACAATTTATTCATTGGGATTGGTGAATTTAGGGAGCTTCCAACTTAATACTAATAATATCTAAAAGCGGGTTCTCGGGCTGGGGGTGGGAAGGAGGGGTAATAGAAAAAAGGCGTTCGCGAACAGAAACACAAAAAAGGTTATTATTGCCGGTCTTAAATTAGCGCGGCGACATTTTTCATATTTTAACTGGTAATTTAATGCAGGACGGCATACAAATTACGTGTATCGTCCCAAAATATATAATTGCCGTTCGAGTCTGCCGTTCGGCTGTGGAAATTAAATTTCGTCTTTTTTCTCTCTCTCTCTCTCCTCGTCGTCGTAATAAAGCTTTGATTGTATAAAGGGATTGAATTTTACGGAATCCGTTCGGAGGATTATATAGTTTATCTTAGCAACAAAATAAAATTGAATAGAAAAATTCTTTTTACAAATATCCCCGGATTATGTAACTGAAAAAGGAGATTAATGATTTTATGGTTTCGAATAAAGGTTTTAAAAAGTATTCGAAAAAGGTTTCTGATTTCGTTTCAACGGTTTGTTTCCTTTTGTTTTGCTTTGGTTTTGATTTTTTTCCTTTTAAGTCTGCTCGAATGTCAATTAACTGCGATAAAAATCTTTTACTGATTTGATTGACGTTTGCTCTCCTTTTCACACTCGTGACACAGAGAGGCTGACTGATTTTTTATTAGATTGTGACTGGTTATTCTTTCGCTTGCTTACAACACAAATTGTAGTGGCCTCAACTCTAACAAATTTTTTTTCTTTGGTTAACTACCACTCTAAGCGAGAGTTTAAGTAGTTGGTCTGGCTTTATAACTAGGAAACAGACCAGGGTCTTAACCCCAGAATTTGGATAATGGATGTAACTAAAGGTCCAGTTCATAGGATAAAGCCTAGTACTAGGCTCATGTAATTTTATTAATTTTATTATGTTGTGACATGGTTAGTGTGAGATAACAGTTTCGAGGTCCAGAGATGTAAGTTTCGAGGATCATTTAAGACAGGGAAAACAATCCTCCATCCAAATGTCGTATAGTAAAAGTTCGTTATTCGCAGGGGGTCTGTTCTGTAAATTTACCACGTGACACAGAAACCGTGAGCAAAGTATTTTTCAATCTCGGATACAGGAACTGCGTCGCCATTTTTTTAATCGTGAGTAAGGATATTTAATTGTTCTGTAAACACACAGTAACATTACAAATCCTAATCTGAGTGGACACTTGTCGCCATTTAGAAACACTTCTCAGTAATCGACTGCTCATTTACTGACCATTCACACTTAAACCACCTTTTCACAATCACCGGGAGTGTTTCGCATTACATTATTATTATTATATTATTAGAGTACACATACATATCGTTTGTCGTAACAGAATTGCTATACAGGATGACCTAAACTAACCTACCTCGGGTCACCAAACAAATAAAACCCATTGGGCGTCTATATATAGGTTGTAGTTTTTTGATCTGTGTTGAGAGTCGAAGAGATTTTACTTCCAGAAAGCAATTCACAATCGTAGTTTGTCTAACTACAACTTTTAATCAAAGGTTGAAGAGGACGCGTTTGCCAAGAACATGGATGTGCTTTCTTTTTGTAGTAAGTAAGAGTTGCCAAAAATAAATCAGGGCGTCACCCTAATCAAGGAAAACATTCAAGTCTAGGTTTCTGCCTTGTTACTCCGCCTTTGGGATTAGAAACGGAACGAATGCTTACATATACCTTTTGGCAAAATTTTTGCAAGACTCACAAAAAAGGAAAAAGGCGGGTCTTTCTAACTTGAGGGAGTCGTGTCCCACTACTTTGGAGTAAATTTGAAGCAAAATGGAGAATTTGGAATTAAAGAGAGGGGCTGAACAAATTTTCAGAAAAACTGTTTTCTTATGGCAGTCAAAAAATTTTGTACAGTTGCCGCCAAAAGTGTTATGTTACGTGTAATTTTCTTTCATTCATGTGAAGTAGTTCACTTCTCCTACCTCAGACCACAAAAAATCGGTGTTCGGAATATTGTATAAATTTGTATTCATGATCATAATTTTATATTTTTTAGTATATAATTCTTGGAGGGGGAGGAGCTTTAAATGAGGATTTAATTAAATTTAACCTTGAAAGAACGACAAAATTTCGTTTTAAAAATACTACGAAGAAACGCCTTGAAAACGGATTTTTCTGGTGTGTGTGTGTCGGCAATCGCGTGTTTGCGATCGACTTCCTTCTCTCCGAATACAGCGGGAAAAAAATGAGAAGAAAAAACACGCAGATTTTGAGTTTTTCATCGGAAAAGCTTTCCGCTCTCCGTTTTTAACACTAGCGGGCAACGTGTTTATACGTTTTTTGTAGACTGTCGCTAGAACGCGGGTCACGTAAAAATACGTATTCAGTAGATCGTGGTGGATTGGGGGTATTTGTAGTATCGTTTATCTTCGTGATTTCGTAAAAATATCATTTTCTTTGTTAAAATAATCGTAGAACATATATTTAAGTATAAAAAAATGTTTCGTTGATATAAACGAAGTCGCTTTCGATTTACAGCAATTTTACTGAACAATCAAACTTCCGTGCGATTCACTACAAAACGTTCGCTGCACGCGTGAGTTAGCGGCGAAATATATCCGCATGCCAAGTGTTAATAACATCAGGCCAAATACGACAGCAATGCCCCTTCCTCCTACATTCAATTTTGAATTAATTTCGAATAATTTTTGTCTTACCTTTGGTATCGCTGTTTCGGTTCCTCTCACTTCGTCAGATGGTGGATGATTATTATTCAGCGATAATTTTCTCAAGGAGTGAGAGATTATAGGTTTTCCATTTCAAATTCGCGCGCTCTCAAGAATTTTGATTAATGATTGTTTTATTTGCATTTGGTATAATTAATAATTATGACGAAGGTAGTATTGTGGCAGACTTTCTGAGTTTTGTATTCACTGTCCTTGTTATGAGTTAGGTTTGTTTATTACACCAAGTGTTTATATTAAATCAAATTTATTGCCTTTGTGGTCACTAATTCGGTACCTGTATTGGGGATGTATATGTATTGGTATGTGTATTGTCTGAACGGGAAAGTAATATCGTGATGAATCGGGTGAATATGTATTATTCCCGGCGATTATTCATAATCGCCACTAATTTCCATTTACCCCAATGGGAGAGGCATATATTTACAGAGAAGAGTATATATTGTACATACATTAATACTTTCCCTCTTAAGCTGACGTCTCTACAGGGAAAAGATAACAGATAATCGTTTTTCTACAGGAGCAATATACAACATAATTTGATGTTATTATTATTATTATTATTTAACAAATACTAATTGTTAAATTTGAAGAATATGGATAATTAATGAATATTTATCACATTTATTGTGTAAACTTTATAAAATCGCCAAATTATAATGAGGAAATGAATAAAAGTTTGCTTAGGTCCTTGGCTTCTGTCACTTTTCTGACAAAAGTCCACCAAGCAATTCAAATTCAACCAGTTGTGCTCGCCAGTAGTTGTAGTATATATATAAGAGTTTATAATAAACCATAAAAATCACCGAAATGGTTTTCTGTTGTTGTCGCGGAACTTCGAGTCCTGATCATGGGGTTGTTTATTTTTTATTTTTCTTCTTTGAAAAAGTAGTCATATGGTTTCCACAGTTGCATAACTGCTTGGACTTTGACGTCATAAAAGACCGACTGGACCAATCGTAGAGCACCATTTGTTGGGAGAACGTTCTTAAACGATTGAGTGTTTGGTAGAAACTGCTTCATAAATTTTTTGCATACTTTAATAGAAGGCTCATTTCATAAATATTGCACACTTTATCATACGAACAACGCCTGAACGGGGTTAGAGAGAGGTCTCAATCATAATATATATAAGTCAGCAGACTGTAATCTGTTAATAACAAGCCGATTTCACCAATTTAGTGTAAACTGTGATGCATTCAAGACGTGACTGAGTGATACAGTGTATTTAATGAAGTTCTAAATAGATACACGGGTCATGAAAGCCGAAAATGAACCCAATATACCTTTAGGTTGCACAGTTGTTCGATTTTTAGTTCCGTCTTAAACTTTTCTCTTAGATTAATGTATCGAAGACATAGATCAAGATCTTCTCTTTTATCTATTCGACTCTTCTCATCCAAAAGTGTTAAAATGTTTTTCTTAATGGCTGTCGTGCGGATTAGACCGAGCTCGTTAGACTGTTTCTAAAGTTATCATCTTTCCTTCCTTTTAAATCCGTTATCTAAACAAAGACTGGAATTTATCAAAATTTTCCAGCCCGTATTTTTCCCCTTTCATGTTTTTTAAATTTCTCAAAAACAAATTTTAAGGGCTCTCAAATTGTTTACCGACACTTGAAAACAAAATACTCCCCCGCCTACTCCTCAAAAGCCAAAAGTGTGAAGAGAAGAAAAAAGTCGTCGGAAATTGCGTAGTTAAACATCTCCAGTCCCTTAAATTAAATTGAATTAAGTTTACAGAGTTTCCATTTCCGGAATTTCGTGGAAAACAACATAAAATCTCTTCACGTGTTCCTTCTTTGTCTCCTCTCCTTCTCTCTCTCTTTCTCATCGTATCGACCCCGCCCGACCCTCGGGTGAAAAAAAGGCAAGTTACCACTTAAATCAATTTAAGGGAAACGTGATTTTTCGGCACAACGCCTTAACTTAATTAATCCAACAAAAGTAGAAACTTTTCCGGCATCTGGTTCGAGTCGAAACTCGTACTTCATTCAGAGTAGAAAAGGAAGGAGGAGGAGGAGGAGGAAACTCTTTAGAAATGATGTTGCTAGTTTATTTTATGTTTGATAAACACCAAACGAGAAACTGCATAGACCGGTTTGAAAGGAGAGACGAAGTTTTTGGATCGATCATCAAAGTAAACAATAAAATCTTCCGAATCAACTGTAACTCTACACTTTAGTCTGTGCCTTACTGGTACGGTAATGGTAACGGTTTCCATTGTTATTTCCGGTAGTTTGGAATATATTTTGCTGGTTTGAATTGGTGGTGTTGAAATTGACGATTGTTTGGGGAGTCTAACTTCTTGCCTTTGTTTTTATTTCTATTCAGGTACAGCCATATTTTCTATATTTGATAGCCCAGAGCACGACCTTTCAGTAATACTTTCTGAGTTGCTAGGTGTGGTTGTTGTGGGTTTGGCCTAAATTTGAAATCTTAAGTCTAAGCAACAGCAATCGGTATTTAATGGAACTAAAGATGAAGCTAATAGAGTGTGCGCGGAGGGTGTGTTTAAAGATGTGATTAGCGCTCAGTCTAAATGATTTATTAGTCTTATGTAATGATGTAGTTATTGTAATTTAGTGTGAGAAAATTATTTATACATAGGTTTTGATGAAATAAGGGAGTCCAAATACTCAACTATAACTTCGCTAATGTTTTGGTATATTGTAGTGTTTGGCGTGTGTGTGCTTTAATATCCTAATCTCGAAGTCGTTTTGTGTTTAGTACAAAACCTATCCAATGCTTGTCACCGTTTGAAGCACTACAAATTACATTGTGTATAGTTTTCATTACAAGCTCCATGTAAGCACTTCGTTCATCGAAACCAATTGATCCAAGAGTTGCAAATAGAAAGAGGTTTCAGTGGAGAATTTTCACGACACCGTTTCTCATTTCAAAATTTTAATGCGTCCTCCTCTCTTCCTCCTCCTCCTCTTCCATCCATTTCCATGTATTATGTACGCGGGCAAAAACAAAATTTAATTTTGACTTGAGTTAGAGATTGAAATTAAAATTTTAAGTTTTCCGCCATTTTAAAGGGCCGTATTAAACGAAAGTTGTAAAATTTTCGAGTTTTTACGGGCGGGATCCGATGCTCAGAAAGTGAGTCCGTGGGGGAGAGGGCGGTGAGGAGAGGTGGGTGTATGGGAGCTGTTGGGAGGATCGAAGGGACTCCAAGGTGTAAAATTAATCCGGATTAATAATTTTCTCCTCGAAGTAACCGCTTATTCTCAACTTTGGGAAAAAGCTTCTTTTGTCGTGCGCCACCTCCCCTCACCCTCACCTCCCTTTCATCCCCGTTTAGGTTTTTATGTGCCTCGTTAAAAGCTTTGATTTTTCCTCGAAAAATTAATTCTCGTATAAAAATGAAAGTTTATGAACTTTAAACATCAAAAATCATCATAAATCATTCGGATTAAAATTTTTGGTTTAAGTGGGTTAATTATTTTCAGGTGTGGGTGGGTGAAATTTAAAAATGCGGACTGCTGTTTTCAACCCCCTTTCGTCTCTCATCCTCCGACATTCCCGGCGGAAAGCTCACCCAGTGACGAATGAGAGCGTCGACTGTAATTTTCGGTCCGAAACCTGACATTTGAGTAATAATCGAGTTTCGGTCGTGAAGGGTCTTTAATTTCCGGTTGTTGAGTGCGCCTAAAATTTGGTTTTTGAGTCAGGAGAGGGGAAGGGAATGAAGAAACTGAAGGACGGGTTGGTGGTGGGCAGAATCGATAGACTAACATCCGGAGTATAAGGTAATTTTATTAACGGCGGAAAAATCGGGACGTGGTTTTTGAGCTTTTTCCTTGTTTTGCGAGCCGGACTTTTAGGTCTTTGGGTCCTGAGCTTTCAAATTTCCTACATAACCTATCTGCTACAAAATAAATCTTTATAGATTCGGAATAAAGTTCCGATTCAAGGAAGTTACTAACCAACAGTCTCGATCAGTCTTTAATCAAAATAATTTTAAAATATCGGTAATTGTAAGAAGACATTATTATTATATGGAAATAAAATAGATAAAAAGATCTTCTTATTCTCAAAAGAGAATTTTCCGAGTTTATTGATCTGTTTAATGAGGTCGAAGTATAAAAATTTTTGTTTGTCAAAGAAAAGTGAAAGATAGAAGGCTCGTTTCATAAGTAATGCACACTTATTTATTCCTTTGGTCTTTTGTATTTACATACTGATACTCAAGACTATGTTCTGACTCGTTACACACAAATGCTTGATGATGGTTATCGTGGGATGCGTCGGTTTGGTGGCTCAGTTTCCTGGAAGCTCCTGAATTTGTTTGATCTCATTAAATGAACTCAAGCTTCCGACATAGTTAGGTTACTAAATTGTTTTCTATCCAACCCTCGACCCATTTTATAGCATTGGTCTGGTAGTTAAAAGTACATACAGCGTACTTTTGAGAGTTCGCCTCAAAATTGGTTTATAGGCTCTAGATCTCAACTGGGACTTACACCAGAAGTAGCGATTTTATCTGATTCCCACCATTCAACAGCAACAAATTCATCAATTCGAATTGCTCAAATAAAATCCTGACGCGGTAGTAATAAAAAAGATGTAAAACAGCGTGCCGAGAACAGCGTTTCACAATCTGGTTTTTAGTCGACTGGAGTAAAATGTAGAAGATTGTGTTAGCGAAGTCACGTGACTCAAATCCTCACTTTGGGAAAAGCAGTAAAAGAAAAGTTATCCATTCCAACGTCCATTATTTAGAGACAAGGACGATGATAAAATGATAGAAGTTTCAACTTTCTAAAAAGTTCTTCCTTATTTCCTCCAAGACAAAGAAATGATTCACGACAGTCGTAGGCTCTTCATTTTTTTCCTTCCTCGTAAAACAGTGCGCGCTTTCCCGGCGAGTTAAAACTTTTTTGCGACTGTTACAGTTAATGTTATCGATGTTTTTCTGTCGGCTGTTACGTGGCTAAAGTCAAATTTTTGAATGAGGAAGAGAATTTGAGCTCAATTATTTTAAAAGCTGTAGGCGCCATCTAAGATTGGAATTTTCGATCTCGGCTTGAGGTCAAAACCCGTTCCTTAAATATTGCACACTTTCTCTAGAGGATGAATTTTATAAATAATGCACGCATTAATGAAGAAATCATTTCAAAAGTATTGCACAGTGAAATAAGAAACAGAAATTGGTGCAAAATCGAACGATTAGGACAGTACTTTTGATCGGGAATGTGTTTCAAAAATACTGCACACATTTATATGGTCTATTTCAAAAATATTGCACACATTTATATAGAATTCGTTTCAAAATTATTGCACAGTTTTATTGGTCTATTTCAAAAATACTGCACAATTTCATTACTAACCCATCTTGTACATATAGGATTCGTTTCAAAAGTACTGCACACTTTTATGGAGGGTTCATTTGCTCACTCTCATGAAAAATTTATTCCAAAAATATTGCACACTTCCATTTAAGATTCATTTTATGAATAAACCCTCAGAGTCGAAACCAAAGCCCTGAAACCCTGAAGGTGACTGGAGCTTTCAAAGTGGGCCAAACGTTTGGACGAGGTGACAGCCAAATTCATACATCCGTCCAAATATTACCGTCGTTCTTCAGGATCTAAAGAAAACAAAACACAAAAAGAAGTTCATCATCAAGTCCATCTTAGAGTTCAAGACATTTCACTCACGTTAGAGACCCCGTCGAGGCACGTGTTCGAGTCACGAAAAGCGAGTCAATGTTGCGCTTCACTAGTCCACGTTCTATACACATTAAACTAATCACTCAGCTTCGTCCTTTGACATGTCCATCCAACATGTCTCCTCTACTCCCTACTAAATCTCAGCCGTAAATTTCCTTTTATCTGGATGTATGGGATCGAACTCTCATCAAATCATTTAAAAACTTTTAATTAGATATTTTAGAAACGTAGAATTATTATTATTATTATTTAATAACGACAGGCTTTCCACCTCCTCCCATTCATTCTCGGTTATTAAATTCAGTTTTATTGCATTATATATCACCTTGCTCCTCTCCCAGCCTCCTTCACCTCTTCCTCCTTCGAACTGGCAGTTATTGGATTTTTTTCAAAATCAAATTTTTAATTCCGATATCGGCGAAGAACTGAAATGTGTGAAATTTCATTTTAAACGGAAGAGAGAGAGAGAAGAGGCAGCGACGACTACACGACGTGGAAATTCATTATTTGTAATCTCCATCGAATACAGCTCGGAATCGTGAAATGTAGAAGACAGTGATGGAAAGGTCACGTGACTTGCCCATCCGAAACGACGGGATAAAAGTCGGAAGAGTGTTGGTTATAAAATAAAGCGAAAACCTAACGCGAGAAGAGAACCTTAAAGATATAAGTGGAAGAAGTAAAATGTATACGTGTGGAGAAATCGTGTGAGAGGTCACGTGACTAGGATGACTAAAGATGACCTAGTCGTCGTAGAAGAGTTGGTGGAAATTGTAGTCGGGACTTTGTTATAGATACATTTTTCAGACTGAGAGCAACAAATTTGTAAAACTTTGTTTTAAGTGGATTTAGGCTGTTGTTACACACAATTGAAAATTGTGTGTAACGTAAACTGTCACAAATACTAATATCTCTGTCTCTGTACCTCTGTAACTCCCACACTTAGTGGAAGCATAATATAGCACATTTTTTAGTTGGCGGTGGTTTAACGGAACACGGAAACAAGGAGTATGGGATTAATCCGGTGACCGGATATGAATTGACTGGATTTAGATATCAATCGAGGATCGAGGAAAGTCTGAATTATCATCACTTCCGGATTTAAAACATCGATATCATAATACATAAATAAATAAATAAATAAGTTTTCATCGAATATATTATTCTCATCCGGTTCGTTAATAATAGTTCAAATACAGATTAAAATTTTCCCGACAAAAATCATTTTCGTCAAAAGTAAGGGTGCCCGCATTTGAAGTTTTTATAAACTTATACAAACGAAAGAATTTTTCGGAGGATTCCCACTCCCACCCCGCCATCCCTTCTCTCCACTACCATCTCTCATTTATTTGATTTAGGCTTCTAATGACATCTCTCACTACCGATGAGTTTATACTTTGAACTGACAGTTCACGCCATCGAGAGGAGTTGAAGTTGACTAAACACCGGGGTATAAGTGACCCAGTTTTTTAGTATATCTAGTTTCAATTAGATAAATTTTGTCTGATTTTATCCACACCTCTATGATCCTCCGGGAGAACATGAATACATTTAGGATTTCATTTTTGGTTTTCTGCCCGATCGATTTCCTCGCTTTTCCGATTCAAACGCCAATTTTCTCTCCTCTTCCTCCTCCTTGTTCTCTTCTTAATTTAGTTTATGGCTCAAAAACTTTTTTTATACTTTATTATACTCCGTTAGGATTCGGTCTTTTGTGTAAAAAAAAGTTCGATTAATGTGCCGCCAGAAATCTGTTGCCTAAAAAGCTCATAATTTCTAAATTCGAAAACTGATAACTTTTTAATATATGATAATTATATAAATATTTTTCGAAGGAAGGGTGGTGGGTGGTGGTGCTGATGGGAAGAAGGGGTAATCAGGATCGAACTCTTCCAACTTATAATTTGATCGAATATTTTATGTCGAGTTTCGTGAGTATAATTATAATTCTTGCCTCCGTTGTTTTGAACCCCCGTTCTCGATTTATTGTATGTGTATACAGTATATCTCCTCAGAATGGATGTATGGCTGTCGTTGTGTTGGATTGTGTGTGCGGCTTTGAAACTTCATTCGATTTAAAAATGGATGAAATCTCAATCACGTGGTACACCCAGATGGTGGGAAGGGCAACACGTTCGCGAGGAAAGAGTCCGATGTGCCCAGGTGGCTGACTTCCTGCAGCCGAGTGTAGTCATTCGGAATAATAATCGAACTCATTCAATATGAATTAACTTGTATGCATTGTCAGTCACATATGGCCGATCTCTTTTTTTGTTTTTGTTTATCCGGGACGATGGCTCTCTGTTGGATGGCTGGTTTACAAAATGGTAGCTTTACAAAGGAACGTTATGATGTTGGGTTTGAATTTATTTTTTAAATTTTAGCAATCCAATCATAACAATAAAACTGAAAGCACTCATAATTTTCGAATCGAGTGTGCAATAATTATGAAATGTTTGAACCAAGAGAGCGTGCAGTATTTATGAAACGAGTAACCCAAGTAAGTCTTCAGTATTAATGAAACGAATGAACCAAGTGAGTGTGCAATATTTATGAAACGAAGTATCACAGAAGTCGTGCAGTATTGTGCAGCTGAACACGATTCGTAGCCGTCAAATTTCTCTACAGTCTTACTACTACGACCTAATGCCATATAAGGGACCAAGAAGAAAAATTGTCTACGAACTTAGAAAACAAACTGTAGTGAGATTTGTAATTACTATTAGTTCCCAATGTGAGAACGAGAAACAAGAGGAAAAGTAGTTCCCGAAACAAACCAAAAAACGTTTCGGTATATGGAAATCACATCGTAAATATCGACACAAGATATTATACCGATAATTTGTTCAAAATATATTTGTAAATAATAGATCCTGTATGGATGTTGCCGTATCCTCTTTTATACGAACTAAAGTAATTATACAGCGGTAAATTATTACGTAATTAAAGAAATAATAATACATAACGAATAGAAACCGAAAATGATCTTGAGGAACTGGAAATCATGATCAAAAGCCCTTTTTTTACTATTTATAATATATATTATAACATTAGACCAGGGGTCAGCAATTTTTAGCCGCGGGTCAAAATCTACCAAAATGCGAGTATTAAAGGAAGTTGGGTCAAAGATATTTTCGTATTAAAACAGCGACAGGACAATGTCACTGCATTCCGCATACTATCCAGTCAGGCGGGGTGGGGCTTTAACTTATATTTCTATATGTTATACTGAATTCAAATTGGTACATTCATAGCTTTGTGGCAAATATTTGTTGGGAAAAAGAAAAATGTTTGTATATCTTATAGGGCTACTTTATTTCGGGAACTAAAGTGGGTCACTTGAAATTACCAAATGGGTCACTCGATGACCCACGGGTCATAGGTTTCGACCCCACCATTAGACTTTTTTCGAATATTTAATATAGTTAACAGTGGTTATTTATGTACATAATGTTTATTTATTGGCAAATTTATGGTTTATTGTTTATTTATTTATTTATAATGATCTCGTTGTTTATTGAGTATTCATTCCCATTCATTCAGCGGATTCCGTGGGCCCTTTCGCATTGCTTACACTTGGTATGCGATATACCCCACGCCTCAGGTTATTTATTACTACGCATCAAGTCATATTAATAGTATAAATATGATGGATCCTCTGAAAGGGGAGCTATTGTAACGTCCGAGAAACATATGGTAATTCTGAGTACCCATATCTACTCAGAGCTATCCAATTACCTATGTAAAAATGACCTTACATTATTTTAATAATAATCAGTATAATTAGTACAAGTATTTAGTACAGGAGACTGAAGTTTTTAGCCTAACAGGACTCTGAGTGTGTTTTTACGGTTATAAATTTGGTGAAACATTGTGGAATCTCAAGAGGTGGTGGTGGTAGTAGCGGGGGGGATGAAACAGAGCTTAACCGAAAATAGGACTGTGGTGACAATAAATAAATTTAAGGCGGAGATAATAATGTCAAATAGAATTTATTTCTTGGGGATTTTTTTTTCGGTCTGTTTGTTTTAACTTGAGGGCGGACAATTTTTTGTTTTGTTATGCATTATGTAAATAAATTACCGAGTCTGGCTTCAACGCGACAACGAATCCGAAAACTCGCTTATGTGACAAATTTTCACGCGATTTTTATATTCTGTTTCACTTTTTTTTGAGTTTTCCTTCCATTTTCCTCTCTCTGTTGGCTTATTTTTGGCGAGATGTCCTCGTTTCTAATTCGGACTGTTCCTAGGGATGGGTCCGTGTGTTTTCTCTTCTGTTTCTTATTTGTCGATTGTTTTTATGTAATTTAAACTTATGTATATCTGGGTAATTCGTGTTCTTGAAGTATATCACCTCTTTCGATAAACTAGACAACGATTTGACACCGAGAGTCATCCACGAGATAGTCACCGGCGTCCAGGATAAGGTTTCTATCCACCACGAAGGAAAACTTAGGAAAAAACTATCCAAAGAGGAAACCAGTTTTAAGTCGGCCCGAGCGACAAAAGCTGGTTTCTCAGATTCTGAGGAGCCGGCACCTACATGCTCAGGGAAAACATACAAAAGACGACCACACGGTCGCCGTGTCTGCGCCGCTCGAGTTGGTATAACAATTCAACCGGGCCCAAATTTGGTGGTGTTCGAATGTAAAGGTTAACAGGTTGTTGATTTATGCCTGTTATTGTCTGGTTTTCTTCTTTTCCTGTTATCCTCTTGTCTAAACGGCGGGGTAAATACTCACCACACCTCGTTAGACGGTCGCTATAAGGCGTTATCCTCTTCCTGGGTAAATATTTAGAACATAATCCTCCCTCAAAGAAAAATTCACAAAAAAAAGTTAATTTTTGGGGAGGAGGATTGTGTTCGCCTTTTTTTTCCGTGATGCACGCTCCACTTTTAGAAAATACATCACGCATACGTCTGGCAAAACGAAAAAATGATTGCGTCACTATTATTCCCAACTCAAAAAATCTGAAAAAACGTCAGAATCATTCAGAGAGGAAGGAACAAAAAAAAGCTCACATCCATCCCAACAAAGAGAAACAAAATGAAAAACACGTGTCGGGCAAAGAGGTACGACGAACTAAATCCTAAAGGTAACCAACCAACTAACCATGACATCTGCTACCAAACTTTCCCTTTCGCCTTCTCCAAAAAAAACGTGTGTTTCCCAGATAGAAGGATAAAACAAAAATAAAATCTTGACGGCAGGAAAAAAGCAGAAGCAAGGGACGGTGGGGGTGGAAGGAAGGTGGGGCAGTGGAAAGCTCTACAGCTGAATTTTTAAAGTACCTAAAACCAATAATCCGAGAGGTGGAGTTGCATGCACGCGATTTTATTCACATACAGTATATCTTCGGGAAATCTTTTCTTAGTTTTATGGAAAGGATGTGGAAAGGCCTTCGACTGGAGGAAGATTGGAGGGAGGAGGTCGCTATGATATTAAAAAGGAAAATTTGAAACGCGATCGCTGAGTCATTTTTTTTAATTTTAATGATTTCTCATCCTAATTTTTATTTATTGGCTCATTAATAATCGAATTCGTTTGAAAGCTGAACCGCTTAAGACACCAATTTAATTTAGTCAAAAGGAAGTCGTGGAAATTCAATATTTAGCTTATGACCAATTATTGACAATGTCATCAACATCGTCACTCACGGTTTGAGGTATATACCAACGCTCAGATACAGTCTGATGGGTGAATTTTGCGGTTCGGAACAATTTGACGGTGTTTCACGACAGCAGTTCATAATGTGCCGTCTCCGTGTCGAAGGTTGGCAATCAACAGGGCTATGGTGACCTTGGATGCTGCCGCTGCGGATGTCATGCCGAACCATTCTCTTAGGTTCTTCAGCCACGAACCGCAGTTTCCACCAACCACTATAAGGCAGAACCGTTGGGAATAGTAAACAAAATGGCGGAGAACAATAAAAATTAATTTTGAAAGAGAAGTAATACGAGTCGAGAACGGAAATGAGAGAATTAGCGCACTTTATGAGGTTGACACTTCCGTGACGAGAACTAGAAAAAGGGAAACGGAAGACGACAGAAAAAGCTTTTAGACAGCATTATAAACGAAAGCAAGTGAGAAAGGTTTCTTTAATAACTCGCTCGCCGGTTTTGAAAGAAGATTTTTGGGAGCGGAACAAACAACAACGCGACATAAACCTTCCATGACGTGTTCGGATTGATAGAGTCCTGTGTTTGGAAGACGAGCTTCCAAGGAAAAAGTCTCACCGTGAAAAGTCAGGCGGAAGAAAAAGTTTCCGGTTCACCCATTACGACCAAAGGGTTTGTGTGTAACTGTTAACAGAAGAAAACATCCTCATTAAAGATAAACCCCGTAGGAGGGTAAAGCTTCCGTATCCGCTTCAAGGATTTGCTAACCTGAAGTAAATATAAATGTTACATCGACGCCATTTTGGAAAAGAAGAGAAAACTTAGAGAAGAGGAAGAGGTTGTTTGACGAAAGATGGAAGACTGAGACTTGTTTTACATTATAGGGCTTTTGCTTGAAGTCTAAGACTACCGGGCCGGTTAACTCACCGGTTTTTCATTTGTTTACAAAATTTTTTTAGGGAAGTTTGAGTGTCATCTTAAGTACCGGAACCGGTAGATTGACCCCTCATATAATTTATAGGTATTTGTCATAGAATATTCTCGAAAACTCAATTCTAAGATTATAAAATAGTCACAACAGACTTAGCTCCGTCATTTTTACCAGCACGTGTGCCCTGACGTGAACTACCCTACAGCTGACAAAGCAAGACTGACTTAAGTAAGGCTGTGAGCAATATTTGTGTAATAAATTCTCTTGTAGGATGTGCAATATTTATGAAATGAATGGACCAAAATAGTGTGCAGTATTTATGAAATTAATGACCCAATCGAGTGTGCAATATTTATGAAACGAAGTATCACAGAAGTCGTGCAGTATTATGCAGCTGATCACGATTCGTAGCCGTCAAATTTCACTACAGTCTTACTACTGCGACCTAATACTATGCCATGTAGTTTGGAAACAATTATGACACCACTTGGGACCAAGAAAAAAATTGTATACGAACTTAGAAGACAAACTGTAGTGAGATTTGTAATTATTAATAGTTACCAATGGGAGAACAACTAGCAAGAGGAAAAGTAGTCTCTGAAACAAACCAAAAAATATGTCAGTATAAGGATATCATATCATATATATCGACACAAGATATTATACGAACAGTTTGTTCGAAACATAAAAAGTATGAGAGTATGTGAGAACTATATCTCTAATCTCCACCATATCTGAAATCTGTATCAGCAATCCTATAATGAATTATGATTCGTTTTCGAATTCAGGACAGTATAATTCGATACTATGAATTAACAAAACGTTATATTCTTTCTTACCATTATTAAAATAAGTATAAGTGAATTTGAAGACCGGTCAGTTGATTCCCATTGCTTGATTCCTCTTGTGAAATAGCTGTTCGAATTTTTTGTTGGCGCTTTTCAGCAACTTCCTTCAGCCGCCATATTTAGGCTATGTAATAAAAATCTTTGGAAAGAATTCATTTCCGGAAATTATTTTTTCTTAACCAAAGAGAAGAGGAGGAGGAGGGGGGGTGTCGAAAGCATGAAAGGAATGTGATAACATATTAAACGGTACATTTACTCAGACCGAACGGAAATATGATGGAAGTGAAGTAGAAAGGAAAGGAAATGACGTCAATCAAGTTCGAAGGAAAAAAAAGAAAGAAAACGCGAATTTGATGGAACTAATAAAAGAGTCAGCTAGCAGACTGAATTTAGGGGCGGGACGAAAAACTGCTGAAATTGGTGGTCGTTTGTCTCAAGAGTTTGACTGAAAAGAAAGCGGAAGAAGAAGAAGAGTTGTGAGTCTAATTTCGGGGCCAAGGAGTCGTTAAGTTGATGGTGAAACTTGCCAAAGTTTTGATAAAGTGTCCTCGTGTAAAAGAGTTCTCTGTTGCAATTAGGCTAATAGTTAAAATTAAGAAAAAATAAATTGCCATTGAGAGTTACGCACGTAACAATGATTATTTATCTTGAGGGGATTCCGCCCCCGTCCCCCTTGTCCTCGGTCTCATCTCTAATCTAAGAAACTTTGGGAAATTAAGGAGTTTGTAAAGGGATTACAGACGGAAGGGTAGTTCAAGGTGAGGTAATTAGGTTAACGGAACCTGTGCTTTTCTCTTCATTTATCTATGAAGACTCACCACCACCTCTTGGAAATTAGGCTAATTCCTAGCTCAAATTTAAAACTGAAGGGCATGTTTAGCCTCGCTGTTTCTTTTGTAAATTTTTTTTGTCTGAGGGGACGGTGGTAGGATTTTCTTTGGAGAACGAAATCTTCCATTTTCCCTTACAAGTAAAACGGTGGGGGCGGTGTATAGAGGTAGTGGTTTGAATTTTAAGGTAGCGGCACCGGTAGAAAGGAACAAGAGTCGAGAAAGTCTAATTAGAGGGCCGGGAACTTTTTTGTGTGTGTGTGAGGAATTTCGCCAGCTTTCAAAGAAAATCCGGAAAGCTGTGTAGGCGTGAATAAGATTCAAAGGGATGAATTTAGAAGCGTTAGAAAAGTTCAAAGTCAAATCTCAACAGCGGAAGTTAAAGAAAGTGTGAAGAGACGTGTTGACACGATTTTCTTTTCCTGGGTCATGTTTTGTGCTATAAAAATGACGCGAGAACGTCTTTTGATTGCTGCTGTTGTCCTATTTTCCGGTTTTATTACCCCTCCCCTCCTAATCTAAGCCTCGGACAGGATCTGTCCCAAAAGTTTCCGGAATATGTTTTCTTGGATTTTTTATTCAATACCAGTTCACTTAAG
The DNA here is from genome assembly GCA_016920875.1 of Columbicola columbae. Classification (NCBI taxonomy): domain Eukaryota; kingdom Metazoa; phylum Arthropoda; class Insecta; order Psocodea; family Philopteridae; genus Columbicola; species Columbicola columbae. The sequence goes on from JADMLL010000002.1 coordinate 16,317,294, forward strand.
TTTAAAAGTAATCCCGTCGCCCTCCATCCCCCGTGTTTCTATGCATCCTTGTTTTGATCTCCAACCGACTTCTTTCCAACTACAAAAAGCCATTCCGGAAACTTTTGGGACAGGTCCTGTATCTTTTATCCGCTTCCTGGGGTCATGACACTCACTGCCCTACTCCTAAGATAAAAACTAGACCGACTATTAAACCAATAAAAAATTTTTTTGGACCTTTTGTGACGTATTATAGCCACTTATAGACACTGATGACGTCGTGAAGTTTGTGAAATATTCGGTATATACTTAGGCATACTGTATACGTATTGCCGGAACCCTGACCCACCGATGTGATCAAGTCAGACACTAGGCTTGATAATGATTTGAACGGTGTCTTTAAAGGATTGGGACCCCATTTCGGGCCGTTTCGAGGTGGTAGGTAAAAGCACCATTTCCGGTGTTTTCGGGTCGGTTATGTAATAACCAAAATCGGTTTTTGATGGATAGCTACGACCTGTCTTAATAACCAAGTTTGGAATTATATCGGGGATGATGGATGATGATAGGCGTTGTTTTCTCCTAGAAAGGCAAAGGTAGAGGATGAGAGATGGGTGGTGGCCATTTTCATCCAATAGCGAGTCGTAAATCGTTTCAAAGATAAATCTAACCGCCAACCGTACTTCAATCCCTCTCATCATCGCTTTGATGTAAAACCCAGTTTCATTAAAAAATAATTTTTGGTCACTCCAACCCCCTGCCACAGCCATATTCTCCTCCTCCGAGGTGGTGGTAGAAGAGGAGAAGAAGGAGGAGGAATCACTAATTAATTTTTTTTAGTCATCAAACCACACTGCTCTAATTTATATCCAACAAAAAAGGGGCTGATTGACCATCGACCAACAGCAAAAAAAGAATTTTCTTCTTGTTCCCTTTTAATTACGAAACCGCTGTTCGTCTGTCCGGAAGAACTGACAGGATGAGGTAACCGTTGGACCAATTTTTAATAAAAAGTTGAAGTGATGCGAGTGTGTCAGGGGAGAAACCGGTTTTTCTTTCCTTTGTCAGAAAAATATTAAAATTGTGATCCTCGTCGATGTGAATGGTTAAAATGTAAATTTCTCTCGCTTCACGCACGGGAGGGCAGTATGATAGGAAGCCATTTTGGCTTTTTTTCTATAACAGAGAAAAAGGAAACTATAATTCTTTCTGGAAGGAGTTTCCACCTTTTAAATTTCTTTCGTATATGACCTTCACTCAATATTTAAAGGTCAAAGACGTCGTTATGTTTTCCTTCTCTGGTTGAAGGTGCACCCTTCCAGGCTCTGTAACGAGTACGTTTCTTAAATATTGCACACTTTCACCGGATAGCTCATACTGTATACAATAAGTTTCACGACTACGAATCTGTTCAGCTTGCCCAATTTCTTGGCTTATTTATTTCATAAATGTTGCACACTATTTACAAGAGTCTGTTCCACAAATATTGCACACTATTTACAAGAGTTTGTTTTTCAAATATTGTACACTCTCTAGAAGGCTTCGTTTCAAAAATATTGCACACTTTTTAGAAGGCTTCGATCCAAAAATAATGCACACTTCCTGAGCAAAATTAATTTGAAAAATATTGCACACTATAGACAATCCGTTTTTTAACACTTGCACAATGTCTCGGATTATCTATTTCATAAATACTGCACACTCTCTTGAAGGCTTCGTTTCAAAACTATTGCACAGTTTCTAAGCAAAGTTTATTTCATAAAATTGCACAATTTTTAGAAAAGTTAATTTCATCAACATTAAATCTTTTTTAAAATTTATGTACTTCACAAATAATGAATAATTATGGGTAGAATTCGTTTCAAAAGTAATGCACAGTCTTACGGGCAGATCATTCTATAAATTTAGTAATGCAAACTTTCAAGAACAGTTCAGTTCAAAAATAATGCACACTTCATACTTATTAGACTATAGTCATACTTATTACCATACCAAACAGATTTGGACTAGCAGTACTGTCCAAGAACAAGACAATGAGTCTAACTAAACCACGACCAGTATATCGCTGTTTCTACTCTTACAAACGACAGTGGCTCCACCCGCGATGTCGTGCCAGATATACGTGATAGAAATCCTCAGTCCTGTGAAGATGTCAGCAACGTAGTTGGTATTTCTTAAACAGTGACAGTGTGTGTCTTGTTTTATGTTACCGGTCTTTTTACTCCAAAGAGTTTTAATGTCAATTTTTACCAGGAGAAAAAGTTTGATGTTGCCCCCTTCCCCCAACAGAAAATTAATAAAATCCTCTGTCGTCTTAATTTAACTCTAAATTGCTGTCAATTTTTGTGTTCACCTTCCACCTTCCGCCCGCTCAACCTTTTTAATGTGTTTTCAAAAGGCGTCCCCAAAACTCAAAATTTGAAGAAAATATTTCCCGTGAAAGGTCTCTTCAAGATTAATGTCTCACCCTTTTAAAACTCTTCATTGTAAATTTAATTATGTTTGCCCCGAAAAGTTTGAAATTAAGCTTCTCTATTTAACCACACCTCACGGCAAAACTTGCCCTCGACCTTCACCCCCCAAAACTTTTCCACACTTTTTACCCCATTTCCTTCGTCCTCCCCAAAAACCCCCAAAAAATAAATAAGTAAACAGCCCTAAAGAGTTTCCAAGAAAAATTTTAGCACCTTGAAGGCTTGAAGCGAGAATCTCTCCCCCGAGTCAGATAGAAAGCTTACAGAAGATAGTGTCTTCTTGAAAGGGAAAGCTCCGTTGGAGGCGAGAACCTGCGACATTCACCATCCTCGTCATTTTCCGACTCTGCTCTTTAGTCTTTGTGACGTTTTCCCTCCTCCACTACCTCCCCGCAGTCGAGTTACCAACTTTTAATATCGCGAATAACACAATAACAATAGGAGTAACAACAAAACATTTGAAAATTAAAAAAAAAGTTTTAATGAGAATATCGATTCACGGATGGTGCTGGAGAAGGGGGTGCAAGAAGCAAGTGGCGAACACGTGCTGCTTCATTTTGAAAATAAAAATTTCTGCCCAAACCCCCCCCCCTTCAGCCCGGTCCGGAGAGCTTTACGCGCAAAATTTTAATCAAGTAGTTCTGGAAATCCATTTAGGTTCTGGAGACGGAGGAAGAATCTGAATGGATTATCCTCTCTTTTGCTGATGTCTGCTACTTATTCGGTGACAGGAAGTGATTGTATCGTTCTCGGTATAATGATATTAGGACCTTTTTTTCCTGATAGAAATTGATGCTAATTGGTAGAAACGCGGAGAGGAAATTTTGTTTCTTCCTCCGAGTGACAGTGACAAATTAAATTTATCATTTAAAAAAGGAAGTAAATGAAGGACGGGAAAAAACGAGGAAGGAAGCGGAGAAGAGAGAGAGAGAGAGGAAGATTAAAATAAAGTGGTTTTACGTGAACAAAATATAGAAAGAAAAATGCTGAGAACGTCACAAAGAAATGTCTGGTTAACAAAAAGAAACAGAAAACATTTTCCGGGAGGCGAAAAACCGAGATGGGATTTGGAAGAATTTCGGGAAAACATCAACAGAACACTTTTCCCAGAAAATAGGAAGTGGGAAAAGCCTAAAGTTTAAGAGTTTAGAAAGTTTTGGGGTGTAAGGCAATATACGGCTAGAGGGTATTGGGAAGGGGGTTGAAGTTAGATTCCAAGAAAGAAAAATCGAATTCCGCGAAATCATCTTTTGGGTTTTCTGAACCCGAGCTGAGAGACAGAAGTGAAAGAAGTCGGGAGGAGCTTTGAAGTACCACCATCCACCGCAGTAAACTTGATGTTGTCTATTGGCAGACACAAATTTGAGCTTTAACAAGCTTTATGTCAGTTTGGTGTTCATAGGATTCGATGCCTAATCGGTATTGTACCTGTGACGTCCATCTTGATTTTGGTTTATTCATAAACAGCTGTCGATTCAGCAACTTTGATGAGTTAAACTTTGCAATCTTTTTGAGATGAGATCTCGATGGCGGTGTGCAATACTTTTGAAATGAGATCTTGGTAACAGTGTGCAATATTTATGAAATGAGATCTCGATGGCAGTGTGCATTATTTTTGAAATGATGTTGCCAGTAGTGTGCAACACTTTTGAAATGAGATCTTGGTAACAGTGTGTACTATTTTTTTGGCGAGATCTTGATGATAGTGTGCATTATTTTTGAAATGAAATGTTGCCAATAGTGTGCAATATTTATGAAATAAAATCTTGATGAAAGTGTGCAATACTTTTGAAGTGGAGATGACAGTGTGCAATAGTGGAGTAGAACCTGTGATATGCTATATAGGTTACCGCACTAAGAGTGATAAAGGTTCTCTGTTTTTCTGTTTCAGTGTCCGGTAGAAGACCATCGCCTTGCCA